>JAAEAF010001855.1:0-57722 GCA_011037195.1 Triatoma infestans
ACAGCTTCAAATGCTATTCTTATTTCAAATAAAAATTTTATGGTAATAAAATTTAAAACGAAGAAGGTAAAATTATGTTTACAAAATTGTAATATTACTAAATTCGATTTGTTTAAGTTAAAAAAGATACAATGTTTTCTAATACATGAATAACCGAAATGAAGTTGCCAGAGGTTTATTTTCTTTATAATAATTATATTGTCTGACCAATAACCGCTTAATCAGCAATCTGTGAAATGGAGAGCAAGCTCAACTAATCAAAAGTATTTAATAATATTTTCCAAATCCTATATAATTTTTTTATATCAATGCATTTAGTGCGACAGAGTATTGATATCATAAAACTTATCAATGAAGAAGTTGTTGTTTATCTTTTATAATAGATTCATAAAGATATAAGATTCTTCATTTTAATAACTGTTGTATTAAATACTAGTTTTTTTTTAACTAAGCTAAAGCTTTCTTCATGGCGTGTGAATGCTGTCGACTGTATGAGCTGATATTATAGCTACAACTAATAATTATAACTAAATCAACAAGAAAATAATAATAAATATATAATTACTTAACTGGGATTTGAACTACTTACGTATTGTTGTGTGAAAGTAGAGTATAAATTACATCTCCTGGCATTGCTTATGTTGTTATATTGAAATGGTCTAACGAGCAGCCTGCTGTTCCCATATAGCACAACCTCCTCTCTTATTGTAACTGCTTGCCATCATCATCTTCCTGGGTCACAATACTTTTAAGACGAGTGACAATTCTCTACAGTAGGATTCATTCTAACATAAAGTGGGGGAACCTTCCACGCCCCATTTATTTTAGAGCTCACACAGCCCTCTTGTCTCACAAGGGTTTGTAAATATGGTTTGGATAGATGTTAATGAAAGTTTCTGCAAAAACACTAAAAACTTGGTTTAACTCGCTTCAAAACTGGTTATTATGACTATTATTCAAAGATTAGCTACTTATTTTATTTTTTTATTAATTTAATTTTCTATTTTTTATCGGGTCAAATATACTTTTAAAAATTGAAATCTATTTTACTTTGTCTTAATATGAGTAAGAGGAAGTATTACAATCGTGCTAGATTTTAGCAATTAAGTTTTCACCGAAAATACACGTTTTGAGGATCTCATAGTGCAAAAAAGTGGTTTTCGAAATCGTCTGGTTGTTTGTCTGTGTTAGTAAAAAGTGAAAAACCGTAGAAAGCTCAAACTTGGTATTCCGTTTAGGTACTACCACCGCATCAGGCATGAAGATTTCTGGCAAAATCCATCAACTAGAAATGGGCTTTTTCTGATTTTTTTTTTTTTCATTTTTTTGCTATTTTCACCTTTCCCATTACCATGCGATCGGACAGTAGGTCATCTGTCAAAATTCCTCAACCGGAAGTTCCACTTTACTGAATGGTTTTTTTTTTTTACTTTCTTGCGATTTGCTCAAAAATGGAACCGACGATTTTCTTTAAACATGGTGTGTTAACTGTAAATACAATGAGCTACAACTTTTATTTGTTATATTTCTCCGGGAACATTCATTTAAGGGGACTTTTTAGGGAGGCGAGGGATAGATTTTCCACTTAAGTTCTATTTCAGTTTATTACACCCAATGCTATCATATAAATAATATTAATTAGAATCAAATATGGTGTCGAAATTCCGAGTTAATTTTCACAGTGGAGAAAATCGGATGACTGGAAGTACGTTTTTACTGAAAAGTATTTTTCAATTTTCTGCTATTTTTTTCTAAATCGGGTCCAACAATTTTCTTTAAACTAAGTATGTAAACTACATATACTCGTACGTAATTCACAAAGAGCTACAACTTTTATTTGAAACATTTTCTCTAAGAACCTATTAAAATAAAATAAAATTGAAATGTATATAGATGTGCAGTTAGCCTTATAACTTTAAAGTAAATGGAACCGTTTTCGAGAAAATTCCAAAAAAAAAAAAGAAGAAATTCAGATTCCCATTCTACAAGGTGTACTTACTTCCGATAACCGATTTTCTTAAATTTGGTATTTTAGAATGCATTTAATGTACTCTAAAGTGTGGTAGTGCCGCATACTGTATAACTGGCACTATTTAGGAAAAGTTCAGTTGCAGTTCTCTAGGAACTCATGGAGTTCCAAAAATTTTAACAAAATCAAATTTTCAGGTAAAAGTGTTGAAATAAAAGTTTTATTTTTCTAGTAAGTATGTTGGTAACGCGAAATTTAAAGAAATACGTTGAAGTAATTTTCGAGAAAACCTTAAAAAGACTATATTCATTAAAATCACTGTTCCTGATGTGGCGGAAATTCTGTTTGGCGGATTTTGGCCGAGAAGATGAGACATAAAGGAATATTAAGTTTAAGGTTCCTGCGATTTTTCGTTTTGAGATATTCACATAAACATACAGATTATTGCAGATTATTCGCTAAAATCATTTTTCGTATTCAGAGGACCACAAAACATGTAGTCCCGGTGAAAATTCAATTTTGGAAGTTTGACAAGACGACAATACTTCCTCTTAAACCACATCGTAGAAAAGAGTAAAAAATGTAATAATGAGGCTTCTTTCAATACTTTTCTTCATTTGACACGACGGATAAAATGGCGTTCTCGCCTTTCTACATTCAAGAAGCTTAATATTAAATTATTTATTCATCATGCAAACCCAGTATGAAAGTTTGACATATATATATTTTTTTTTTGTCTTGAGTGTTTATTTTAAAATTCCCATATTGCAAAGGGCCGACTTATTACTGATCCTAATTGAATATATCAATTATTAGATAACTATGTGAAACGGATGTAAAGTCTGTCTCTCATTAAATTTAAGAGGATGTTCCGTACATTTAGAAATGACGTTGTTAACCTATTATTTCTAAACTCAAAAGTTTGAATAATTGAATGTAGGCTGTATATTCGTAACAATGTTCACAGTTTGGTAATTTTAATGTTCTGAATTTTTTATTATTGAAATATTTTTCCACTATGTTTTTATGTAAAAACTGTCAAAGACAAGTAACATAATCATTATTTATATCATGGCTATGAACGCTTTTTCATCAAACAATACTTTCATTTAACATTAATTTTATAAGTATCCATAACAAATTTTTACTTTCTCTTAGAATAGCAATACTTTTTATTTTCTCTTACTCCTGGTAAGAGGAAGTATTGTAATCGTATTAAAGTTTCGATATCCAGTTTTCATCGGAAATATCCGTTCTGAGGTCCTCTGGGTTCAAAAAGTGGTTCTTAGCAAGTGGTCTGTGTGCGTGTGTGTGTATGTGTGTGTAAACAGCATAGCTCAAAAACGAAAAATCGTAGAAAGTTCAAACTTGATATTTCGTTTAGGAATCACCATGGGAGGTCAGAATTCCTCAACCGGAAGCCACTTTATTCATGGCTTTTTTACTTTCTTGCATTTTTTTCAAAATTGGCTCCGACGATTTTCTTGGAGGAAACTTGGTATATCAACTACACATACAAAAATCTACAACTTTTATTTAAAACATTTCTCTGGACAAATTCATTTAATGGCACTTTTAGGGGAGGGTGGGCTAGGTTTTCCTCTAAATTGCTTCTATTATACAATTGTGTCATCTAAATAATATTAGTTAGAATTAAATGTGTTATGGAAATTCCGAGTTGGAAAAAATCGCATGACCGGAAGAGCGTTTTACTGAAATTTTTTTTTTTAGTTTTCCGCTATTTTCTCGAAAACGGCTCCAACGATTTTCTTTAAACTAGGAATATGAACTACACCTACAAAGAGCTGCAACTTTTGTTACTCATTTAAGGGGGCTTTTGGGAAGGGGTGGGGCTTATGCTTTACTCTGACGTGCTATCATAGTTGATTATAAAATTCTATCATCCAAACAAAATTGATTAGAAAGAAATAGATAGCCAAAATTCCGAGTTTCAAGAAAATTAGTATACCGGAAGTGCGCTTTTACTGACTTTTTTTAAGTTTTCATCAACGAATTTCGTCAATTTTGGTAAACAAAATATAAAAGTAGTCAATTACAATTTTGAAAACTGGAGTAAGACAAAGTTATATGAGTGTTTCCCCCAGATTTTTTTGTTGTGTTCTTCAATATGGAAAATGTTTTTACTTTCTCCTGCTGATGTAGTAGGTATTGAAATCGTGTCAATTTTAGGCATGTGAATTTTTAATAATAGGGTCTTGTCAATAGCAAAAACGGTAAGAAACACACATTAGTATTACAGTTAGAAAACTAGTCCCACAAAACTGATGTCATCAGTTTTTACGTTATTTATAATTCATAACCGGAAGTACTATCTTACTGAATCTCTTTTGATTGTACTTTACCGCAATTTCTTTATCGAAAAAACTAATTTTTGTTTTCATGATGTACTCATACAAAAAAAAAAAATGAACTAAAACTAAATCTTTGGCCCAACAGCTCTGCCACACGGCGAGAATTGATCTGTAGAGAACTTATGGGTCAGCATGCCGTGGAACTTTTCACATTTGGTTCACATTCGTTACTAAGTGTACCTAAGCCTACCCACTTTTTCTCATGATGCTTAGTCAATAAAAAAAACAAATATTCCTTTGAACAAAAAATCGGTAAAGCTTCGTTCTAGTGTTAAACGCGATGTCTCCGACATCACTGCCCTTATATTTCAAATGTTTATAAAAATGATTATATATTTACATTTATCTAAAGATATATTTCAATATTTAAAAAATAGATTTATTAGTTCATAAGATAAACCGCTTGAAAATTTAGAAATTTGAATGTACAATTTAGCAAAGATTTTATTATATTTATATTTTTTTTTCATTTTTATAGATCCTTTATGAATAATTTTGTTGAGTTTGACTTACTAAACTTTTTTTGTAGCATTGCAAAAAAATTAAATACTAGATAGATTCAGTAAATTTTATTTTAGACATAATTTAAGCTTTCTTTTCTCTTTAATAACTATCGTATTTTCTTTAATAAAATTATATTATTTTTAAAATTTGGGAATAACATTTATTTAGTGGTTTTTTTCTTAACAAATATTTAGGAAGGGTTTCATTGTTGATTTGTGACCAAAAGAAATTTCCTAATGAAACTAACAATCACTAACATTACAAGTTTCCCTGTTGTTATTATTTTGAAGCTTGACGTAACCAACCAAAACCAATCAGTAAGTTAGGAAAATGGCAACATGGCAAGGTCTCACCACAGTAATAAAAAATCAAGTATCTATATCATATTAAAGGTTAAAGATATTTGTTTGTAGTTCGTTAAAAGTGATTCGTTAAAACTTTATTCATTAAAACCATCTTTTAATTAATTACTTAATTTTTTTTGATAAATACCCTCTGTATACGGTAACTATAACTTTACAGACACTAATTAAATAATTACATTTCCCTCTATTAAAAGTGTCAATATAAGATTTTAGGATTTATTGATTAACCAACATGAAATGTTTATAAATATTATTTTTATATTTAGATAAATACATTAATAACTGACTTAAATTGAGGTTGTGTAAAGTAATATATTGAACTAATGAAGAACCATTATTTCTTTATAGAAATGAAAATAAAAAATAGATCTTGGGCATGCGCTTTGTTAGCAGAATCCATAAAATCGTGCCAATAAATGCATTAAACAATCAACATGTTTTCCTGTATTTTTTCATTAAAACTTTATAATATAAAATACAAAATTATCAAAAATACTTACTTATATTGTTTATTTAAATTTATATTAAAAACCTGAGTTTCAAGTTTGACATGACTTAGAAACTAAAACACAAGGCTAAGCTTACGAACATTATGTACATCCAACACCACATTTGTGGACTACATATGTCAGAGACAGTACAAGTACGTTCATTATTCAAGATTCTGGTACTTATTGAAGATTAAAAAAAATTATTTTTTTCTTTTACCAGATTATTAGGATGTTATGTAATTTTACTTCAAATCACATAGAACGGAATCAAGTAGGAAAATAATAAAATTTTGTATTTTTGAGCAGAAATATAATATGTTATTATCACTAATAACCTGATTTGCCGATAAATTGAATACATTAAGTTAACTATAAGCAAAAATGTGTAGTATTTATTATTTTAATCGAATTACAAATATTATATTCTTATTAAAATCATCCAGATTGATCTCAGCGGAAAATTTTAACTTAAAGACGAATTTTCATTGGTTGGCGAACTACAGTAGCGCTACCTGGGACGGGCTTATCGAAGTAGTGATCTAGAGGTCGAGGTGTACTGCATTTTTTTTTTTACAGTTATTGTAGTGGGTACTTCCATATTGCTTGAAAACATTGGGTTCTCTTTTTTTTTTCTTAATATTGAGGACTTGTGGCAGTCTCCGCAAGATTTTAAAGTTTAAGTAATAGAAGTTATTTACTTCGCTTAAATAATGCAAGGGCAGCAAGTGCCTACAGCACAGCATCAAATTTCAGGTGGAAATGTTATACTTAAGATGAACGAGCTCCAACAATTATCATCAGGGGGTAAGTCAATTAATAGTGCATATATGCTAATAACATTTGTAATCTCATTTCACAGATTAAACTTCCATCCCACATAATTATTCACCTAACCTTGGCGATTTCGTTATAAAATAAAAAACCGTGGTTGATATTTATTGGTTTGTGTTCATCTTTTAACACAATAATTTCCAACACTGTTATGAAATTTGTATTTATTAGTAACAAATAGTAATAATGAAATGATTTTTATCAAGTGTATAGCATAACGCTATTGCCTTTTGCCTTCATAAACATATAAAAACAAAAACAAAAAATCAATGTTTATAATCACGGCGTACTTTGACAATTACTTTTTTTATGAAAGATTATATGGTAATTATTTTATATGTATATGTAATTATAGCAATAATTCTTTTATGTAATAATTGCAGGCGTTCATCGCTGGATTATATTTTCAGTGGAGTGATTTTCCTTGGTGCTTACTTGTAAATGTTATTTGTGCTATTTTCTATGTTTAGAAAACGTTTTAATAGTTTTGAGATTGAATTTTATGTTACATGAACAGAGTACATAATCTCACTTCCTGAAGGTTTTGTTAATGATAAAAGCTGCATATATTGTACATATCTGCAAATATCATGCTTAAAATTATTTTCCTTGCAAATATTTTTTGGAAAAACGTAAAAATATAGAATTTTTTATAATAATGATAGATTTATATGACTAGGGAAGAATCTAAAAAGAAACAAATTAATGGCAGCCTTAGATTATTGTTTATTGTTAGGTCCCCTGTTTTGCCTCCTAAGGGGTTCAGAACAGTGTGATGTGTCACTTTCTGCTTCCACAATTTATTTCAGAAATTTAAAAGAAATGCCCATTGTTTTTTATTTATTTATTTTTTTTTATGTTAATTTTACATTTTTTAATTTATGGCCTCCTACTATTTTTTATTATTTGTGTGGAAACAGGTGACGCAACTATATACGTTCTTGGAGCTGCTCATGATGCTATACCTCAAACTCCAAAACTAAGTAAGTTTCATTTACATTCAGATCCGCGAAACTAATCCAAAATGATAGGCGACTTTTACAAGTTAATCTCTTAGTTCCATTTGTGTGTTTTCTTTTTTGTTTTTGTTTATGTCTAACTCCTTTACTAATAATTCATCTTCTCTCCTGTTATTTTTCTATTTTCCCAGCAAATGTATTTATCTGCATGTTTCTCCAAAGGTTTGCTGGAGTTGGCACATAGAGAATATCAATCTGGTGATTATGAAAATGCTGAAAGACATTGTATGCAGTTATGGCGTCAAGAAACGAATAATACTGGCGTCTTATTACTTCTGTCTTCTATACACTTCCAGTGTCGCAGACTTGATAAGTATGTTAACATTTCCTATAATCTATATTTTAAGTTTAAATTGTGAATAGAAATAATCTGGTTGTTTTTGAAGAAGAACTCTAACAAGGTTTTCATAGACATTCCCTATTGTATTCTATTCATATGATTTGAAAAATGTATCTTCAACAAGTTAGACCAATTTCAAAGAATAAAAAAATCATATTAGTAATAGACGAAGTAGACAGTTCAGCTTTTTTTTTTTGTTTCGAAATTACCAGTATATTTTAATAAATGAATTCCTTTTCTTTAACTAAAATTCACCGTTGGTGCCAGTAACTAGAAGTTGATGGGCCCCAAAAATTATACACACCTATCTTAACACTTAGAACAAATTAAGTGACTGAGACAGTTATAGAAAAAATATATATTTATGTAAAATTTATAATTTTTGGGCTGTACAGGTAAAAGCATTTTGAACTTGATTTGAACGCCATTAAAATACAGATCAGTATATTAATGGCCCCAACATGCTTTTGTTAAACAAAGCATCTGGGAAATTAAATAGTTTATTTTTTTGCTGCACGTAATGAAAGTAAACGTTGATTAAAATTATTGTAAGTTTATATAAGATGGAAAAATAATCTTTTGTCCATCTTTTGTTCTCAAATAAGATATTTTCTTTTTACTTTTTTTTTCAATATAAATCTTTGAGAATATTCAATTAAAATTTTAAACTTATTCGATGATGTGATTATATTAATTTACTTATAACTTAAAAATGAATGCTCTCAAGTAAAGCAGTTTGCCATTTACTTAGAATAAAGAGAATAAACTTTACCTGACCTTGATAAAGTCTACTTCTAAAAATTTAATTTTTAATACATTGACAAGCAAATGACTACAATATAAACAAAGTCGCGCGGAGACCATCGCTTTAAAGCTGTCCTTCATTTAGTTATTTTTTTTTCTAACAATTGAAACTTCATTCCATTTTTAGTTGACTGAAAATTCTCATAAAATCCCCCTTCAGAACGTTATAATGCTGAATGTTATTAGCACGCATCCGGAAATACCGTAATCACTAGCGCGAGCCCCTAAGAGACAAGTACTGCTTTAAATAGTGTCTTAATTTCTTAGGTTCAGCTGTCTCACAAAATCGAATGGTGCTGCTTGCCATATAATAATGTCAATACTTGTTATTTTTTCCTTTTGCACATATAAAAAGTGAATACAAATACAACTGCATACTTTTTGACTTTTTGTGATTTACATGGTTGCAAGGACAAATTCGGTTTTATTTTTCTTAAAGGATGCAGATCACTAATTAACTGAACGTTATGTTTTCAACAAGTATATCAGTAGCTGCATTAAGCTCAAATGTGTTTAGGGATAATTTGATCCATTTATTGTGCTAACTTTAGTACTATCTAGACTTGTAACCCAGCCATTTATTTATAACATAAATCTATTACAAAGAAACTTCATTCTTTCTATGTTTAAAGTAAATAATTAATAAAAGAAAGCATAAGATTATTTTTTTCACTCGCTGTGTGGTTTAAAAACTTAGGGCCTCCGAGAATTTAGTTCATTTCTCCTTTTTTTGTAACCTTATAAATAAATAAAGAATTTGTCGAAATATTATTTAATATTTTGCTCTTTCAGGTCTGCCCATTTCAGTACTCTTGCAATTAAACAAAATCCAATGCTAGCTGAAGCTTACTCAAACTTGGGTAATGTATTCAAAGAACGAGGACAACTTCAGGAAGCATTAGATAACTATAGACATGCTGTTAGACTTAAACCAGATTTTATAGACGGTTATATCAATTTGGCTGCAGCGTTAGTGGCAGCTGGGGACATGGAACAAGCTGTACAGGCATATGTTACAGCTTTACAATACAATCCGGTAAGTAATTTAATAGTTTAAAATTCCTCCACAATATATACATTTTGTATGTTATTCTATTCGTGTTGCTTGGTTGAATTACTAAGCATTAGCTAGGACACGGAGAATTGCTTAAGTTTGGCAAAATAAAAGCGCTTAAAACATTTAAGAAAAAGTGCTTAGGTTTAAAAAAATCAGATGATTAACTTTCAGCAGAATCAACTAAATGGGGAAGATTCTAAATTATAGCCAAAAACTGAAAGTTTGTTTTATGTAAGCCGAGAAAATTACATCATCAGTTTTTTAAATTTGTATTTTTAAATATTGTACTTGGATTATTAAGAAGTACTCTAATTTTTGGACACCATTTTTTTTTTTCAAATAACCTCATTTAATTTAGATTTACTTTTTCCTCATTACAAATATACTGTCAGGACCGGGAACTTAATAAAAGGTGTAACATTGCTGCCAAGTCATATCTGAGATTGCATTCGTCTCTGGTTGCTTTAAAAAATAAAATAAAATGTTCAGTATTTAAACTTTTCAAACTTGGAATGTAAAAATTCTTTTCCCTGTCTGCTCTCTCTAATCAATCTCTGATAATATGAGGGATAAGGTATACATCCGAATCAATCAGAAAAAAAAAGAAAGTAATTTTTACTTCAGTAAATATATTGTTATAAATATGTTGAGCCAAATCTGCGTACTAGGTCTATTGATGACTGACTCCCTCTACTCAATTATAGATATTGCTTTTTGAAAGTTGCAAAATTGCAAGAGTTACTACTAATTTAGAAAAATTTATTTTTACAAATAGATATAGCAGTTAAGGTGCGATTATACTTTACAGTATCCAGCAAAAGTGTGCTGAAATTATGCTGACATCTGACCGGGGTTCAATCCTTTTATCGGCAGCTGAATTTGCCATTATTTCGGCTGCCGCACTTAGTTTCCCTCATTTTCCAATTATAGGACTGGGTACATTTCTCAGGTTTACCCCTTTTTTCCAAATTTGGAGTGATACCAACAATAATTAGCTATAGCATCGAATCTTCTTCGCCTCCATTTTGAAAAAGAAGAAACTTAATATATTTTTTATGAAAACTCTTAACATTCATTAATTTAATTTCCATATGATTTATATAATAACTTGATCATACTTTTATAATTTAACAGAATAATATTTGTCACATTCAAAGGAGGGTGCTTCCTAATTTTCATTGAGAAAAAATATACAAGTACATGAATTAAATTTTTTTTTTTTTTTTAAAGCAATACAATGCATGAACCTTGGTACATCTGCAAAGTTGCAATTGTTGCATGCAGTTACTTGTGGAGTACCGACCTCATGAGTTATCACAGTTCAGTACTCCATGCACTTCGTCAGGACAGCACACAATACACTTAAACTACATACACTCTACCCTTCATAGACAAGGACAACCACAATACACAGACTAGTTAATTGGCGTAAGCCAAGGGAGAAGGTAGGGATTAGTACAGAGGTAGCGGAGCAACGCGGAGGTCCGGCTTCGAATCCAGCATGCTGCGCTTATATTTTCTCCTCCTAGTAGCCTCTACAGCTCACTGCCCGGCTAGAGAACACTGCTCGAAGGCCGGCAGTGCACTGAGAAGGCTCCGGAGGGCACAATAGATCTTTCAGGTCGCAGGTGCAATAATCCTCTATTATAACAAGCTAAAAAAAAAAAGAAACAGCAAAATAAATCTTTCTTCTGATAATAAATAATACAAAGTAACTACCATAGCTGAAAAAAAAACGATGGGAAAACAAAATTTTAAAAAGGGATTAATAATTTAAATTTCTCCACCAAAACTTTTCCACTATTAATGTTTAGACCGTTTAGAATATGCCCAGACAAATTTTTACAAACGCCTCTTTCATTTATTAAAATCCATTCCATACTATATAATATTATTAGAAATGATATACCTCATATGGCCTCCATTGTTTGCTCTGAAGTGGTTGTGTAAAATACTCGAAATGGATCGATCCAGATTAACACGATCTGTTATGGCAGGCTATTAGTTCCCGACTCTTCACCACCTAAGTTATTACTTATATAATTATTAAGTTTATCTGGGTAACTCAAATAAAGACATTTTTTATAAGTTTTGATTACAATCATCTATGGGAAAGGCAGGATCCTTATGTAATTCGTTAACATTTAAATACAATTTTGTCCGCCTATCAACTAAATTTATACAATTCTGACGTTGTCAGGTGTACTCCTCTAATTACAGTATTTATTACAAAAATATCCCTTTAAATAGATAGATAGATTCTAACGGGGGAATTGGCTCTTCAGCCTACGCCACCGCGACACCCCAAGGATCTATTGTGGCACCCCCCTAGTTGGAGACCCTCCCCCGATCCTGTCCTTAGCCGAACTGTGGAATTGGGGGGGGGCTCCCAGGTGGTCAATCAGAGCACCTGCCATCAGAGCACCCTCTCGAGTCCTGCTTGCCTTAAAAGACTTAATAGGTCCGAGAGAGGGCCCTGGCTGTTGGCACCAGCTTCTCTTTACCAAAGAGGCGGTACCTTAGCCAGACCAGCCCCTCGCACTGACATACCACATGCAGTGCCGTCTCCTCTTCTTCCTGACAAAACCTACACAGGCTATCCGTTGCCAGGCCCATGCGATGCATGTGCTTATTTAGTCTACAATGGCCAATGAGAACGCCAACTCCTATCCTTATGGCCACCCGGCCTAATTGATAATTCCGCAGTTAGCTTGGGCGAGTGGCTATGGATAAACGTTTTCGCCTGCCTCTGGCATGGAGTTTTGACCCACCATTCCCTTGATCGGTCCTGCATCCATAGCTTAATGGATGCGCTCCTGAGGCATCTTGAGACACCACAGAACGGCTCCGGCCCGATAAGTGCTCTCATTGAACCCTCCCGGGCCAGGCGGTCCGCCGCCTCATTGCCTCTGTAACCCGAGTGCCCAGGTACCCAAACCAGGAAGACCTTATTATGGCTACTAATTTCCCTACCTGGCACCTAGGCAGTCCCACACCAGCCTTGAGCTGATCTCCCAGAGTCAATTGCCCGCAGAGCAGCCTGGCTATCCGAATAAATGACGACTCTGGAGTTATACACTCCCCGTCTCTTATTTCGGTGGCGCAGATAATAATCGCGACTAGCTCCGCCTGAAAGACCGTAGCTAGCCTTCCCAGGCTCACCGAGATATTACATCTCGGATGAGCCCCGTACACGCCGGCTCCCACTCCGTCACCCATCTTGGACCCGTCCGTGTACCACATAGATTCGCCTGTAATTGGCGGCCCATTCTTCCATGCCCCTCTGCCTAATATCAAGACTTTGAAGGGTTTTTGGAAGTCATACCTAGGAGTCATTATGTCCGTAGGCAGGCCCAAGATCGGGTCCGCCTCCAGCTCCTCCCATAGGTCTTGGTACTTCCCAGTATGCCTGGGATAAATGGGCGCTTGTCCCTGTTGTAGTCGTGCCACAACTGCTCTTGCAACGCCTTGGACGTAAATGTGGAGTGGTGGAAGATTTAACAGGACCTCCAAGGCCGCAGTGGGGGTAGTCATCATGGCACCCGTCGTACTCAGGCAAGCCAGCCTTTGAACACTTCCGAGTGCCCCCGAACCCCATCTGCAAGGTCCTTGTCCACCACACCACCGCCCCGTAGGTTACCATTGGTCTCACCACACAGGTGTAAATCCACAGGGCCATCCTCGGGCTTAACCCCCAACTTTTACCGCATAGCCTCCTGCACCTACTCATGGCGATTTTGGCTTGGTGTGCGGTGATGTTAAGATGCGAGTTCCATGTCAGCCTTCGGTCAAATATGACTCCTAAATATTTGGCCTCCATGACAAAGGGGATCACAACCCCTCCGAGTATTGGCTGTTGTAAGCCTTGTAAATTTCTCTTCCTCGTAAAAGGAACCACTTGAGTTTTGTGGGGATTGATGGAGAGACCCTCCGCTCTGCACCATTTGTTCACAATATTGAGCGCCCCCTGAGTGCGCTCCGAGACGGTTACCGCGAACCGCCCCCTCACCACGATCGCCAGATCGTCCGCGAACCCTAGGCAATGAAAGCCTTCCGCGGTTAATTTGGTCAGGATGTCATCGGCTAACAACGTCCACAGCAATGGCGACAGAACGCCTCCCTGCGGACAGCCTCTACTCACCCTGGCCACAAGAGATGAGTTATCCCTTTAAATACTTCGGCTGTACAAAATTATTTACTATTTTCTCTACCATTCCATGAGACTTCAACTCAGAACTTGCAGTGATTTTTCTATAAAAATTCATACAGCAATAGCTTACTTAATAAAGCCTAACCAGCTTTGCACTTTTTGTAAACTTTGTGAAAATGAAGACTTATTTCATTTATTTATTACATTATTAATTAGATTATTACATCAATTAAATTTCTCCACAAAAAATTTTCTATATTTAAAAGCAGATAGGTGATATTGGTATAATTTTTCCCAGTTCTTACCATTAAATAACATTATGTGTCCATTCCATGAAAACACATGTCTTCCAAAAATTTTCCGTCTAATATCTTTTACTCTGGGGCACAGCTACATAGTGATATGTATCCTCCAGTTGTTCTTTCCTATTGCATTGATGTGCTTCAACGGCCGACCCAATTATAGTTTAAAAATAGCAATTCACCTCGTAACTTCATTATTGTTTGAATCAATTTTAGATTGTTATTGTCCGATATATATAGTGCCTTCGCCAAAGCCCAATTTAAGTTCCTTATACAAGGCATGGAAGGTGTAATTCTGGACATTTTACATCATGCTGTTTTTGAATTCTTCCTTTATACTACACACAAGTTCGTCCAAAAAACTAATTTTGTTTCCTTCCTTAAATAACCCTGAAACCAACTCCACAACGGCATCCGGTTTGGGATTATCAGTACATTTATTTTAAAAAGTTTCGGTTTAGTGAGATTAAGAAAACAAAACCTTAACCGAAGTACATAATTTAGAAAACTGTCAATCTCAGCCTTATATTGCATATCAAGTTACTCTGAGGGAATGAGGCATAATACAAAATAGCTGGCGGAAGCAGATTGGAAGGCCGAGGTTCAATAATGGACCTACAAATTATGTGAGGCATAATATTTGCCTTACTTTTGTCTTTCGTACTGGTACAGTCTTCATCTTAAACTACTCGTCAGTGCACTATCAAATTCTTCCAGACCAGCTACCGGGTATTACGAAAAATTGAATGGTATTAAAATAATTGTTAACAAAATGTTCATTGAAAGCACGAATAATTTTTTTTTTGTCAAAGTACCGGGTTTTGCTTAAAATAATAAATAGTATTAATGGTGATTCTTTAACACTTTATTGAAAGCACTAATATGAAAATTACTCAAAGGAAAAATGTAAATAGTCAATGAAATTATGAAATTTATCAATAAAAACTCTGATTAATTTCATTGGTCATTTACATTTTCCTTTGAGAAATTTTCCTTTTCTACGACCAGGGGCCAAAAAACAGTACTTATGTTGTTTAATCAATTCGTATTTAGAAGAACTTGTTCTTTAGGGAAGTGGACTAGCCACTTCTTCAGGGATCTTGGCGTTCTTGCGGAACCAGCCAAACAACACAATTAAAAACTCAAGTGTTTTCCATGAAAATGATCAGGGAATCTAAAAGATCAACACAACCACATTTCCACTGACATCTCCAACACTTACACAGTGTAATTAGGGCCTGCAGAGGTAGTTGGATGTGTCCAATTACTACTTGGGTTTACTATATACCACACAGATAAACTCTGGGTCATCAAGGTGTACACTCATTCACAATTATATATTGTACATATTACAGACGTCTACATTGTATGTACAATCACTGATAATCAAAAGAGCCACAACAGATCTTGTGGTTTGATTCAAATCCTGTTCACCCTAAAACCAAGGCTATATTAATATTTCATATTCATACTTTTAATTATGTATTTATTAAAAAATGATTTAGTTCTTAAACAATTGGAAATTATTGAAGAAATTAGGTAATTTACCTAACTAATTCTATTAACTCTATTTTAGGATTTGTACTGTGTCAGAAGTGACTTGGGTAATTTACTGAAAGCATTAGCAAGACTTGAAGAAGCTAAGGTATGTACAGAATTAGTGTAAATATTCCTTTAATTATCATCCTATTCCTGTCCTTGCTATTACTAGCAATCATTCGATGCCCATTATCAAAAGTTTTAGTAATAATAATATTAATAGTTTTTGTAAATCTATTGAATAATTTTTAAACAAACATACCTACTTCCTTTTGCAGCGCGCCATTTGAATTTCTGGAAATATTTTATTTTATTTATTATTTGTTTTTAAACATCAATAAAATTATTTAATTAGATTAGGTGGTTATCAAAAAGGTAATTATTGTTTTAATTCTTATATCTTAGTAATTCTAGATTGTTTTATTATATTTCCAGAGATTCCAATTATGATTTAGTTCACACTGTTTTATTCCCAAATAAAGGGATTTGTAATAATAATAATAATATTTTTTTTCCTTTGAAGTAATGCTATTTTTGTTGGCATTGTTGAATCTGATAATGCATAAGTAATGAAAATTTTTATCTTTTAAAATATAATATCAGATTCAACATGAAAACAAAAAGCGCAATGTTATATGAAATAAGTTGTAGTAAAATTTTTTGCTGCTTGCCTGCGATATTCTGACAATACCTAAATTTATTTATATTTGTTATTTGTTGATTTCGTAATGAATGAAATATTTTTAGTTAAAGTAAATTTCTGTAAATTATTCTTATTAGGTATTGTACAGTGCGCTCGCGTTGCTCCTTCCCAAACAGCTGTCTGATCTAATTATTGTTTTAAGTTTTTTCAGTTTTTCTTTTCTTTTATTTTTTGAAGAAATTCCTCGGTCTCTTTTGAATTTTTTTTTTTAAATTGAAATTTAATTTATCGTGATAACTAAGAAGTAAGTTGAGACTTTTTAATAATATTAGAGCAGGTAGTTGTTTCCATTCCCTTCTTTTAGTTGAAGGAAGTGGGTATATTTTAATTTAATAAACAGATCAAAATTTATAAAAGGCACAAGTTATTGCTTTGTAATAGTGTATCCAGTTTCACATATTATCAGTACCGAATGATAAGAGCATCGACTTTCCTGTTAAGATCCTTAACCGTAATTCCTCCTTCTTTTTTTCAAGAATCCTTTTAACAAAATATACAAAATAAAAAATAGAGAAAATATAAAAAGACCAGAACATCTCATGTCCCTATTATAAATCCTAACAAACTTTTTTTTTTATTTAACCAATGTTTTTTTTAGTAATTTTATGTCATCATTACCTGTTCAACATTAATATGGATCCAATGTGTAGGTAATAAAAAGTAAATATTTTTTTATTATGATTTGTCTTTTTTCAAATCATTTAAAATATTTCACTTTCTAACAACTCTCCGTAATCTTCGAGGATCTTTATAATTCTTTTTAATTTTGTACTGTTTAAAAGTTCCTATTTAACTTGATACTCTATTTTACTTGATAATCAGTGAAAAAGAAGAAAAAAAAAAGAGAAAATAAGAGAAACGAACAGAAAATCAGTTAACTTAGCAATATATTTATTTACTCACTCTAATTTGTTTCTGATTGCTTGTTGACTACAGAAAATCACCGTTGGTTCAACTCCTGATTAATAGTTTTCTTATTGTTTTTTCCTGAACTGAATACTAGGGCACCATTGAAGAGATGAAAACTGTGCACTCTCAAACACTCACACATTCTACAAATCTCGACGTGTGTTTGTCAATGCAGACGTGATTAGACGCTCATTAAGGTAAAGTATTCTTTGGTCAGTCTCTCATCTATGAAAAAAAAAAAATTAATGTGGCAAAGATTTTTGTTGGGTTTCAAACATAATTCAGTAACAAAACGAGGAAAATAAAGAAATGGGAGGCTGGCCCAGATTCAATTTCTGTCAATTGCAGAATGTTGGAGTTTTACCTTGGTCTCACCTGGCGTTCGGCTAGAATAGGAACTTTTTCCTTGCTCGCATGGTATACCCCAATTCCTTTCTTCCTTTTGCTCGCTAGCTACTTACTACTTACACAGTACGGGCCCACACATTGGTTAATTGAGTGAAGGTGGTATCATGGAATAGTTCCGGAACCGATTGTGTGGGTCGGTGCTCAGCGATTCATTTGCAGAAGGAGGCACACATAGTACACATGATTTGTTGGAGGGGAACACTGTGTGGCTCTTTTGGCCATCGCTGTTGCTGCTCGCGCTAATGTCGGCCGTTGGGTGAGACTTAATTCATCATTTTTATTTGTTATTTAAGCTTTGAGCGGTTGATCTTTGTTAATGTATGTCTTTTTCCCTTACTCCTCCCATCCTATTTCCTCCCCACTATTCCCTTGTATTTCTCCTTAAACAGGCATGCTACTTGAAAGCTATAGAGACCAGGCCCGACTTTGCCGTTGCTTGGAGTAACCTTGGCTGTGTTTTCAACGCGCAAGGAGAGATTTGGTTGGCTATTCATCATTTTGAAAAAGCTGTAGCCCTTGACCCCAACTTTCTTGATGCATACATCAACTTGGGCAACGTACTGAAAGAGGCCAGAATTTTTGACAGGTTAGTAAAGCCTTTTTTTTATTTTTTCAATTATCTTTGAGGTATCGGCGATGTTAGAACGTTTCATTTCTATATTTATATCTGTTTTTATCATCATTTGGTAGTACTCGCAAATTACAAGATTTGACAAATTAGATAAGAACTTTCTTAAAAGTTCAGAATTCCGATGTAACCTTGTACCACACTTTTGATCTATGAATTGTTGATTCAGGATTCAATTCTTATTTTATACAATAACAAAAAAGGTTCTTTTTGACCAGCATATTTTGTAAGAGTTATTAAGTTCAAAAGACAAATAAAAATTATAGTATATGGTCATACCAGACATTAACATGCACTCATTAGTGTGTTTCTTCAGCTATAATTTTCTATCCGTAATGTTTTACTGCCTTAAATATAACGATATATTAAGAACAATAATTTAGAGACATTTTCCGTGGTAACACAACAACAATAATTTATTTTACCGGAGTAAAATTTTTGTTCGAAAACACCACTTTCTCATTAAAAAATATTAGGAGTTCAATATTCATCATTTTTATTTATTTATTTATTTATTTATTTTACTACGTGTTCCCTTAAAGATTACACGTATGTCAAATCTGATATAAATCATATATAAACAAACAAACAAACATATAATCAAAATTTTGCGGTGACTTTTTTATAAATAAAATAAGTGATCTCACTACAATAAGTAAAACAAACATAAATCAATAAATAAAAGTAAAATAAACAAAAATAAATAAATCAATAATAATGATAATGAATAAATTACAAACACACATAAATATATATTATAAGTCATAGAAGTTACTAAGTACGTAAACTGTCCAAATCGATTCTATTCACAAACTCTTCAAATTGAGGTAAATAATTCTTCACCAATTCACAGTGATTCACGGGCCAACTGCCACCCCTTCGTGGTCACCTCACTAGTTAAACGGAATCTACTTCTTTCCAGGAGGAGACAGTCAAACAACAAGTGATCCCAAGACTGTATTGAAACTTGGTCACATGGCGAGCAGAATCCTTTTTTTATTTTAAAGCGACACACATATTCGTTGCATTTACCGTGACCACTCAACATTTGAGTCACTTTATAGGTGGTTTGAAAATTTGACCGCATCCTAGAAGCAACCGTCGGAAAGAATTTCCTGGTATGAGAGCCCTCTTGTGAGTGCCATTGAGTTTTCCAGCGTTCCATACGTTGTCAAAACCAGACTCAATAGACTAAACAGGCTACTTAAATACGAACTAAACAAATACTCAACAGTAGATACACTGAACAATTAACAACCGATAATAAATCACTGTGGACATCTACAAGATAAATACTTTCTTACATACCCTCATCTTCACCGCTGCGAAATAATGACGGATCCTGGGCCAAAACTGACACCGAAAAAGCTAATCTTCTCGCTTCCCATCTTCAGAACATATTCATGCCACATACTGATTTACAAGAGACCAACATATAACATACGTCAACCAACAGTTATATATTCCCCTCCAACTTTCTCCGCCTTTCAAATCCTTTACTCCATCTGACATATCCTTCGAAATACGAAGTCTACTTCCAAAATCTCCTGGATTCGAAATGATAACTGCTAAAATTCTTCAACACCTATCTAGAAAAGTCTTAATCTAGCTAACTTACCTCTATAACGCTGTACTTCGAACAACATACTTTCCTTTATTATGGAAATTTTCTACTATTAAAAGTGATCCCTAAACCCAACAAACCTTTCACTAATCCTTCATCCTATCGGCCAATTAGTTTACTTTCTACACTTGCCAAAACACTAGAAAAACTGCTCTTAAAGCGACTTTATCCTATATTGATTCCCAAAAACTCATTCTCAATCAACAGTTTGATTTCCGTTCCCATCATTCTACAACCCAACAAGGACTTCGCGTTGTGGATGCCATAGCTTCTTTTCTGCGAAAGCAGTACTACCCGAGTGTCTTTCTTGACATTGCTCAAGCATTTGATAGGTATGGCATGAGGGCTTGCTGTTTAAACTTAAGATATTTCTCCCACATACCTACTCCTTAAAATTCTACTTAACCGACAGATATTTTGAAGTTCGTCAGTGTACCGCCCTTTCTCCAATACTTCCTATACTCGCTGGAGTTCCTCAATGCAGCATACTTGGACCACTCTTCTATTACTTATATACTTCAGACATCTCAGACCACCCAAATATCTAATATATACATTCGCAGATGATACTGCAATCCTTTCCCCAAATCTTGAACACTTGAATGGCTATCGCTCTCTACAAGAACATATCCTTCAACTGGAATCTTGGCTCTTAAAATGGAAGATAAAAGTTAACCCACAAAAAAGTAAATACGTCATATTTACATTGGGTAGGAAAATCCTCCCACCAATCCACATTAACCATACTCTATTCTCTTTCGTAAATAGCGTACGTTAACCGAGTGTCTTTCTTGACATTGCTGAAGCATTTGATAGGTATGGCATGAGGGTTTCCAGTTAGACAAAAGACTGACTTGGAATCCCCACAATAGACTCAAACGACTTGAACTAAATAGACGGTTCAGACAACTCTCAAGACTACTAGAAAGACGATCCAAACTCACATTACAAAATAAAAGACTTCTCTACTTCTGAGACCTATATGGTCATATGGCTTAGAAAAATGAGGAACAACCAATCGTTTCAATTCCCGCCGTATCCAGTCATTTCAATCAAAAATCCTTCGACTAATTGTCTATGCACCCTACTATGTTGCTAACCTCACTATCCATACTGATCTAGACAAAATCCTTTCGTTAATCATCTAGCCAAAATTCGTTTCCCTAAATTCCATTCATCCACAACTGCTCATCCTAATCCTTTAATTCACCAGCTATCTTCAAACATTATTCCCGACAATCCACGCAGGCGGTGAAGAGAAGATGGCCCCGTGACCATCTTGTAGAATAACTCAAGATCAGTATTGGCAGTACAGGGGATGATAACCTCACGAGGCCAACGGAGGCGGGTAAGGGCATTATCCGCAGTTATTCAGATGACTTTAGGCAGGAGGGGACTGGCCTGTCAGGAGCGGGAGCATGATTGCAGGAGTTGGATAGAGGGAGTTCGGTGGCCACTGTCTTCCAGTCCAAGGAAGTAGTGGCATTATTGAATGCTGCCGCCTTGTGGGGGAGTGTCAGGGAGAGATCAAAGAGGTGCGGATTTTCTCTGATAGTCAGGCCGCACTGAGGGCTTTGAGCAAGCCATGGTGGAGCTCGATATTAGTGGGAGAATGTAGGAGAAGGCTTAACGCTTTGGCTCGGAGGGGTAAGGTGCGTCTCTATTGGATATCCGGACATGCGGGAATAGGGGGCAATGAGAGGGCGGATCACTTGGCTAGGTAGGGATCATCATTACCATTTTGTGGTCCTGAACCAGCTCTTGCCGTCACTAAGAGGTTTCGCGACTTTGGGAGAAGAGAGTCTTGGAGAAATGCTGGGGGAAACGCAGGGGTGCCTCCAAGCTAAAAGATTTATAAAAGGAATTAAGCAGGGACTTTCGGCTTACCTCCTTCCCTCAGCAGGACAGGTCTGAGGACCTTGGTGGGGGTAGTGACTGGACACACCTGGGTGTTTAACATAGAGAGGACATCTAGTCCCACTTGTCAGAATTGCGATGACGGAGTCAGGGAAACGGTGTATCACTATCTATGTCAGTGCATCCGTTTCGCTGGTACTAGGTTTAGCCGTACTTGGGAGGGCACCACTCTCGCAGGATTGCTTGGGCGAGTTGGAGCTAAAGGATATCCTGGGATATTGTAGACTGACCAGTAGGGTACTGGGGAAGACTATTTAAGGGGACGATATGAGGGACATCGGGGGAATAAAAGCCATGTAGGCTTAGGTCCAATGCCGCCAGGCACCCGGTCTAATAATAATAAATAATAACTCAAGATAGTTGAGTGCTATCGCTGGATGTATTCTTCAATCCACACTCCTGTTAATTAAGAGTTGTCATATAACATATTTACTTGTTGATGTTAATAGTAAAGTAGGTGCTTCCGCCCCCCGTCCACGACACCTAATTTGGTAGTTGGACGTTAAGCCCGCCTGAAAAAATACTTTACTTTATTTACTTGTTGCAGTGTATTTTTGCAGTTGTAAATATCATTAAAAAAAAACAAAAAAACCTACTCTCCAAAATACAATGGCGTCCTAAAATTTGGAGAGGACTAAGGCCCAGAGACCTGGAAAGCGCCCATCCCATCCCCCTCACATCATTCTCACATGATATTCATTTCTACCTAAACCTAATCTATTTCACTAATAAATTCTTTCATTTATATTATAGTGTCTTTGGTTGATGTAGTTTTTTTCTCCCAATAGTACTCCTATTAGGAGGGAGTTTAGAAAATATTACATGTTTCATAAATGGAAGTAAGATAGATAAACACAAAAAAAAGAGAAAATAAATAAAAATGTACATAAGATATACAATTAATTGTTGGTTTCAGCAAAAGTGGATATTTACATGATTATTTGCAGTTTTGAAACTAGGCTACTATTTGATTGTAATTGATTTTGTTAATGAAGTTGAGGAAATGTGGGTACAGTATGTCAGTCAGATCGGTTTTATTTGGTGGCCAACTGTGTCCAGTCAGTATAGTCTCTCTTAATAAAACCAGTCTTAGGTGGTCCAAGAGGGTGCTGACAAAGAGTAGATGGTCTGGTGTTTGATCACTTATTTTGTCACACTGACATGATGGCGAACTGACTATTATAAATCTATGTAAATAACTCTTAAATTTTCCTTGGCCAGTAAGAAACATTGTCAGTTAGTAGCTGTCTAAGTCAATTCGCTTATGCAGTCTTGGTAGATGGAAAGAACTGTCTGGTGTGTTGTGCTTTCTTTGAATGAGTCCATTCTTCTTCCCACTTCCGCAATGTTTCCTGTCTTGCTGCAGACTTCACATACGATTTTAGGTAGTACTTATAACACAACACCAGACTTTCTTCGCTAAACGATCAGCTCTCTCGTTTCCTAAAGTGCGCTTTAGTCCACTTGATTCCAATAGTCCATCCATCTTCTCTAATCATACATGATAACTTCCTTCTGATTTTTTCTGCCAATGGATAGTGAATTTTCCTGTTGTTTATTATGTGGATAGAGATCAAACTATCTGTGTAAAGCTGCAATGTTCTGCATAGAGGATCCCTTTGTACAGTGTGTAACCATTCTAACGATTTTGAAATGGCCATCAATTCAGCCTGGTTATTTGAAAGTGTGCTGCTAGCTTATATATTCCTTGGAAAACATTCATTCCTTCTTTGTAGGCTACAAATAAGCAGCCTACGTCTTCATTTTCTTCAATGCCGTCCGTAAAAATTCTCCAACTTTGCTCGACTTCCAAATTCATTGAAATATTGACTAAGGCTTGGACGGGATGTACCCATTTATTATAGTGGATTGGTCTGGCATATAGAGCCGGATTAACATTATATTGTGAAGTTCTTCCCATTAGTATCTTTGATATTTGGCATTTCTCTTCTATTAGCAAAACAATGGGAATTTCTCCAGGCAGTTACAAGCAGCTTCATATGATACGATCTTGAATCCTCTAATTGTTCTTAATAACATAAGTCTTTGCACCCTTTGAAGTTTTCGTTTATTAACTTGAATCGCAAGGCTTCACTCCATACTTGAGCACCGAAGGTTGATGTAGTGTGTGAGTGTGTATAGTAGTGCAGCAGGAGCGATATTGAAAGGGCTTATGTGTATGAATGTTTTAGAGAAGAGAGAAGTATTAAGAAATAATTAAGAAGTCACCAGTTTTAAAATAAATACATTATCTCTAAATGAATTTAAATACTTCACAGTAATAAGCTTATAAATATATAAGAACTCTTGCACGTAATATAAACACAAATGTTCATTAAAAATAGGGACTTACTATTGGGCACACTGAATTTAAAATGAGAGAGTGAAGTTCTGAATGCGACGAATGTTACTGGTTGAATTCTGTAAGACGCCTCTTCTAACAATGCTCGCCTTGGTTGTTAAAACCGGCCCTTTATATATGATTTCTAGAAGGGATTAAAAGACAGAGAGTGGCCGAGTTCTACGACCTCTCTGGCAATGGCGTTTTGACCCTTTGCAAGCCAATGCTTTTGCCTTTACTAATATTTTTAAAATAAATTTATAAAATATAATTGCGTGCATCCATCACAATATTTACCCACTAGAATGCTATTTATAATAGACTTGCTATGGAGTGGCATTTTATAAAAGATGGGACAAGTCTTGAAATATTGCTTGTGCAGAAGTTGAGTTTTATGTAATATCTATTTTTTTTATTCTTTAGAGTCAATTTAGTGTCATACTGGTATTGGTTTGGTTCCTCCCTTGTTATCATCATCATAATTTAACCTCTTCTACCGCCTCAGCAGTGTGTAGTGTCAACCCTTGTTTCTTCGCTTATTTTGGTTTGTGTTGTTGGTCTTTCCCTATCAGTTTTTATTTAACGGCTTCACCTTGGGCAGAATGATCGTTTCGATAGTGATTAGTTTAAATTAATATCCATTGCTATTGCTGTATTGCTGCTGCAACCTAAAGTAAATTACTGCTGAGTCCATATTGGCTGGGCCGCTTTTTGCCTTTTTCTGCATTAGTTTTCTCTTCCCTTGCTGCTTAGTGTCGAGCGTAAAATGGTAGACCCAGGTTGTCAAGGGAATATTTCACGTTGTACGAGTATTATGTGCTGGTTACTATATTTTTTTTTTATTGAGATTTATGCAAATTTTTCACTGAAGATACCAATAGAAAATTGGGGCCACCTTGGGCACACAAAGTTGTAATTGTCAAAAAAAAATTCGTTTTATTGAAGCTAGGTTGGCCATCCTGTTAAATTTCGCCAATTCGTTGCTCCTTAAGCTGCTTCTGGTGATGGTAAGTTCCGATTCGTCGTAGGTCTTAGTTGGAATTTGTATGTCGTCCAAGACAGTCATTGGTTGACCTATTTTAACGAAAACCTTATTTGTTAATTTCTTCTTCTTTTTTTTAAGTTAATGTTTAATCGTAATAAAGTACTGTACCTAAGAAACTGGAAATCAAAAACTTAAAAGAATTTTGAAACTTCTATAAGAGAACTTTTATTTTAGTTCGAAACTAAGCGGCGCCTGATTTGTTTTATATATATGTATATATAAGTGAAAAAAAGAAAGAAAATGCGCTTAGATTTGAGCAAATAATTGAGTTTCTTTCAAGGAAATCGAGAAAACTGAAAATCCTACTCGCAAATAGAACTTCATTTTGATTGATTTTGACGAAAACTTGATTGTCCAATCCCTACTGAAGAACCTAGATTTAGATTTTCCAACTAAATCTGTATGGGCTATACCCCAGCACTGCGGCCATCAAAGGCTTATTGTGTAGATAAAAGTCGATTTTTTTTTAGAAGGTGGTCCGTCCTTCCCTCCTAAGGAGCTTAAGGGCTTTCACCACTACATCATTTTGCGTTACTATCTTCTCAGATCTTATCAAAGGTTTCATTACTTAAAGAACCTAACTGAAATATTAAGTTTGAAAATGCGATTTTTTGTTTTTTTCAGTTGTGCTGAACAAAAACACTGAATTTTCGTATTTTTCTCTGAAAAGTTCTAGACTACAATATAATCACATTCAGCTATGCTTTATGCCAACAGGTACCACCTCCCCCTCCCCCTATTCTACCAAATTTAAGTTGACGGTTACTTTAACATATCCCAGGAAAGTTACGCAGAAATATCTTTACATAACAAGATAAATGGTTCGCTTGTAATTTAATTATTATATTCAGAGAGCTAAACTTCCTTGTTTGGGGTGTTTAATTAATACGTCAATCATTTTATAAATCTGTTTCTCGTTATTATTGACCGACATTCCAAACCGCCATGTTTCATTTCCTCTGTTCCAGAATATAATTTCCTATCTATACCCTATTTCAAACATTTTTCCTAATAGTACTTTACTTTTAAACGTTTATGTTTTTAATTTTCTCTCAGTTATTTATTTTTTCTTATTGTTTTTGTATTTTGGTATATATAAAAAATCTAATGTAAAATACTCACACAACTTTCTCTTACTACAGTTTACAAAATTGTAACTGACAAATTTTATAGTTAATATAGCAAATTTAATGAAATTCATGGGTGTTTTTATGGGGAAAATCGCAAAAACTGAAAAAACTGTTCCTTAAAATCGCACTTCCGGCTTATTAATTTTCCTGAAAATCGGAATTGTACCAATCTATTTATTTTTAATTAATTTTATTTAGGTAGTAGAATTGGCATTCTCAAACCATGATAGCACTTTAGAGGAAAACATAATCCCACCCCCTCCACCTTAAATGACTTTACCAGGAGAAATTCAAATAAGAGTTCCAGCTCTTTATATGTGTTGTTCACTTTCCTAGTTTAAAGAGAATCGTTGGAGCCGTTTTTACTTTTGGTTTTACTTTTCAGTATAAACACACACTTCCGGTCATCCGATTTTCTTCAAACTCGGAATATCAACAACATATTTCATTCTAGTTAATATTATTTAGATGATAGAATTGTATAATAAACTGAAATAGCCCTTTAGAAGAAAACCTTACTCCGCCTCTCCCCCAAAAGTGCTCTTAAATGAATTTTCCAGGAGAAATGTTACAAATATAAATGTAGCTCTTTATATGTGGAGTTGATTATATAAAGTTTAAAGAAAATCGTTGGAGCTTTTTTCGAGAAAAATCATAAAAAATTGAAAAAAAATATTCGGTTGAGAGATTTTTGCGAAAAGTCTCAGGTCTCCTGGTAGCACCTTAACGAAATATTAAGTTTGAACATTCTGCGATTTTTCGTTTTTGAGATATGCTGACACATGCACACTGAATCAGACTCACAGATCAATTATAAAAAAACTTTTTTGGTCTCAGGGGACCTCAAACGGATATTTCCGGTGAAAACTCAATATCAGAAAATTTGACATGATCACATTACTTTCTGTTTACTCTAGGAGTAAGAGAAAGTAAAAATAAAAGATAGCATTTCTATATGAAATTTTATATTCTAATTTATTATATCCGTTAATAATATTCGGAGCTTGTGTTTGTAAGAAAGTCATTTAATCCATGGCCAATCCACTGGTGGCGGGTAGAGCATTCTGGTTCTAGTTGGATAATTTTGCCAATTTTGGCATTATTCCACAACATTAGTTATGTATAGCAGAACGCTTGTGTCTCGTTCGATGCTGTATATAATTTATGTAATTGTATTCAAATAAATTGAACATATTTTTTATTCATGAATAATTTATTATCCAATTTTTCTGTTTATTTTTATTGTTTTAAATATTCTCCCTTTTAGATACATAAAGAAATGCTTTTATTTATTATAAGCATCTTTGTGAAATTATACGCAATTGTACTTCTTTTTTTTCTTGTTTTGACTTTCAACTAAAAGTTGTAGCTCTTTTTATGTGTAGTTCCTATTCATAGTTTAAAGAAAATTGTTGGGGCCGTTTTAAAGAAAAGCAGAAAATCTTTTCAGTAAAAACACACTTCCGGGCATCTGATTTTCCAAAAAAAAAAAAAAAATTGATTCTGGGATAACAGTAGCGTCGAGCTTTCCTCTATTAGTTTTGCGATCGTCGTTAAATTTGCGAATGTGAGAGAAAACACCGGAAATACATGTTGAGAAAACCAAAGACTGAAATGTGGATTTTAGAAATTGGTCTCTCTCTCTCTCATGTGTATATGCGCACATCTTAACTCGAAAATGAAATTTCGCTAGAAACTCAAACTTGATAGGAGTTATCAAGTTATGTCGGATATCATGAAGATCCGACAGGAAGATACCGTTCAAAAATCACCAAAGTGGAGCTACCTCAATACGTAATGGATTATTTTTTTTTTTTTTAATTTTTTCTTACTTCTAATAACAGGAAGTATGGTGATTGTGTCAAATTTTCGAAATTGGGTTTTCATCGGAAGTACTTGTTTTGAGATGTTCCCTAAATATATTAAAATTGTTTTTAAGTTTTTTTTCAGACGTTCTCTCTCTTTGCGTGCGCTATGTGTGTGTGAGTGTGTTGGAGTTCAAAATATCACAACAAAGAAAAATCGGAGTAAGCTGAAATTTAATATTCCGTTTAGTACTACCACTGGATATAACACGAAGGTTTCCGACAAAATCCATCAACCGGAAATGCGACTTAACTGATTGTTTTTTCCATTTCCGTTAAACTTGGTATACTATCTGCACACATAAATATCTATTATTTAAAACATTTTTTCGAAAAAATTGGGGAGGTCTGGGGTAACAGTAGCGTCCTGCATTCCTCTATAGTACCATTTCATTGCAGTGAATGGTTCTGCCACCTGTATAATATTGGTACGTATACAATGGAAACATTATTAGAATTCTAAATTTGTAGAAATTCAAAGTAGTGGTTATGTGCAGTCGTTATGAACAAATGGTTGACCCAATTAGAGCAGCTCAAATATACAATTAAAATTCCCACCATCATTTTTATGCCCAATCAAAAGGAAACATTATAACGTTGCAATTTTAAAGAAAATTTCTTAATTAAATTATATTAATTAGAGTTTAGAGAAAGTCGTGTAAGTGTTTACGCCAAATTTTTGTTTTATTCTTTTATAAGTTAGTGCTTTGAACAAATATATTCATATTTAGGTTAGAATGAATCAGAGTTTTATATTAATTATTTTTTATTATCTATCTTAAGGCTCTGCTATTCAGTGCTAATGTTTTTTTTTTCTTTACTGACTTCTCATCATTCGGCGCCTTGCAACCGAAAATAATCTTATTCGCGTATTCGCGATCGTCCAAGTCATTCTTTTGTACATCTTCCAAACCTGCACAACGAAACAGATGTTGGCGTCCTTGTCTTCAATCCCGCATAGGGGACAATTAAGGCTGGCTACTACTCCAATGCGGAACAAGTGGACCTGCAGAAAATTATGTCCCGTCATCATCCTCACGCTGGACCATTTAAGCACGGCGTGTGGGAGGGGGTAACGAGAGATTCCCCCATGACTTTCCCTTAGCCTGGCTCACCTGCCAGAGCTAATGCCATATAACAAAAACAAAAAATACCACTTTTGAGGCTCGAATCCTTTTGTGGAATCAGCGACCAGTTTCTTTTAGAAGAACTTAAGAAGGAGATGGAAGTAAGGAGGTCTTAACTCTGGAACTCCTTCCCAGGTCTGAAGCAAACAAAGATCTGCTTGGTAAATTATAACCAGGAGAGGTGAGGAGCATACATCGGTCTTAGTAAGAATAAGCTCTGCATTCTTATGGGTTTCCTCACGGGGCATTGTTGACTCAAGGGACATTTGTCGAAGCTGGTTTGGAGAGTGACAGCATGTGCAGTTCCTGTGGGAAGATGTAGGAAACTCCCAATATATCTCCTAACGGACTGCGGTGCGGTCAGAGAAGAACAGAAAAAGGAACATGGGTTGTTACCACTAAGAGGAGGGAATTAGACTCTCTCTACAGTCTTCCCAATATATTCATATTCCTTAGGATCTTAACCTGGTGGGTGTTGTAGTCGAGAGGCTCGCCTATGGCTGTAGACTAGCCTATGGCACCCGAGGGGCACAATAAATAGACCGTGTAGGTCGCATTGCTACAGGCCTCTTCACACCCCCTCCCAACCCAATTCAGAGCTAATTTCAAATAACAACAAGAAAAATACCCCAACATATGTTGATGAGAATTAGTGTAACTGAATTGCCGATTTTTGCAGATTTTTGGCCTTGATGATAGTAATTTTTTTCGATACTGTTTGATTAAACTTGATATACGATCTCCATACGTATATAAACTCTTTTGGTTGAAGCTTTTAAAAAAGGTTCTAGGCAGCTGGAATTTTGCATCATTAGTATTATAAAGATGGGGGCATCTTTATAATAAATACTAAAAGCAACTAAATATTTAGTAAAAATAAAGAAGTTAGAAGAAAAAAAAAATCAAAATAATCCTAATCTATGTAGCAAGTTCTTATTATGTTTAATATTATAAATGGCCCGTGATTTATAACTGTTATAAAAAACAATATTCAGTTCAAAATATGCTTTTATTTCGACTATGTTGAAAACAGTAGTCTCAAAACAGGCTACATCGATTTTTGCAAAGTGGCCATTTTTATCAAATATCTATAGCTGATAGCTTGTTATTCTCTCTTAATCTGTAAGAGGACAGAGTAGTTTTCTCAGTTCTCTGTAATTGTTTTTTGTAAAGCAATATTAAACAGTATTTTAGGAGTTATGAATAAAGATTTTCACCTGGATTTCCTTTAATTTAACCAAAGTAAACAATATTTTTAGAAAACTAAATTTACACAGTTATAATAATTTTTAGTAATTTGAGTTGATTAAATTAAAGTTAACTAGAATGTTTATAATTGGATTCAACTATAATCCCGAACGCCAGATTCGTGCAGAAAACTTGAAAACGTGGGCGATATCCTAGTTCACTAAACTAGATATTTGAATTTCCTTAGTAATTTTATTGATATTATAATTAACAAGCAGTTCGATACTTTAAACATTTTAGCTTTACCAACATTTTATTGATTTAGGCTAAAGACTAATTACAGCAAATTTTCTCTTCAATAATTCTGTATAGCTCCTTTAAAATACTTGATGTATGCAGGGCCGCTTCTAGGAAGTGTAGGGGTTCTTTTATAGTAATATATTAATTCAAAATGAAATTTTGTATCCTATAATTTTCTTAATTACATTATGATTATCTTCTTTAATGATTAATGACATTATTATCATGTAATTAATATTTAACCGTATATATTCATAAGAGAAAGGAAGTTAAACGCACCAAATACACGAGGTGATGGTAGATAGTGTGACAGAACGTTTTGGGTAATATATTACGTACGCAATAAAATAAGCCACACAAATCGCTAACCCTATTTCAACCATATTGGAGTCATAAATTTTGTGTGAGAGACAAAATGTTTAGTTAAAAAAAAAAAAAGAAGAAGAAAATACGTATATAACTTTTGCATGTAGAGTCAATTACTTTGTAACAATAAACTTGCTGTACAATATACACTATTTCATCCAAATACAGAGTTACTTAACAGAAAATATATTTAACACCCGGTTATCCTGAACATTGATATAATAAAAATCTTATTTATTATATAAACATTTTTGAAGTGAGTTCCAAAGAAAAATTGCAAGATAGGTTTCAGAGATTTTTTGGAATTTTCTTAAAAACGGCTAAAGCGAATTTTCTGTAAACCTAACCCTTTTTATTACTTTTTCTTACTTCAAGTAAAAGAAAATATTCAGGCCGTGCCAGATTTTCGTAATTACGTTTTCATACATGTTTTGAGGTCTTTACATGTCTTGAGAACTTTACTGCATGTTTTTTTTTTTTTTTAGTTTTTAATGATTTTCTCGAAAACAGATCCAACGATTTTTTTTTTTAATCTTTGTATATTATTGTGATGGATGCCAGAAATATATTTTCAAATATATTTTATTTAAGAAAAATGTAATATTCGCTGCAAAAGGGACTATTCAGGTCGAAGACCACTATTGTCTTTTAGAGTTCATGAACTTGTTAGCATTGTCTACCCCCCTTCTTCTCATAGGGGAAGATTTGAAATAACAATTAGAAGGCATTCTTCCAAGACAGTCTGAAACAGACATTCTACCAGAACACTTGCTTCAGGAATCGCTCTCTTAAACTCAGTGCCAGTGATAGAGATTAACATTTATTCTAGATTAACAATTGATTCATTAAGCATATAATTGAGATGTTGTAAAGTAATTTAAATCTTTTTAAAGATAATATATTTAATTTTATCTACCAATGTTTTCTTAATTATTTCTTATTATTTCTCTTCTCTTTGAACATACCCACAAGCCCGGGGATAATGTAGTGGAAGAACAAAATCGAAAAATAATAGTTTAAAGTTTCTGAATATTTTATAGTATCCAAAATTGTATTTTTGTTAATATTTTATAATTATTTTAGTGCTGTGAATTTACCTTCAAAAAGTATGTATTTTAGAACCAGGTATATTAAATCTGGTCATTACTAAATAGAAAAACAAAGGCACAAAATCCCGTTAGGGCAAACCTTTGTAAGAAAATTCCCCCGCGAGAGAGAGAGCAATTCCAAAGAAGAGAGCCATCAGCTTTAAAAGAGTAAAGAGTATATAGTCTAAACTCAACCTTCAAACAGGACACTTCAGGAATTGCTCTCTAAATATCTGTGCCAGTTATAAATTAAATAAGTTTATAAACCAAATAAGTTGTTATTATTTTAACAGAATATATTTATTTATGAAACAGTAGTGTGTTCTTAATTACTCTTAATTCTTATAATCTATCTCAAACAAACACACAAGCCCTTTTCGCTAAAACGCTCACGCTACAAGCCAACTACTACAAACATCAATCACATTACAAATGTTTGAGATAGAGATAGAAGTATTAAGAATAATCAAGAAATCACCACTACTAACAAATAAATATATTCTTTCAAATAATAACTACAAGTTATTTGATATTATAAACTAATTATATATATTGTGAAACTGCCACTGATATTTAGAGAGCGATTCCTGAAATAGTGTTCTGGCTTTGGAAGCAGAATCAGACTTAGTTGTTTCAAAGCAGAAGTCACACTTGTATTCTTTGAAATCTGAAGGCAGACTATTTTAAGGAATCTCTCTCTAGCGGAGGAATTTTTCTTTTACAAAAGAATTAACCTAACGGGATTTTTGTGCCTTTGTTTCCTAATAGCAATGACCTTATATTTCAGTCCTGACTCTAAATATACCCTTTTTGAAGGTAAATTCACTACACTAAGATAATTATAAAATATTAACAAAATACTATTTTGGATACTGTAAAATATTCTAAACTCTATTTATTTTCATTGCTTTCTTCCACTACAAAACACATTTCACTGTCCACACACATAAATACTTATCACTTTTATCTGAAATTTTTTCCTGGGAAAATTGATTTTTTTTTGGAGGTTCTGAGGGAACAGTAGCGTTATGCTTTCTTCTAAAGCACCATTTATTGTAATGTACGGTTTTAACATCTACATAATATTTAATATACATTAGAAGCAATGATGGAATTCCAAATTTGAATAAAATCGATTAATCAAATATGCGATTTCACAGAATAGGTTTTTTGAAATTTTCTCGAAAATGGTAACAATGATTTTCTTGAAACTTGTATGCTTGCTGCATAGATAAAAACGTATCTTTTTGTTTGAAACATTTTTTTGAAAAAATTTATTATAGGGTTATTGGGGGTAGGTCTGTCAGTAAGACCTAGATTCTATGGGGGTTGGCCTACGCCATCGCGATCTCTAAGGGTCTATTGAGGCCCTGCATAAGTTGGAGTCCCCTCTCCGGTCCTATTTCTTGACTGAACTTTGGATCCGGGGAGGTTCCTAGGTGGTCGGTTAAGAGCACCTCTAAGCAGAGCACCCTCTCGAAACCCGCCTGCTTTATTAGACTTAATAGCCCCTTGGATGAGGCTTGCAGACATCAGCTTCTCCTCTCCAAAGAGACGAAACCTCAGCCATACATCAATGCATCTCGCATTGACACAAAACGTGCAGTGCTGTATCCTCTTCTTCCTGACGAAGCCTATAGGGCTATCCATTGCCAAGCGCAAGCGGTGCATGTGTTTATTGAGTCTACAATGCCCAGTCTATTACACTTATGGCCACCCGGCCTAGGTGGAGTAATTCTGCAGTTAGCTATGAATAAACGTTTTCGCCTGCCTTTGACTTAGGATTCCAGCCCACATCAATGTGATCGATCATGCATCCATATTCTCCATTTTCAGGATGCACTCCTGAGGCATCTTGCGATGCCGCAGAACGGTTGAGGGTCCCCATAGACCCTCCTGGCTAGGCGATCTCCCGCTCATTGCCCCTGTGACTCGAGTGCCCGAGTATCTAAACCAGGAAAACCTTATTAAGGCTACTAATTTCCCTGAGTACACCTAGGCAGTCAGTAAATTTAAATTTAAATTTGCATAAGCTTTAGTGGTTTTGATTCAGAGCGCCCCACATCACATAGGGCCGTTCAGATATACAAGTAAAATCCCCGCCACCTAAATAAACATTGTAACGTTTCAATTTTTAATAAATTTCCCTTATATATGCTCATAAGCTTAGAAAATATAAATTTGAGCCCGATAAAGAATGTTAGTGAAACCCAATTTTCTTTTAACTATACAAACCCATTCTTACAATTAGCAGACTTTATGGGAAAAACTAATCAGGCTCTTCTCTCTTTAAGAGGGAAACATCTAGTCAATTATTTTCGTTCTGCTGTTATTGGTTGTCAGTTCTATCTTGTTTTATTCGTTCAATTAGGGGTGTGTATATGTCACGTTTTTAATTGAGTCTATTGTTATTTTGTTGTCCTAATAATTGCTAATATAGTCTTGCTTCTTGTTCCTACAATTGGAACCTAGTCTGTCTTTAAAAAGCTTCCAAAAGATTCGAATTATAGTATACTACAAAAAAAATGTTGGAGTGGGAGATCAACATAACTCAAAAAATCTGGTATGAAACACTCTCACGACCCACTTCTATCCTAATTAACAATTTAATCAAGAAATTTTTTCAGCAGGGGTGTAGATCCGAGCGTTACTTTGCACCTCTCACATGTCTTTGCTGATTGATGATAACCAATGTACGACGTTTTAATTAATGATTTAATTGATTTGTGGAAGGTGTATTTACTTGTATACCTTGACGGCCTTATGAAGAGCGTTCTATATCAAAACCAACAAAACTTTTTCAAATTTAAATTTAAACAAACTGACCAGAGACCACAAAACCTTTCTAATTTTTTCAAAAAAATATTTCATATAAAAACGATTCGTTTTTATCTGTACAGGAAGCATTCCAAGCAAAAAAACAGAAAAACCTATTTTATAAAATCTCATTTCCGGTTAACCAATTTTCTTCAAATTTGGAATTCTAGAAAGAATATTTATTTATTACTAATGTATAGGTGTCAGAACCATAGAATTCACTGAAGTGGTACTTTAACGCTAGTTAAGCCCCAACACCCCAGAACACCAAAAAAACAAAATTAATTTTTCCGGGAAAGTTTTCATGTAAAAGCGATAGGTATTTATGTGTACGAAGTTTATAGAAAATAGTTTGGAGCTGTTTTCGAGAAAATCATGAAAAACTGAAATTCAGTAAAGTCGCATTTCCGGTTGATGTATTTTACCCGAAATCTTTGTGTCTTATAGCTGTATAGTTCCTAAACTGAATACCAAGTTTATGCTTTCTGCGACTTTTCATAATTGAATTATTCTGATACGAAGAGTGATTTTACTGGATTTTTTTTTTTCGTTTTTTGCGATTTTTTTTCGAAAACGTTATTTTCTTTAAACTTATTTAGGAAAATTGATTTCTTGGAAGGTTCTGGGAGATCAGTAGCAGTTTTAAGCTTTCCTCAAAAGTACCACTTCTGCATGAGGTATGGTTTCTATCGCCTATATAATATTAATATAAATAAAAGAAGCATTGCTAGAATTCCAAATTTGTAGAAAACAGGAGAACGACTATTACATGTTCGAAAAAATTGTTGTTAGGTAGTTCTTAGGAATCTGAGATGTTAACATTCATATAATGTTCAATATTATTGGCGATCTCTACCATGTAATAATTCTTTACCTGTCTGGGTTAGTAGGTTGGCACTTGTTACCCTGTTTTATGTTAAAAAAAATTAGCATAACTAGAAATTAAAAAAAAAATGTCAATTTATATATATGACTGTATTACGAAGAATAAGAGAATCTTTTAAATATTTAGTTTGCTTTAATCCATTTTCTATTTGCACAAAACCTTTTTCTCAGCTACCTTTTGTTACTCTTGTTAATTCTTATTGTTTGCAAGACGGCGCATGATTAACTTGAAAAGAATGGTAAGAACTTAACTGAATAAAATATAAAGGAGTAGTATTTTTCTTTTCTTTTTTTTATTTTACTTTCTCTTAGTTTTTAAAAGAAAAGGAAAAAAAAAAGGTTTTTTTTTTGTGTCCCAATAAAGCTTAGTGTGAAGATTTGTTTTGGTTGTATGAAAAAGTGAGGTGACAAGAGAGCAGTAGAACTGACTAAAAAATATTTCTTCTCTCAAAGAACTTTCTTGTAACAGAACATGCACACACAAACCTACAAACACTTTCACACACAACCAAAACAAATCTTTCATCTGACCTTCTGTTATACAGTGAGAGAAAGAGACTTCATCTCTTTCTTTTTTTTCACTTCAATATACCTGGCATTTATTTTTCACTCTTCTTCATCCTCTTTCTATCTCTACTAGCTTCTGAAACCACCTTCTTCTTTTATATTTTTGTTAAACTTTCTGTGAGGGGAAACCGCTATTAGTTTCTACTTTCTCTTACTGCTCAAGTAGTGCAAGCGGGGGGCGACAGTGAATTATAGCAATCTTTTCAAATTTTTGAAAATGACTTCTCACTGGAAATGCATGTTTTGGAAGTTCCCCTGAGCAAAAAATAAAAAACGTTTTTAGAAAATTGTCTTTGTGTAAATAAAATATCACAAAAACGAAAAATTACAGGAACCTTAAAGTAGGTATTCCGTTTAGGTATCACCAGCGCATCTTACACGAAGGTTTCGGTCGAAATCCATCAACCGGAGTTTTTTTTTTTTTTTTTTTTTTTTCAGTTTTTCGCGATTTTCTCGAAAATGGTTTCACCCATATTACTTTCCCTTACTTTCTCCTAGTAAGAGGAAGGTATTGTAATCGTGTCAAATTTTCGATATCGAGTTTTCATAGGAAATATCCGTTTGGAGGTTCCCCTGAGTCCAAAAAAGTAGTTTTTAGCAAATGGTCTGTGTGTGTGAACAGCATAGCTCAAAAACGAAAAACCATAGAAAGTTGAAACTTAATATTCCGTTTAGGTATCACCATGGTATCTGACAGTGGGTGATCTGTCAAAATTCCTCAACCGGAAGTACCTCTTTACTTGTTGGTTTTTTACTTTTTTGCGTTTTTCTCAAAAATGGCTCTGACGATTTTCTTCAATCTTGGTATATCAACTACACATACAAGGAGCTACAACTTTTATTTGAAACATTTCTCTGGGAAAATTCATTTAGGGCAGTTATGGTCTAAAGTGCTATCATAGTTGATTATACAATTCTATCATCCAAAGAAAATCAATCAGAAATTAAATAGATGGCCAAAATTCCGAGTTTCAAGGAAACTAGTAACCCGGAAGTGCGCTTTTACTGGCCAGTTTTTTTAGTTTTCGACGAATTTCATTAAATTTAGTACACAAACTATAAAATTTGTCAGTTATAATTTTGAGAACTGGAGTAAGAGAAAGTTGTGTGAGTGTTTCATACCAGATTTTTTTTTTTTTTTTGAACTTCATACCCCCATCAAACCCCATCTACATAACTAAATATTTATCACTTTTAATTAAAACATTTTTTTCTGAGAAACTTATTTTTAGGGATTCTGGGGAAATTGTTAAAATTAAGTCTTCATCTAAAGTATCATTTCTCTACAACTTATGGTTTCAGTATCTACATAATTTTAATGCACATCTTTTTACAATGATTGCTAAAAATCTGCATTAATGCCAAAAGAAAGAGAGCAAATATTTTGATTCTCCTGAAAGCTTTAGGTAACATTAGGGAATTTTATTATTAAAGAAGTAAAAGGAGAAATTCCTTACGTGTCTCTCTTTGTCCATTATAATGTTCTCATCTCTAAAGTGAAGAAATATGTAGGAAGAAGAGTATGTATGTTATTGTGCCTGAAGAGAGAGTTTACACAAATCTGTTGAATCTGAGACGTTAAAATTCGAATGTGTGTTTGTTCAATAATGTTGGCTTTTCTGCAATGTAATCATTCTCTATCGCTGCCTCTGTTGGCAGATTGGCACGTGCCCCCCACCCCACCATCACCTGCATCGTTAGGACATATGAGAAAAATTGGATATTTAAATAATTTATAATTTTTTATAAAACTATTAAGAGAAGTAAGAGAAAGTTGTGTTACTGTTTCATCCGCATTTTATTGATTTGAGAGTGTTTTGGCTAATTGCTCCTTACATCAATACAATTCTCTGCTATTCAGCTCGCTCTTGATCCATTTGTGTGAAACATTTTTTATTCAATTCAAATTGTAATAGATACTCCACAGAATCTACATTCGAGAATTTAATTTTTATCCAGTCGGATTGGTTTGTATATAAATACCGAAATTACCTCTCCATTACCTCATCCATTAAGTTTGCTCATTCCTTTCTAAGAGCTTTGCCTCTGCACACTAAAGAGGCTCGCGGAAAGATGTTGCCTTCAGGCTTTAGTTGGTGGCCAACGCACTTACCTTTGGTGCGAGAAATTAAGGTTTGATTCTTTTTGCTGACCGCCACATGGTTAAAGGAAAGAGGAGCTGCAGTTATTAGCGGATCTGGTAGCAAAGAATTTTGGTTTAAATAATGTTGATAAATACATATTTAAGTAAAGTAATGCCTATTTTTTCAGGCGGACTTAACGTCCAACTACCAAATTAGGTGTCGTGGACGGGGGCGGAAGCACCTATTTTATTAATAACATTTTTCATACCAATATAAAATTTAGCAGTTAATACGCGGGACTTGAACTGGGGTTCTCCCACTTATAAGTCCATGCTCATAACCACTACACCAACACCCGCCCCGTATTTAGGGACAATTAAATTGTCAAAATTCCGAATGTAAAGAAAATTTGTCAATTAGAAGTTGGAAAAAAGGCAGTGGAGAAAGTGATGCGATTAGTTCACATCTGATTCTTAATGTTTTTTTTATTTTCTAAAGAATGAAACGTTGTAACATTTTCGAAATCTTTTGCCATAATGATTGTGGGTTTCATTTTTTAATTCTGATTTTTTTGTTTTCCAGGTTAGTGCACTTTTTTAATTCTACATATTTAATAAGAGGTATGTGATAATATTATTTTTACCGTTTGTTTATTTAGGTAACACTAATGTATCTTCTGTAGCTTTTTAATTGTGCCCTAAGATTTTAAATTTCATTTTGCATTTACTTTTCGTGTAGATTCTTTAATCTATAAATGAAATTACTATTTGAATCATTGATGTTATTTTAGCACGATTTTTATTGTAACTATTCATTTTTTAAGTAAATGATATCTTTCTTAGTAAATTATATGCTCCAACTTTATTGTTATTTAACTTACTTGCAGTTCTTTTCTCTTACGAAAGTGTAGTGTGTTTTGTCTTTTTTATCTGCATTGTCTTGAAATGTTATTTATATACTCATACGAAGAAAAAAAGTTGGGTGAAAGTTTTCTACAGATTAGATATGAATTTAAATTTAAATAAAGCACCTAATATAAAACCGTATTTCATACTTTATTCTTATAAAATATCTTTCTTCATTTTTTTACTTCCTCTTTCTGCCGTTAGAGGAAGTATTGTGATCATATCAAATTTTCGGTATCGAGTTTTTTATCGGATGCTTTTTGAGGTCCCCTAAGTCAGAAAAGTGGTCTGTTTGAGTGTTTATGTGAACAGCATAGTACAAAAACGAATAATCGCAAAATGTTCATACTTGTCATATGATTCATACTTATCACCATGGGATCCGAAGAAAGTTATCTATCAAAAAAAAAACAAAAACGAAAGTACCACTTTTCTGAATGGATTTTTTCAGTTTTTTTTTTGCGATTTTCACGAAAATGGCTCCAACGATTTTCTTGAAACTTATTATTTTAACTATGCCATAGAAAGAGCTACAACTTTTATTTGAAACATTTCTCCGGGTATAATGGGGTTGTTGGAGGAGAGAAATAGTCTGGTTAGAATGAATTAACAAGATATGGTTAACACAGTATAATATGATAAGTGACACTGTCTCCTGGACTTTAAACTTGAAATAATAGAGTATGGTAGAATGGAAAAAAGGGTAATGACACGTAGTGATGAACTCAGTAGTATTAACTGTTCTCCAATCTGTTTCCCGTCGCTGTATTTTTGTGGTTATTCCAGTCCGAGAGAGTGGTCCTGCCGTTTTGTCTTTCTCTCTCTCTCTCTCTCTCTCTCTCTCTCTGCTATTACACCGGAAAATTCATTTTAGGAGGCTTTTTTAGGTGAGGGGATGGAATTATATTTTTCTTATAAAGTACTATTTCCGTTCATTACACAATTCTATTTATCTAAATAATATTAGATAAAAATCAATATGTTGCCAAAATTCCGAGTTTGAAGAAAAATCGGTTCACCAGAATTGATTTTCTTTCTAAGAATTCAGATTTATTTCATTGTATTCATAGTTGTACTAACTATGAATACAGAGTCCTATAACTTTTGTTTGAAACTTTTACAGAGAAAGTTCATCTGAAGAAGTTTTATGGGAGGGGGAGGTTTTATGCTTTTTTTCAAAAAAGTGATTTTTTATTAATTTTATATTCTCGCATTGCTATAACATTGAGAAGACAAGTAAACATTTAGTAATTTTTATAAGTTTGGAGAAAAGTTATCTATTATAATTGTGGAAAAAAATTGTACTAAGAGAAATTCGTTTAGAGTGTTTCACATTTCAGATTTTTTTTTTTTGTCATTAAGAGATAAAATTTAATTTTTACATGTACTTATTGGTTCATCTTTATTCATTTTTATTTTTAAATACTATTAAATAATAACATCATCACTTAATAAATCTAGTTCTTTTCTTTTTATTTGCTCATACCTTGGTATGAGGTCAGAGCTCATGTTAAATTTGCGAAATTGAGTTGACACCGGAAATACATGATTTGAGTAAAAATAAAAAACGTTTATTTTATCGAATCAACTCAGGAAACACAAAATCAATATTATTCTATATAGTTGATAGCGCATGTACCATCATCACAATAAGGTTTTCATTAATCAGAAGTGAATTTTTTGTTTACAGTTTTTCGTGATTTTTTGGAAAGTGGCTCCAACGATTTTTTTTTTTTAAACTTCCTATAATATCTTCACACACATAACTATCTATCACTTTTATTTGAACCATTTTTTTAGGGAAATTGGCTTTTTGAGGAGGCACTAGGCGAACAGCAACATTAAGATTTCCACTCTAAAGTATCACTTCAGCAGGAAAATTTTTCTTCAACAGGGCGAATCTGAATTTCTACTTTTTTGAGGGAAGCGTACATTCCAGTTCTTTACAACCTCTCTATAATAAATTTTGTCGGAGGAAAGTTTCAAACAGAAATGATAGATCTCTGTATGTATAGTTATTATACCAAAATTTAATGAAACCCGATGGTAATATGTTATAGATGAGATAATTGCATAATAAACTAAAATATCAATTTAGAGGAAAGCATAACCCCACCCCCACCCCACCTTACAAAACTCTTCTTAAACGAATTTTTCCGGAAAAATTCGTTTAAAATAAAGATCAAAGACCTACATAATAAGTAGTGTTTGTAACAACTTCAAAGAAAGTATTTGGAACCGTTTTCGAGAAAATTACAAATAACTAAAAAATAAACCTCCATTAAAGTGGTACTTCCTATTCGACCAAAACCTTTTGTTCGGGGCGCCTCCCTTTTAAAAATCCCTTTTTTTTTTTTTAGACTCACGAGTCCTCAAAACATTTCCGGTGAAAATCCGAGATCAAAAATTTGACCCTATCGCAATATTTCCCCCGCTTTACACCAGTATATTTTTTAAAAAGTTCTCTTGAAAATATACTTTGTTCACATTTACTTTAAATGCGAAAAACACACTTGCTTTACAATTATAAATTAAACCTCTTTTAGTTGTTGTGGTTAGTTCCTCCGCAGAGCTGGAAAGCATCAAAGATATATTCCGTGATAGCCTGCTTCTTTTTGTGATCATCGACCGGTTGGCTTATCATCAGGATGTTTTTGTCCAAACAGTGTGCTGGCATAGATAGACTTGCATAGAGCAAATTCAGTTGATACACTTTGCTTTGTGCAAGTCTATGTTATCCAACTGTTTAGACAAAAACATCCTTGATGATGGGCGAACGCCCGAAACCGATCGATGACCACAAAAAGAAGCAGGCTAACACGGAAAATACCTCTGAAACCTTTGTTAAATCGAGAACATTATCAATAGTTCTAATAATAGTAAAAAAATTAGTCAAATTAAACTTTTTTCTTATCCAATCTAATCTTTTTTAAAAAAATAAAAACTTTTTTAAATCAAAACAAACTTTTTTTTCGATCTAATTAAACATTTATTTAAAGTAAAGTACAGCAATGTTTAATTAGGTTGAAAAGTTTTAATTTGATTGGAAAATGTTTGTTTAATTCCCTGAAAAAGAAAGGTTAATTTGTTTTTTACAAAAAAAGGTTTTATTTGGATAAGGAAAGTTTTATTTCATTGGAAATATTGTAATACATCCAATTCACCTGCTTGATTTATGTTTCTGCTTTGTAAGCGCACACCCTGAATCGCCCTTTTAGTTGGAAACCTGCAGTAGTTACAAATTTGACCATCTCGCTATTATGCTTCTTGTTTAAATAGTTCAAACATGTCCATATTTCATATAGCACTCCTCGCTAATAAGCTAAATATTTAGCACCAAAACTACCGTCAAGAAAGATTTTTTTTAGCAGTTCTTTAAGGTGTAAACTAGGGTGTTCCGCAGACAAGGGGAGGTTGGAATTCTTATCTGATCCAGACATGGAAAAGGTACGGCTGCTTTCTGGAGTATCTTCATTGGGTGGGTGTTGCAGTGGAGCCGGGTTGCCTATATTGCATTGACACAATCGACGACTTGGCGCTTGCAATCTTCGTCTGTGGTTGATGGGATAGAGAAAGAAGGAAGCTTGAGGGGGTGGGGGGTAGAAGGCGGTATTTCTGAGGGAAATTTTGTAGGAAAGATGTTGGAGGCGGAGGAGAATCGGAACAGGGTGGTGCACTTTACTGAGAAGGTTTTAATGGAAAAAAAAAAGAGAGAGAGAGACATAGATAGGTGGATCAAGGAAAGTAGAAGAAATTGGGGCTTGAGGGAGTACGCCCTGGAAGGGATAACGAAGGAAACTTGACAAGTAATGTGTCAAACGGTTCCGACGACAGGGGTGAGTTTATTGTTGGGTGAGAGTCCCACACGGTCAAAGAACATTAATTTTGTCATTGCCCAGTAAAAAAAAAATCCGTAGGCGTGCGCCGTACACAACTTTATACCACGTCATGTATTTCTTCTAGTTGGTCTTACTGCAGCAAAGAGGAAGTATTGCGAGTTATCAGATTTTCAGAATAGATGTTTACGGGAAATATAATGTTTTGAGACTACTGGATACGAAAAACAATTTTTTTTTAGCGAAGTTGTATCTGTAAACAAAATATCTCAAAAAGGAAAAAAATAATCACATGAAGGTTAGATTTCATATTCCGTCTAGGTAGATATCCCCCCTCGCAGCTGACACTAAGATTTCGGGCAAAATCCATCAACTGGAAATGCGACTTTACTAAATAGTTTTTATAGTATTCCGCTGCAACGATGTTCTTTCAGCTTGATATATATATATATATATATATATATTCCTATCACTTTCTTTTGGAACGTTTTTCCAGAAAATTAATTTAATTTCTAGGGGTTCTGGTGGAGCAGCAACATGAAGCTCCCCTTAGTAGTGTTAATTCAGTACAATTTCTGGTTTTGCCACCTACATAGGCTAATTAAATACTTTGCAGGAATTATAAGTTTGAAGGAAAAGGTTAACCGGAATTGCTGTTTTATAGAATGGATTTTTGAATATTTTGCAATTTACCACGAAAACCAGTCGCAGTTTTCACGCGCAAGTCCCGGGTTCCAGTCCAGTGCTATCCTTAAATTTTTTTCTTCCTAAAACCTTTAGAGATCATTGTCCAATAATGGACAGTGTTGTCTATAACGAAGTACAGTGCACTGACATCGGGCGGGCGCGAATGACCACAGATGTTGACGCGCGCAAAAATAAAAGCTGCAATGATTTTCTTTAAACTTAAATTGCTCACTATTACTTTTTATTTGAAACATTTCTCTGGATCCCTACGTTACAGGGCTACGCTAAGTTTTTGATACAGAGGCCATTGTCGGTAGTGAAATTCTCACCATTTTTGATGTAATTTTTTTTTTTTAATTTAAGGGGCGTGTCAACATTCATTCGCGCCCGAAACCTTCTCAGTGCACCCCGGCAGTGTTCTATCGTTACTGACAACACTTCTGTAGAGGCTCTAGAAGGAGAAAATCTATGTGAAAGCGTGGAAGTCCAGCGCGCTACCACTGAGTCCAGCTACTACCCTCTTTCTATAATGTATTTCAACTGTTAGATTATAGGTTAAATATCTAAAGATATTTCTGGAACATTCTTATAATCATCAAGTAGAATCTTGTAGTCATCATTTACAATAAAAATAAAGTGTAAAATAAGATAATAAAAGAGAAGTGTACAATTTCGTTTTAATGGAAATAAATTCTCTTTATATTCTCTTTTTTATAGAATGATGAATGGTCTTAAGAGAAGAGAGAAGAATGTTAATACACTTACTTACAAGTCTGGCAAAACAATCTGACATGCTTTTGTTATTTGTAACGATTTTTTTTTTTTTTTTTTTTTTTTTTTTAATGTCTCATTTGTTTCACATTCTATATTATAAATTGCGTAATGTTATGGGGATTGCGTGACCTTCCTAAATTAGTGGTGTATGCCAGAGATATTGGGACTTTTTATATACAGTAAAAATGGAACAATTTATCAATAAATTGAATTGTAATTTTATCTCTCTCCGTTGGTTGGTTTATTCTTCTATATTTTAAACATTTTTTTTTTTTTTACGGATGTCATGTTTTTTATTTTTTTGACAAAGTATCACATCGAACAAACGTTCGAACATCATTTTTATGTCTGAAATACGACACGCGGTATGCTTTTTTTTTTCCTTTCTTAATTGTGACCAATTATAGAATTTGTATTCAACATTAAAGTTTACATAGATACACTTGCTAAAACATTGATTGTTACAAAAAGATTCTAAATACACTCCCGTCAGTGTGAAATGTGACAGAAACTATAAAAAATGAAAGTCAACGTTTCAAGATCAAACATAACTCTCTGTGATGAATAAAAATGCCGATTTATTTATTAATTTTTTTTACATTACCCTACAATACCACTAGGAGTTTATTACATCCATTAAGATTACGATCTGAAAGATCTTTACGCCCTCCAGAGCTTTCTCAGTTCACTGTAGGCTTCCATGCAGTATTCTCTAGTTACAAACTACACTACTGATCATTTGACAGTGAGCAGTGGAAGGCTCTTCCTAGGAAGAGAAAATCTAAGGCATCACTACTAGGTTTAAAACCAAAATCTCTATATGGCTGCGCTTTTGAAACCAACGCCTTTGAACTTTAACGTCAAAGATTGCCCAGAACACTTCAAAATTAATTTTTCCCGGAAAATGTTACAAATAAGAGCGACAGAGTTATTTCTGGCCAGTTAGCATTTCACGTTTAAAGAAAATTGTTATACGTCATTTACGAAAAATCAAAAACATAAGTAAAGTCGCACATCCGGTTAATTTATATTCTACAGGTGATATGCTTGTACTAACGTGTTACTTTAAAGGAAAGCTTAACTGTAGTTGTTCCCACCGAACTCCCCAAAAAATCAAGATCATTAGAGAAATGTTTCAAATAAAACTGAAAGACATTTATTTATGTATATAGATAGTATGCGAAGTTAAAAAATAAAAAAATTGTTGGAATCGGTTTCGAGAAAATCGCGAAAAACAGTAAAAAAAAAAAATTGCACTTCCGGTAAGTAGATTTTGCCCGAAACCTTCGTATGAGATGCGGTTTACCAAGGTTGAGTTCCCGGCGATTTTTCGTTTTTGAGATATTTTGTTCATACAGACACACATATGGGGACTATTCGCTAAAAACATTTTTTTTCATACGTAAGGGCCTCAAAATATGTATTTCCGCTAAACTCGAATTCAAAAAATTTGACACGATCACAAAACTTACTGCTATCAGACTTATGGAAAGTAATTTGTGTTCAAAATTAAAGTTAAATCTGCTTACAAAACTAATGAGTGATAAAAATAGGAAGGGAAAGAGGAAAGTAATTAAAATGTATTTTTATTGATAAAATCCTTTCAGTTAAGCTAATTATTAGTGATTTCTTCGAGTGACATTCTTCCATTAGTAGGATTTTTGTTGGAAGTCTCGAAAGAAAGCATCCCTCTATCAACCAGTCTTAAACAACACAAATAAATACAACTTTAGAAACTTTCATGTTTGTATTTGAAAAGCATTTATTCTCCGTTAAAAAAAAAAAAAAAACATGGGCTTAAAAACGATTATGAATGATATATGATGTTCTCTAGAATTCATCTTAAGAGCAATATATTTTTGTATTTCACATAACCGGAATTTCTTCGATGGAATGGACGGACGCACACGAGCATATTCTGTGAATTTAACGGATGTCACCACATTCTTGCATGATATGAGTGGAAGAAAATGATAGATAGATACAAGAGAACAATTTTTATTTAATATATATTTTTTATATATTAGTATAAAAGTGTAGTTTCTTCTAACCGTTGTTAGAGAAAGTATTGTAAAGTTATAATTTTCAATATCGTGTTTTCACCGGAGATACACGTACTGAGATCCCTTCCTGATCCTAAAAAGTGCGTTTTTAAAAAAAATGGTCCGTATGTGAACAGCATTGCCCAAAAATCGCAAAAAGCTCATAATATCTTACATTCCGTTTGGCTTATTAACAAGGACTCCGATAGGAACTTACCTGTCAAAATTCCTCACCCCGGAAGTATCGCATTACCGAATGGATTGTTCAGTTTTGCGATTTTCTGAAAAATGGCTCCAATGATTTTTTTTTTTTTAACATTTTTATTGATTTTTACAACTGCACAATTTACATGCAACAAGTAAAATAGATAATGTGCGAATTATGTGTGGATTGGCTGAAGGCCCTGGCACATGACCTGATCTACGTGAACGACTGTCATCCAGCGATGGCCAGCCGTAACAAACCATTAAAATGGAGTCTCAAACTGTTCCTAAGGCAGCCGATTATGTAAGCAGTTGAAGCGCGAGGCGACGATTCAGTCGTCGTGATGGGTTAGAGGGGAGAGTTGTGGTTGAGAGAGCTTGGATAAGTGGATTTGAATGAGAGTATAGTTGGGAATGGAACTTTAGATAACGGGACTTGGCTATCGCAGAAACGAAGGGAATTTTTAGGTCGTTATGGATGGTGTGATTGGAAACGTAGAAGGGAGCATTGACTATGGTGCGAAGGATTTTGGACTGTAGGGATTGAATGCGGTAAAGGTTTGAATGTCTGGCTGTCCCATATAGTTCGATTCCGTAAGTCCAAATAGGGGCTAATTGAGAATAATATAGTTGTCGTTTGTTATGTAATGTAAGTTTCGAACGTTTGTCTAGAAGTTTTTTTTAGTATTTTGTATCTGTTAATCAGTTCAGTTCTTTTTAGCCGAATATGGGTATTCCAGGTTAGTCGTTTGTCAAGATTGAGTCTAAGGTAACGAACTTTTGTGATGGGAGGTAAAGGAATGTGGTTGAAATATATAGGAGGAAGGAAGGGTTTTTCGATTTAATTGAAGACTATGTAATTAGATTTGAGTTGATTCACCTTTATTCTCCACTTTCGGAGCCAGGGTTCAAGGATGTTGAGATGGGATTGAAGATGTCTAGCTGACATGACGGGATCATTATGAGGGGATAGGATGGCTGATATCGTCGGCGACGGTGAAGGTGACCGTATCAGAATGTAGTGGGAGGTCAGCAATGATTTTTTTTTAAAAAACTTTGATATACGAGGTGTGTAAATTAAGTAATGAGACTGATTTTTATCTTTTTTTTATTCAAATAAAATTACAATTCAACATTGTCCCCTTCAAAGTAACTACCTTGGGAAGCCACACAACGCTGAAGACGATTCTTCCATTCGTCATAGCAGTGCTGGAACTCGGATACTGGAATAAATTTCAGTTGGTCGGTTACGGCTGTTTGAATATTCTCCAATGTTCCAAAATGACGTCCCTTGAGGTGATTTTTCAATTTGGGGAACAAAAAAACGTCACATGGACTCAAGTCGGGTGAATAAGGAGGCTGAGGAGCCACAGGAATGTTATTACTGGCCAAATACTCATTAATGTGAAAGATTTTTCGGAACCATTTTTGCACAAATTTTTCTCATACCCAATTCATTAGTCAAAATTTGATGAACGGTTGTGTGAGTCAAATTCAACTCTTCGCCGACCATTCGGACTGTCAAACGACGATTTGAACGCACGAGATCGCGGATTCTGCCAACATTTTCGTCGGTTCTTGAAGATGAAGGCCTTCCGCTGCGAGGCTCGTCTTCAATTGATTCCCTTCCTTCTGCAATCGACTTAAACCACCTAAAAACCTGTGCTCTCGACAAAACATTGTCTCCATAGGCCTGGCACAGTTTTTCAAACGTTTCCGTTGCACTGTGCCCAAGTCTGAAGCAAAACCTGATAGCACAACGTTGCTCGTAATTGATGTCACTCATTTTTAAAACGCACTGAAAAAACTTTGCTCACAAAAAAAGTCACTACGGACAGTGCAACAACTCTAGCATTTTCAAATTTGCACTGGACGTGTATCAGATGTTTACTTGCCCTATCACGCATGCGCCGCGTCTCCAGTGTTGCCAGATCGAACACTAGAAAATCAGTCTCATTACTTAATTTACACACCTCGTATTAACTACACATACCAAGTGCTATAAATTTTATTTGAAACATTTCTCTGGGAAAATTCATTTAAAAGTAAGTGAGCTTTTCGGTGAGAGGAGAGATCATTGTTTGCTGTAAAGTGTTATTTATTATATAATTGTATCGTCTAAATATATTCGATAGTTGTTGTGGTGCTTGGTTCCGCAGAGCTGGAAAGCATCACAGACATTTTCCGTGATAGCCTTCTGCTTCATTTTGTGGTGATCGACCGGTTTCGGGCGTTCGCCCATCATCAGGATGCGTTTGTCAGACATTGTGATAACACAGACTTGCACAGAGCGTATTCAGTTTATACACTCCTTAAAGGCCTTCAAATATGTATTTCCGGTAAACGCGAATTCCCCCTACAGCCCCGACTTCGCCCCTTCGGACTTCCATTTGTTTGGACCCCTTAAAGTGGCTCTACGTGTAACTAAACTCATATAAATCGTGTATAAAGCTAAGCTCATATAAAGAGTGTATAAAGTGAATTTGCTCTGTGCAAGTCTATGTTATATCACACTGTCTGACAAACGCATTCGGAACCGGTCGATGACCACAAAATGAAGCAGGCTACCACTGAAAATTTCTCTGATATATTAAATAGAATTAAATATGTTGCCAATATTACAAGTTTGAAGAAAATAGGTTGAAAGGAAGTGCATTTTTATTGGATAGTTTTTTCTTTTAAGATTTTTTTTTGAAGTGGGCAGGATTATTTTATTTTTTAAATTGCTATTTTAAAACTTTATACAATTCTTTCATCTAAATAATTATATTAATTAGAATTAAATAAGTTGTCAAAAATTATGAGTTTGAAGAAAATCGATTGGCCGGAAGTGCATTTTACTGGTTACTACAGTTCAATTTTATCCATGAAAACACCAAAGTATCTCATTAAATTTCTTACAATACTTATGAGTACCTTTCATATGAAGATCTGTCACTTTTATTGGGAACTTTTTTCGGAGAAAGTTCATTTAAAAACTTTTTGGGCGGTAGAAGGAAAGGATAGTATGGTTCCTTCGAAAAAAGTTATTTTATTAAGTTTTAGACTCTCCCCCTTTGATATAAAATTGAAGACAAGCAAACATTTTGTAAAAATTGTAAATTTGAAGCATCAGAGACGTAAATCTGTGTAAAATGCAGAGAGAGTAAGTTGTGTGTGTGTTTTTTTTCCCCACCAGATTTTATTTTAAATACAAATAGCAGTAAATAATATGAAACTTATTGAAGTTGTATTTATTTGTAAATAGATAGAATTCAGGTTGAAGTTAGATCAATTTCTGACTTGAATAGGACTTAGATGTAAAAAGTTTTCCACCAATCAGTGTTAAACTATGTAAACCTACCCTATCAAGTGATGTTTTTGCACTCTTGGATCCATCATACTTTCAATACCTAAAGTGTAAAAGTTTTTGATCAGTTTGATTTGAAGTTCTAAAGTAAAAAAAAAAACTTTGTATAGCTTTGTAAGCATCTTTTTGGTATATATTTTACACAGGTTGATTGAAAGTAAAAATAATTTATTTTTTTTGCGCAATACACATTTACTAGACTGTATAACCCGCTAAGAATTCATTAAACCTATTGATATAGCAAAACCTAATTCTAATTAAATTTTCTTTTGCTTTACTTCTTATAGAAAACGGTTTCTTACAGTTTAATTCTACGTTGTGCGTGATGAAAATTAAGAGATTTTTGAACTTACAAAGTTGTGAAAACTTTTAGAATGTGAAGAAAGAAAAATTATTTCTTGGTGAAGTTTTCATATTTTCTGAACAGAATTTATTTTTGGAATAGTGAAAGTTTTTGACTTGACGATAACAAACTACGACGGTCATTCAATAAGTATCGAGACAAATCGCTATAATGGCTCAGGAACGGTTTGTTTAATCAATATAGTAGTTTCAATGCGTCATGTTGGCATCCTTGTACTTAGATTCTCATCAGATGTTCGAGAGTATTTGCTAAACATAACCTCAAATTTATTCAGTTAACAATTACGAGTCCGCTTGAGCATTGCATCTCGGAAGAACAACGCTCAGTGATTAGATTTTTAGTTGCAGAGGGTATCAAAGGTAGTGAACTCCATGAAAGAATGTTGAAAGTGTACGGGAATAATTGTTTGAACGTTTACAAATGGGTAGAACAGTGTAAAAATGGCCGTGTAAGTGTGTGTGGTGAGCAACGAAGTGGACGGATCGGTTGAAGTTGCAACTTCCTTCCTCGAATTTCGCATTAACATGTTAATTCAGGACAACAAGCGTCTTATTGTTGAACTGAATTACTGCTGAACATTATCCAGAATAAGCTGCAGTACAAGAAACTTCTCTGAGATGGGTCCAAGACAACTTACGGACGCCCACAAAGAAAGCGGGGTGGGAGATTCTTCCACATCCCCCTACAGCCCCGACCTCGCCCCATCGGACTTCCATTTGTTTGGACCCCTTTAAAGAGGCTCTACGTGAGAAACAGTTTCAATCCAATGAAGAAGTTAAAAATCAGGTGCAAAAGTGGCTTCGACATCAACCCAAAGAATTTTATAATTTTATGCCAGAGGCATACACAAATTGGAAAGAACGATGGAACAAATTGTATAAATGTAGCTGGGGACTATGTTGAAAAGTAGCCAAAGTTTTGTCTACTTTTTTTGAGCTACAGCGATTCGTCTCGTTATTAATTGAATGATTTTCGTATATTGTCCAAAAAATCTTTCTCTACAATTAGCGGGTATTATTTGAAACATTTTCCCAATAAAAATTATTTTTGATAGTTGTAAGGAATTTGTGGCCTCAAAATGGAATTGTTATTTGCTTGCGGGGTTGGTTTTATTTTTATTAGCACACTCTTCTGAACTACAATGTAATCACTTCTCTACCTGTCTACCTACCTGGGTTGCTAGTTTGTACTTGTCCTTCCTCCATCTTCACCTATATATTTATTTTAGGACAAATGAATGAAATTTGATATCTACAAGATAATTTGTCATTTTATGATATAATTGTATTTTCAGGTTAACAAAAAGTCATGTGACTGTTTCACACCAGATTCCAGTTGTTATAAAGGAATAAAATTCAAATTTAACGACCCCACACACACACACAAAATAAGTGGTTCATGAACCAAACCGCTTCAAGAATTTATACAAACTGTTTCCTTAAGATGCAATTTTTTGATCTTGGATGTGGTTTATCTCATAAAAAAATTCTCGTCTGTGTAGTGTGTCATTTTATTTGAATTCAACTCCTCAAAATGCATTTTTTTTTACTTTCTCTTACTAGGGGATGTATTGTAATCGTGCCAAATTTTCGATATCGAGTTTTACCGGAAATATCCGTTTTGAGGCCCCTTGAGTCCAATGAAGTGGTTTTTAGAAAATGGTCTTTGTGTCTGTGTAGCTCAAGAACGAAAAATCGCAGAAAGTTCAAACTTGATATTCCGTTTAGGTATCACCATGGGATCCGGACATAGGTCAGCGGTCAGAATTCCTCTACCGGAAGTACCACTTTACTAAATGGTTTTTTAACTTTTTTGCAATTTTCTGGAAAACGGGTCCAACGATTTTCTTGAAACTTGGTACATCAACTACACATACAAAGATCAACAATGTTTTATTTATAACATTTCTCCGGAAAATGCATTTAAGGGCCCATTTGAGGGAGAGGTGTGGTTAGGTTTCCTCTCAAGTGGTATTTCAGTTTACTATACAATTCAGTCATCTAAGTAATATTAATTAGAATTGAATGTGTTGTTGAAATTACGAGTTTGAAAAAATCGGATGACCGGAATTGCGTTTTTACTGAAATATATTTTTCATTTTCTGGTATTTTCTCGAAAACGGCTCCAACGATTTTCTTGAAACTTCCTATATATACCAAACTACAAAGATAACTTTTATTTGTAACATTTTTCCTGATGAAGTGATTTAAGGGAGGGGGCTTTTAGGCGTGAGGGGAGTTATGAGTTTCTCTAAAATGCTATCATTATTGATTATACAATTCTACCTCCAAACAAAATGAATTGAAAATAAATTTTATGTATGCGCCAACTTCCTAGGTTCAGGAAGAGCATTGTCTTTACTGAACATTTTTTTTTGTGTGTGTTTTTTTTTTTCAGTTTTCAGTGCACGTCCAACAAATTTTCATCAAGTGGTACAAAAAACTATAAAGTTAGTCAATTATAATTTTGAAGATGGGTAAGAGAATTTGTATGAGTGTTTCAACCAGATTTTTTACTTTATATTTTTCGACCAAAATGACCTAGAAAAATCTGATAAGGGAAGAGACGACAAAATTAACATTTCTCACGTTTCTTCTCGAAAATAAACACGTTTCCAGACCATGTTCAAAGGACCTTTTTTTCTGTTGGGGATGGCGCTTAGAAGTTAATCGTTTAATCCTTGGATACTCTAAAAGATGTACTAGAATATGAAAATGAAAAAAAAAAAAAAAAAAAAAAAGGGTATCTGTTATATAACAGTTGCCACATGCGTAGAATAAGTTTTTCCAAAACCTTAAATCGATTTTTAGGAAATACTATGGAAACAGTAGCTTTATGTTTTCCTCTAAAGAACTATTTCAGTACAATGAATGGTTTTTACCATCTACATAATATCAATATACATTTTGATCTTAGCCAAAAGGCCGAAAAGCGGAGGGTCTGAAATTTCACGTGTTTTACTCATTTAAGCAGATGAATAGCCTGAACGAGCTACGTTTGACAAACAACAAGCGAGGTGGGTTTTATTTGAAGGATATCAATATAAATTTAGAAGCATTAATAGAATTCCGAATTTGAAGAAAATCCGTTAACCGAAAGCGCGGCTATACAGGATTAGTTTTGAGGTTTGCTTATTTTAATTTTTTCGACAAAGGCTGGAAGGATTTCCATTAATATTGGTATGCTCACTGTATGGGATAAAAACGACGTATTATTTTTTATTTGAAACATTTTTCCGAGAAATTGATTTTAGAAAGTTTGGGGGGGGCTCTATCTGTTGGTTTTAAATTTAAACTGTTCAAGTTTGTCGGTGTGAGTGTTTCCCACCAGAAATTTTTACTTCAAGTATCACTATTATAATATAGTTAATTAATTAGTAGTTGTTAAACATAAAACTATTTTTATTTATTTATTTATTTATTAACTAACACTCATAAAAGAGGTGGATAACCCTAAAACACACAGTAAATTCATAAACACATAAACACAAGGTTTATTAATAATTCTTATGCCCAGACAAATACAAGAAACATTACCAATCCTCTGATTTAACACCCAGTTAAATACGTTTATTTCCTTTTATAATAAACAGTGCAGTTTTTACCTAAGAAATAAACAACAATCACTCAAGCCATTAATCTTTCTCTCTCTCCCTCCCCCACTCAACAACAAACTTTCCTTACCTTTCAATGTTTTGCCAATCTTTCCTTCCCCCCTCATCGACAATTTCTTAACATAATTATTGCCCAGAATAAAAATACAAATAAGAACTGTGATTATTCCTCATATATCTGACGACATTAACCTTTTTTTATAATAAGAAGTACAGTTAACCAAATTTTAGAGAAAACAAATTTACAATAATACGGTTCTCATTCAATTTACAAAATCTCTCGTAAAAAGAAAAAAAGATCTCCCCATACCTTTCGCTCATAAACGAACTCTGTTTTTTTAGATCCTATTTATGACTAATTTTTTTTTTTTAATAAATAATAAAAATTAAAAAGTCATCGGGTACTATAGCTACCAGTTTATGAGATATTTAATACCCCAGTTTTGGAATTGTTATTTACTAATTGAGGCTGGAGTCCCGCAGAGGAGTGTTCTGGGACCACTACTATACAATATTTACACATACGACATACCTGAACATCCGAATATTGTTACTGCGACCTATGCGGATGACACAGCACTACTTGTTACCAACACAGACAATAACTAACAAATTAATACTGGAGCAGCATTTGACTAACTTGCTTAAGTGGGAACACCACATGGAAAAGTAAACTCAATATAAACAAAACAAAAACAGTACATTTTACTCGAAAAAAGACGGAAGATATACTTGTAAAATACAATAACCGTCAAGTATAACTCAGTAAAATATTTAGGGATGCACTTGGGCAACACATATAAAGACTAAAAGACTTGAACTTAATTTACGTTTCAAACAGTTATACAGATTACTAAAGACAAGATCCACATTAAACATAAAGAACAAACGCCTAATTTACAAGACTTTACTGAAACCACTTTAAACATACGGACTTCAGCTTTGGGGAGCGGCTAAACAGACACACATTTGAAAAAAATTCAGACATTCCAATCTCGCACACTGCGGACTATCCTTTCATCTCCTTTCTATGTTACAAACTAAACAACATATAAAGACAAACACTGAAACAGTGCAACAAGCAGCACATCGACTGTATATTAAATATCATGTCAAACTGGACGGTCATACAAATCTTCTCATCAACAATTTACAAATAACTCTAGTTCCAGAAAGGAGACTAAAACGGAGATGGCCACAAGACTTGTTACATCCTCCGTAGACAAACTTCATGCTGACTGACAGAAATCACTGAACGACAGTATGATCTAGCATAATTACATTTACAATCATACATTCATTTCACTTCACATTTCATTTCTTCACTTCATACACCAATCACTCCAACAGGGCCATCAGTGGACAGGGTACCTGTACACGTTCTACACGTCAGTTCATTATCTTACAGACAGACAACAGCATTACAGGCGATAAACATTTTGTGTTGGTACTGTATTACAATTAAAAAAAAACAAAAAAATTAAAGAATTAAGTAGCAAAGTTTTTATTAAAATTCTCTTTTAATCTTATTTTTGTATTAGGTTTTTTGTTCGTCCTTTTCTTAATGTTGGAATAGCCCTGCTTACTCTTTTATTTTGTATTTCAGTTAAGAGTTATAGATCCTTTTCTGGAACTCTTAATTTATTGTAAATATGTAAATATGTATTGGTCGTAAAATAAAGAATTTTCAGTTTTGTTGGTTATTAAATATTTAAAAATATAAAACAAGAACCCGAAACCGTTTCTTAACTCAGAAAGCTTGATTACAAACCTTGGATTTTTTTTAACTCTATTTAAATAATAATAAAAAAATATACTAATAAACCAAATGATCTAATATTTCATTATTCATTCCCATCAAAAAAAAAAAAAATCAAAGTATAATAATATGCTATTTTTCCCCCCTATTGATCCGATTTTATATTGCCCGTTACTAGGAGTCCTGGTGACGTAATAAGGATCCCAGGGCCGGCTCCGCCTACATACCTTTAAGAAACGTGACTAGAAAATAGGCGCGAAAAATGTAAGCAAAATTAAATTTGACTTTGGTATATCTGTCAGTAAACGTGTCACTAAAGAAAGAATGAAAAAAATGTAATCTTTAATATTGATTATATTTAACAAAAAAATAAGAATAATTAAAATAAATCTGGTGTGAAACGCTCGCATAATTTTCTCTTACTTTTCATTGTGTTTCCTTGGCCTAAATATCTTTGAATAACCTTTCTCCATGGATCCCTATTCTTTGTTAAGTTTTCCTGGAGTTCATGGTCCATTAAGCTATTCTCTATTCCATTCTGCTAAGTCCTATGAGATCTTCCTCAGTCCCTTCTTCCCTCAATTTTCCAATCATAGAACGCATGAACCATTCCAGGGACATCCTTTTTTTTAGGTGTGCGGAACCATAAAAGACTTTTCTTTTTTTTCTATTCCTTACATAAATATAGAGTTAGGGAAGATAGGTAGGAAATATCCAGGCAGGAATAAAAGTGATTACATTGTAGTTAGAAGAGAGTACAAACACTTGAAATTTAACACCAATCAATTTTTTTTAAATCAAACTCCTGAAATTAAGTAGGTTTATTTATATCAATGCACTTAGCAATTAAGTTTAAAAGAAATCGTTATACTTGTTGTTTTCGAGGAAATTTCAAAAAATTTAAAAAGCAGTTTTAGGAAGTTGGACTTCCGGTTAATCGATTTCTTTTAAATTTGGAATTCTACAATACTTTTAATATTGTGTAATATTGTGTACCTACTTATTAATAATATTAGAACCATATATTGTAACTGAATACTGAAGTGTTACTTTAGAGTAAATCTTATAATGCTACTGCCCCCCTCTCCCCCCTAATCAAATTTCCCGGGAAAATGTTTCAAATAAAAGTGATTGTTATCAGCTGTTTTCAAGAAATCACAAAAAGTGAGAAAATACTTCATTCAGTAAAGTTACACTTCTGGTTGGTTGATGGGATTTTTCCCCAAAACTTTCATGTCAGATGCGATATTAGCAACAAAACGAATACCAAGTTTGGCCCCCTCCAATTTTTTCTTTATGAGGATATTTTGTTCACACTCTCCGGGAAGCTCAAAACATGTATTTCCGGTGAAAACTCAAATTTCTAAAATTTGACATAACATGTATTTGTACTTATTTTTGAAAGGGCGTAACTAAAAAAAAAATCTGGTGTGAAACACTCACACAACTTTCTC
>JAAEAF010001856.1:0-187825 GCA_011037195.1 Triatoma infestans
AGTGCTGCTATACACCTATTACAGTGCTGCTATACACCTACTACAGTGCTGCTGCCTATTATTTTTACTTGTAACATTTTCCCGAAAAAAAAAATAATGTCAGATAGTTTTGTGTAGTTATTTTAAATAATTAAAATAAAAACAAAAATTAAGGTCAGATATAGTGGCAGTGGGGTGCTTTATTATCAGCTGACTTCATCCTGTTGATTTTATATTTTATCTGCTGTATGTTATTTTGATTATTAAAAAAAAACATCTATAACTTTAAAGGTCAACAATTAAAATGCAGAAGATAGTCTACTGAAAGCCAAGTATGTGTGTGTGGGTTTTTCCTTGATGAGTGTAACCCTAACGCCAGGGAGTTTATTTAATACATGCTCTATTAATTATATTACATGAATATCTAGAACTTATTGTTTGTCAATATATAAAACATTGTATTTATTGTTTAAATTCTATTGGAGGAAAATAACATAATATCACTTCTGTAATATATAAACTAAATTACATCAAACTGTTAACTGTGATAAGGCAGCAGTGAAACTTTGACAAGATAAAATAATATTGTTACTAAAAATAATAATTACAATAGTTGAAAATCAATATTTTTTAGAAATTTTATAAACCCTGTAAGATACAAAACTGCACCAATTCCGCTCTTTGTGGTTGTGTGTGTGTGTGTGTGTGTGTGTGTGTGTGTGTGCGTGCGTATTTCCAATGAGTAAGTTTTTCAAAAGACTCTTTGCCCTAAAAGAATGGCAGTGCTAATTGGTGTGACACCATTTCTCCAATTAACTTTAGTTTTTAATAATAATGAAAAAAATAATTATGTTATATTGATTATATATTAATCTAGGATTTTCACAAAAAAAAAAAAATAATAATAATAATATTAATTTCAATTTTATAGTCTTCATTCAATCAAAATTATTATACCTGCTGTTTTTCTTTTTATTGCTTTTTACAAAATTTACGATTTCTTTTTAACATTCACGTGTTTGTTCTTATAGGACATAAAATCAAAGTTCTTGATGGTTCTGGAGCCTCAGCTTTTGCTGTGAAAAAATTCTCTGCTATCTCATTTGAAACGCTTTCTGATCTTTTTACAGCGAACAGGCCGGTCAAATATAGAGAACAACTTGGAAAAAATCTGGGGCTGTGGCCTGTAGGTTTCGCCTAAAATGCCGTTGTTAAAGCGCGTTGTGGCTTCGCGACTTCTTAAATAGCTACTGGTAGTCATCACTGGACTACTAACAATCAAGTCATTGCAATTATCATATCAGCTCGTTTACTTATTGTAAAATTGGTTACAGTTGTAAATTTCAAATAAAGATTAAAAAAAAGTAGGCAGTACCCTTGCAGGTATCAGTCCATTGTAGTTACAATAACGTTGCACAGAATCCGAATAACGTTTGAAATTTAAGGCCCACAATCCGCAGAACCCCCAAAATCAGTTGTTCTGGAAAATCTTTCGAATAAAAGTGATAGAATTTCATCTGTGCAGTCAGCATTCAAAGTTTTAAAGAAAATCGTTGGAGCCGTTTACTCCAAAAACTCATAAACCTATTCTGTAAAGTCGCACTTCCGGTTAGCCGATTTTTTTCTAATTTGGAATTCTAGCAATGTTTCTAATGAGTATTAATATTATATAGGTGACAGCACCATACATTGTGTACTGAAGTTGCTACACCAAAATTTTCCCCGCAAAATGTTACAAATAAAAATGATAGATATTTATGTGTGTAAGTAGTATGCGCAGTTTAAAGAAAGCAGTTGGAACCGAAAAGAAAAGAAGATAAAGAATTTTCTTGTAGCACCTCCTAACCAAAGATGGAGATCAAAAGACATAGTACGTGCGAGTAAGGACGTAGGGTGGAATTATGATGTTTTTCTTCTTTTTGGTGGAGAAAGGTTGATATGTCCCCACAGTTCAGGGAATGCAATAGATATTCCTCTAATGTGAAATTTGTGGGTCCTTCAAAGAGACGTGAAGCGTGATCCTTCGGATCGCCTCTTACGACATCCTGAACGCCGCAGGCCTATTCTAAGCTCCGGACCTGCAGGGGTTTGGGTCATATTACTGACTCAGGGGATACCAAGCGACTTGCCACTTAGCCAAGGTTTAGCACCGATGAAGGGAAAATAAATTCTTTATATTCCCCCAATCTCCTCTCTTCTCCCCATTCCCAGATGTATGCTTTGTGATTCCCAAACAGGTGTCCGAATTAGGACTTCAGTAGAAGGTTCTAATCTCTAGAGCACTCTACACCCCAATTTGGAAGTAATATACTGATTTTTATTGTACCTAGCGCTGCCCACAACGTAGCCGAATCCTTACAAAATGTCTCGATGATATATTTGCATCGTTTCGTCTTTAAAATTTCTATTTCACTTCCTCACTGTTGCTAGTCGAATATATCGCGTGTCATAACAGAAAATTCCGATTTTTACATGGACCTTCTACAGTAACTACACGTTACAGTAGTCTCCCTCACGTTCATAAATACAAAAAATATACAGGCAAAATACACAGATTATCTATGGCAGATGGCAGACGTCTCTGAACCAGTTATTACACAACAAAGTACATACATATTATGTTCATTAGAACTGCAAGTTATCATCACTTAGCAACACATTTGGTGACCTGCAACACCAATTAAAAATTATTCTTAAAATAATTACAAAATTTGATTTAAATAAAAAAATATAAAAAAAAGTATTATTTATTCTTGTATCAACTTTCACTTTATCATTTATATATTTTTGCCAAATTGAATATAATGTAATTAATTTTTTATTGATCATCTGTGTTCATGTTCATAACAGGCCAATGCCGACTAGATCAGAGTTTCAATCTTTTTTAAAAGTTTTTATGACATTTTTTATGGGGTATTTTAAAGTTTGTTTTTAATTGTATGTTGAGAGAAGTTTTTTGTTAATAAAAAATATTAGCGCTTTTGAAACCAGTTTATTGGAAGAATTTATTATTTAACTGGGAGTGCCAGTTCAAGGGTGGGGGAGGTCGTATGAATAGTAATAATAATAAAAAAGGACTTACCGACTGCGTGACTATATTGTGAAATATTTCGGTAAAATTGTGTACCCTGTTCCAATTGTGTTCTAAATGTAGCTCATTGAGATAGAGCGTGGCTTTTCACAGAATTGAATTGAAGAAGAAAAGAATGGAAAGATAGTACAGTGTTCATTGACGAAGCGCGTTCCACAGATGGATAAGGACCAATTATTAATTCTTCCGTACGAAGAAGTAGACTATCCCACTGGATCTTAGAGTCTCCCAGTCTAACATTACCATTACTGTGTCTCTGGTTTTGTGCAGGATGAGGACAACCTAATGCACTTTCCCGCGTTATTTCTCGAAGAAATTTCATAATCTGGGAATGTAGCTCCTCTTCCAAAACTATATGTATATCCGAGACTTCTAAATCTCTGGATGATAGTGTCTCATTCCATCAGGATCAGTATTAAAGTCTCATCCATCTTCCTACGGATTACAGATTTGCTATAGCTCCTCGTCTCCAGGAGCCTCCTGAATCTTCAATACCTCCCGAGGATTTTGGGGAAAGCATTCGCATCCTTCTGTCGTAACTTTCCAGGAGATTCTTATTCTTCCAAATTTCTGAGAGTTTTCTCCAAAGCAATGCCGCCAAAGTCACAGAAGCTCAAACCTGGTATTCCATTTAGTCACTACTAAAAGCTTCAGACACGAAGATTTCGAGCAAAATCCATTAACCGGAAGTGCGATTTACTGGATTTTTTTTTCAGTTTTCAGTGATTTTCTTGGAGGCAGCGCCAACGATTTTCTTTAAACTTGGTATATACTCTCTACACAGATGAATATCTACCAGTTTTATTTGAACAATTTTTCCGGGAAAATTGACTTTTCTGGGGGGAACAGCAGCGCTATGTTTTCTTCTTAATTGCCACTTCAGTACAATGTATGGTTTTACCACTAAATTGTATAAATATTTCATTAAAAACATTGATATAGTTCCAAACTTCAAGAAAATCGGTTGACCGGAAGTGGGCAGGTTTCTAAGTTTTTTAGAATTTTCTCGAAAACTGTTTCGATTTTGTTGTATGGAATTTTCGTTGCCCAGATAGAAACATAACACTTTTATATGAAGCAATTTTTTCGAAAATATTGAGTTTTGAGGAGTATTGGAGGTCTGTGAGTCAGTTTAAATTAAATTTGCACAAGTTTTGTTGGTTTTGACATAGAGCGCTCCACATAAGGCCGCTTAGGTATACAAGTTTTATGGCCAGACCTACTAATTATTGTAAACGTTGTAATTTTCAAGAATATTCGTTGATTACATTGTATTATTGGGGATAAGAGAAAGTCATGTGAGTGTTTCACATTCTTATCTCGAGATAGATCTTTAAACAATATATCTTAAAATGTTTCGTTGAATGTAATTATTATTATTTTATTTTCAGAACGTGTTTAAATTAACCTTTTCCAGTATAACCTGCCCTTTTGTCTTGGATGAATAGCTTTTGTTTTAGTACGCCAGACTGTGCGTGTGTGGTGGTATTTTACTGGCGTGATAGACGTCCGTATTCTTTTTCTTTCGGCCAGATCAAAACTGTACTATGTCCTACATAAGTACAATACATCAACAACTGCCTTTATAATTTATAATAAACAAAACAAAAAATTGAACCTTCATTTATTTTTTTCCCCGTTTCCGTTTTGAATTGTTTTGTGGTTGTTCATTATTTCTAGATAACCTTGCACCGGGATTAAAGGAGCGAGAAAGGTTATAGTTGTTGATGAACCAACTTGTGTTCCTCGTTTTTTCTATTCATTTCTATTTCTTTTCTTCTCAGATCTTTTTCCTTCTAGATTTGATCACTACAGTTATTTCATAGAAAGGAAATTGTCTAATACAACTTGTGGTTAAAACTGTTTAATTTCAACTTTATAGCCACAGAGATTGACCTTGACCTACATGTCAATCTTGTTAATAGCTTTATGAATAAAATTTCCGTTTTGTCTTTACAATATCCGTAATTTTTCCTTCTTAAATTTAGCGGAAATCAGAAATTTAAGATTAGAAAAATGGTCAATCTGTTGTCAGCCTTAGGTACTAATTACCTTTCTCTTGGCTGCCCTTAAGGAGGAAATATTGTGTAAAGAGTTTTTGTCAGAGTTAAGAATTTGTGTCTTCAGTAGGAGTACATGTATTGTGGTCGAGGAAGAAGAAAAAACAAAAATCTGGTGTGAAACACTCACACGACTTTTTCTTATTCCAATAGTGTAATTTAATTTAAAAAATTTTCTTTAAATTATAATGTTTACAAACGCCATGGACAAAACTTCCACTGGATGGTTGTGAACGGTGAATTAAAAAAAAAAGAAAGGAAATGTACGTTGACTGGAAGAAAGAAAGTCCACGTGTCACTACTCACTCCCAAGAGACAGCAGCTGAAATGCGGAGGTGTTGATAACAAAATTAATGTGGGTAGAAGTTTTTTTGTAGTCAGAGAAAGGAGAGAAAGAGAGGGCACTGAGCGAGAGAGAGAGAAAGAATGAATATAAAAAAGTGCAAGTAAAAAAAAATTAATAAATTATCTTGGAGTTTAAGAGAGAGTTTAATTAAGACGGTCGCAGCCTTAGCAATGTTATTAACTCTAAGAATTCTTGTTCACTATTTATGGGGTGATTGTACTCCATATTTCCTCTTTTAGACATTTATGAATAAAATAAAAATTACATTATGTCATCAACAGATATAGTCACCGCCGGCTTCTTCTCTTTTGTAAGTATCGTCAATTTTTGTTTCCTTCATTATCCTTTTTCATTTAAATTACTGACACATCATAATATTAAACTGTAATTAGCTAAAAAGGAAAAAAGAACAAAAAAGCGGCCTTTAAAAGATTTATACGGTTCAAATGTATTAAATGAAATTTGATTTTTTTTACTTCCGGTTACTGTTGGTAAGAAGAGGAAGTTTTGCGATCGTATCAAATTTTCGAAATTGATTGTTCATTGGTAATATTTGTTTTAGGGTCCTTAGTAAACTTAGTGCGGCAATGAGAGAGCTTTAGGGTAGGAGAGGAGTGAACGTTGAGAACGTTGAGATTGAAATGAAGAGAGAGTATTTTGTTTTTTAATTTAAAAAACTGTTAAAGATGGGAGAGATAAGAAAAATGTTTGTAGTGAAGCGCGGCAATTTCAAATTTGGAAAGACAAATTACTGGCGAGTATCTATTCTTAGGGTTAGAAAAATATTGTTGTAAGTTGAAGTTATGATTTCTTTGTCTTTTTTAAAATTGTTGGAATTCGGATGAAGGTGAATTTGTAATGATTCGGACAGAAGACATTTTGAACAGTTGGGCTAAGTGGTTAAAATGGAAGGGTTATTGAAATCGATGGTATGATTGAAAGTCAGAACATGTTTGGAGAGAGCAGTGCTGTCAATTTTTTTGTTAATAATGTCTAGTTCGTGTTGTCTGAGTCTTTTTTGTGAAAACTGTTTGGATTCACCTATGTAGCAAGCGTTGCAGTTGGGTGTAATATATTGAAGTTTGTATACCGTATGTGTTTTGTTAGATTTTTCAATAGGGTTTTTAATTTTTGAGAAGATTTTATTTAGTTTGTTGGTGGAAGAGAAGCCTGTTGGGAGGTTGGGGATAGAGTTTTTGAGGATGTTATTCATCCTATTGGAAATAGCACTAATGAGTGGTAAATTGGTGGTTCAGTATTCGTGTATACCGTATGTGTTTTGAGGGTTCTGCGTTGGAGAATTGTTTATGTAGTTTTGGATGGCTTTGAGAATTAGAGGAATGGGATAGTCATTTTTATAGAGTATTTCTTTTATTTTTTTGATATTATCCTGGTGAAACGATGGGTCCGTGTTTTATATAGGTTTTTTGGTGCAAAGGATGGTCTGAGAGGAACTGTAGTAGTCTTCTCGAGTAAGTGGGTTTAGTGTACCAGTTGTGTGTGAATGTTGTCATGGTTGCGAATGATGAGTGTGTCAAGAAATGCTATTTGTTGTCATTTTTGGTTTCTAATGTGAATTGTATGCGAGGGTGATAAGAGTTGAAGATTTGAAGGATAGTGGAACTGTCTGGATTAATGGTGAGAAACAAATCATCTACGTACTTGAAGATGGAAGAAATAGAGTTTAGGAGAGAAGGAAGGACAGAGTCAATTAAATCGTTCATGATTATGTTGGATATGACTAGAGACAGGCAATTTCCCATTGCCAGACCATCAATTTACGGTGTAATTTGTGCATAAATGTAAAATAACCGGACTTGCAACATAAAGTGAGAGAATAGAGTATGGAGTTGAACTCGGGCCATTACCGCACAAACATCTCATTGTAATTTTAAGGCCTGACGATTTGAATACCATTTTAAGAAACTGTAGATGGTTGATAGTAAATAGTCTTTGTGTCTGTGTGTTGTGTTTTATTTAAACTTGTAACACACAATAAATGTCTGTCACATATTGAAAACATTTATCTAAGGGAAGTTGATTTTTGCCGAGCTCTAGGGGATATTTGCAACGTTTGTTTTTCACTAAAATATCATTTCAGCAAGTGTATGGTTCTGATATCAATATGGATTAAAGTACATTAAAAGCAGTGCTACAGTTCCATAGGTTGAAGAATATCGTTTAAGCGGCAGTGCCAACTTTAGATTTCAAAATTTTGGAGGAAATTAGACTGATTTGGGGGAGGTCTTCCTTCACCGCTGTAAGTAATTAAAAAGTTTCTATTTCTTAGTTGGAAACAATTTTAAAAGAATGCCGGTGAAGCACTCCCTTTCACAATTTTCTGTGACATAATTTTATTTCCGTTCTTATTTCTTATAAGTAGTTATCTCTCGGATAATCTTAAGGGCTACAATTTCTAATGGCCAAGATTACTTCCACTTATTGATACGAGGTCTCCACGGAAACGAAAGAAAACATAGACGCAGAAAATTTGCCCTTGATTTACCTTCAATAACTACAAGTTTGAGTGTTTTGATCAATACATCAACCGAAAATTATTTTTTATTGTTTAGGGTTTTTTTTTTAACTTCCTGTTATTATTGTAGTAGGAAGTATTACGGTCGGAATTCAGTGTTTACCGGAAATATGTTTTTTGATCCCTAAATCAGAAAAAATGGAGAATTGGAGTGGAGGAGATGTTAAGGACCCCAGTTAAAGTTCCCTACAGGGGGAATGGATCTAGTCATATCTTCAGGCCACTATGGTTATCACAACCGACCAGCACGCACTACCATTGTACTTGACAACTCTGACACTCACATATACACTTTGGGTCTACAGATTTTATAATAATTATTAGTTGGTTATTCAATTCAACTGTAGCTCGGTCGATACTTGTCCCAAGCTTCCCGATCTAGCCCACCTTCTACACTGCCTTTAGTTGCAGCAGATCCTTCTCCACATCCTACGCAGCTAGGTCGCCCCTTCGGTTCGCTACCTCTGCTTAGTGCTCTGCGTGTTGCTCTCCTGTCTTCCATCCGATACAAGTCCCACCCAACGCAACCACCTCGCCTGCTTGACCACCTTTTTTTCTGTACAGCTCTCTTAACTGCGCGTTTTTGGCACCTCCAATTTCTGTTTAGACGCACTGGTTCATATACCGCTCCCTCAGCACCTTCTTCTCCCAGCGGTTCAGTTTTAAACTCATCTGACTGCCTCAACGTCCACGTCTCCGAGCCATACGTCACAACCGGTCTTAGGACTGTCTTATAAAGTAGAACGTCGCGTCTCAACGCTCCTGACACCTATTTCCGGACCGCTATTGCATTATCTATAATTCGGCTTTCCTCGTTCTTACTAGATAGGTTAGCTCCTAGATATTTGAATTCTCCCACTTCCTCCAACCGGTGCTGGTCCGTGGCTAGAATACTTTCGCACGACGGATGTGACCATATACTTCGTCTACCTCTCATCAGTCTGAAGACCATAATACGCAGCTCAGTCTCATAACTCCACAAAAGCCTCCTCTGCGACTTACAATAGCCACTTCGTCTATTAATCAGATTTCCTATTATATATACCGCCTCCGGGGTTAACTGCGCACTTTTGCATTACCATCTCCCAAAACCAGATTGCAATGGGTCGGGGAGTTGGGTCACCTTGCCTTAAACCCACATTCATTGCGAAGTTTGAGGAAATCTCACCCTGTACCGCCACCTTTGCTATCGTGTCCTTCAGAATAGTTTTTACCAGCCTATTTGATTGATTAATTGGGTTTAATACGTAGCTTCCCCCGCAAACTCGTCTTGATATACTTAAGACGAGTACCATACATACATCCCCACTTTAAATACATGTCTACACTTTACAGACGGCTATAATCTATGAACAGAAACTGTCCACCCACAGGGGAGCCAGCAAAATAGAATTTCTAGGTCACAGTGGATTTATAGCTACTCCCTCTACACTTATAGCATACTTCTTGAAGGAACAGTGTATAGTTGTTGCATCGACTTGATAATTTTATAGTTTTATGTCTTGACAATTTATTTTTGTTGATCTCCCAGTTATCTAGTACCCTATACAAACTTGTTACGTTATTCCATTTGGGATCATCGTTTATGATAACTGACCAATTTAAATGAACAGAAAACAAACTTTATGTTACATTTTTATGTTCGTTTTATTATCTCTGCAGATTTTGTGTGACCTTAACCTCAATTATTTACTAAAAAAACCAAAGTAATAAAATTAAAAACAAAAATAACTTGGTGTGAAACACTCACACAAATTTCCCTTACTCCTTCTTAATACAATAATTATATTATAAAACATGACAAATTTTCTTTAAACTTAATTTTGACATATTGAGGTAATATAAATGTATCTTTGATGAGCGGGCACATAATAATAATAATTTGCAAGGGGTTTGTATCTACTTGGATAGTCAGCCACTGAGTTCTTCTGTCTTCAGTCACTGAGTTAATATTGCGGCGTTCCAAAAGAATGGAAGAGCTGTCCTCTTTCAGGGATGTTGTTCTGGTCTGGATACCAGGTCTTATGGAAATCATGGGAAATGAGGTAGATAAATTTACCAAATTAGGCGCCTCGCTCCCTATCATTGGTCCCACTATAGCCTGCTGCTGGAATGTCTTTAGGCACATGTCTGTCAAGCTTCCAGACATGGTTAATTTCATAGCATTACCCTATATATTACTTCAGTAGGTTGAGGCAATCTAAGATACTCATTGGGAGTGTGAACAGGGCTATTTGTGAGAGATTGCTGTGTCTTTCGCGCACCTCTCTCAGGCATCTGGTTGGGTTCCCACTGGGCATTGCGGTAAGGGGGAGGAGCTATGCAAGATTCCTAGGAAGAAACACCCACACATCTCATGTTGTGAGGAACTTAGGTTCAGGATCTTTGGTCAGAGGAGTTGAGGCTGATTCTCTTAAGGGCCCAATTTGTTTGGACTTGGTGAATTTTAGTTGGGGGTAAAACCCCGGTCTGGATTCTTGTTCCCGATTCGGTAGTTGTTCTTCTTTGGACTAACATGTGTGCTCATAGAGGCTTTGGATAGCGCAGGTTTTGGCCTCTCCGCTTTGGAATAACAATAATAATAATAATAATAATAATAGTAACAAATTATATAATAATAAGAAACCTTGGGAAGTGGAGAAGTGATTATACTGAGGCCCACTAGAGCGCACCAAAAACACTGAACCAGCCGCATATTACGTTTGAAATTTACCGCCACAAATTCCGCCCATCTATCCAAATTTGTGTACTGTAAGGAAATCGTTACAGATTTGTTGTCTTTTTCGTTTACGAGATGTTTCCTTCCTACAGGCACACAAACGGACCATTCACTAATAATATTGTGTCTCGGTCCTCAGCAGTCGGATCTTACAGCATTAAGAGAAAGTAAACATCTGAATTTATAAATTATGTGTCCATTGACCTCCTTTTTTTTAGACCCATAAAATATTTGGAATGGTTTCATATAGAGGAAGAGGAGATTCATTGGCTGATCGTTGACCCCGCCCAATTTGAAATAAAGAAAGAATACTATGAAATTAGTAATTCAAATGAAGGATGGTTAAGTTAATTAATTATATTTTTAGATAGAAATGATAGCTTTTTTTTTTTTTAGTAGGGAAGTGGTCCATTCAATAGAGATGGTAAAGGAAGCTGCTCTATTAGGGCTAGCTATTAGAAGACCGATTGATTGTGGTGAATGTGTGTGTGTGTGTGTGTGTGTGTAATAAGAGATGTAGGACTAAAGATGTCTAGATAAACCAGTATTTAGTATGTGTGTTTGCCCTCAGGTTATATGCCACTAGATCTTCCCTCGCATTGTGTGTGTGTGTATGTGATCATTGCTATAACCTACCATCATCTTACTAGGTTATAGTATCTTAATTTCGCATCAACCACCTCTTCCCCTACAGGTATTTAATCATCTTCTACTTCATTCAATATTCATTAAGATTCTTTTTATTGTACAAAAACCATTTCAGAATAGAAATTACTTTCACAACTCCAAAAATGCTGTTTATGTTTTTATTATTATTTTTTATGTATTAATATTTTACATAATTTTTGGGAGGGTCCAGGTTCATCTGCTCTGGATTTCTCCTATTCCTAAAATACAATTAGTGTCCTAATTTTTTTGAATCTTTAATAATTGTAAGTGAGAGGTTAGTTTAGGAAAAAGGTCTCGTTTGAAAAAAATGAAGGTTATTTTGGAAAATTGTTCGTGATTTTTGCGCATGAGTTAAATGTAATTTTAATTTCTACATCAAGACATTGTTAGTATACGTAACAGTTTTTTACTATCTCATACTCCTAATAAGCGGGAAATAATATTGCGATCGTGTTAAATTTTCGAAATTGAGCTTTCACCGGAAATACATGGTTTGAGGTCCCTTGAGTAAGAAACAAATTGTTTTAGCGAATGGTCTGTATGTAAAGGATTTTCTTTAAACATTGTATGCCCTCTACATACATAAATATCTATCACTTTTATTTGAAACACTTTCCTGGGAAAGTTCATTTTTTTAGAGGGGTCAGAGAGAACAGTGTCGTGCTTTCCTTTAAGTTACCATCTGCAATGTATAGTTCTACAACTTATACGATATTAATATACATTAGAATATTGTGAGAATTCTAAATTTAAAGATCGGTTAACCGGAAGTGTGACTTTGCAGAATAGATTTATGAAATTTTCTCAAAAACTGCTACAACGATTTTCTTAAAACTTGGAATATTAACTGCAGAAGAAATAAAACCAATCACTTTCATTTGTAACATTTTTCTGAAATATGTTGGTTCAATATTATTGGCGCTCTCTATAATCATTCTCTACCTGCCTCAATTAATAGATTGGCACTTGAAAACCACGCCCCCAAATTATCATAGAAAATGGTGGACCTAGCACTACATTAACAGTTTTTCCCAGTTACTGGATGGATCATTGCTTCTTTTTCAAGAAAGGAATACGCATTGTTTCGGTTTTCCAACCTTAACTTTTTTAAAACACATACTGTTAAAAAAAATTTGTTATTTAATGCTTTAAGAACCTTCTTTTTTTTTTTTACTGCATGAATTTTTAATTTATCAAATAACTATGAGAGAAAAACTAGAGAGAAAGTTCTAAATAGCACTTCTCATAGAAATAATTAGCGTTAAATAATTAACCAATCTAATGACGAGGTGAAGGCACTGAAACAAGGGTGGCTTTTGATGGACCAATCAAGAAGCTGGGGGTTATTTTTTGGCCACGCCCACTGAACACGCTCCAACAATCATAGTTTACCAAAGTACTAGTTCAGGTGAACGTGATTTGTATAATAGAACCTGGGTGCCAAATTATCCTAGTAATAGTTTTAATAGTTTTTCTGTTACTGCAATTGTTACATTTTAATTGACATGTTGTCTTCAAACTTTGAACTTTTACTAAACCTTTAATTGGTTTATTAAAATAGTAATGATAGAACAAAGTATCAGGTTTGAGCTTTCTGTGAGATATTTGGTCTACCTACATTAACAAACTCACAAATCATTCGCTAAAAACATGTATTTAGGGGAACTCCAAACCGTAATACCGCATTATTACTAATTTGACAATTAAGGACAAATATTATCATCTTTAAAACAGTGAAATATATCGATATTTGAATTCGATTAAATCAAATGAGCAAATTACATATTGTATTGTAATGGAGGAAGTATAGAGTCCATTGACGTAACAGTTCATGAAGAGCTATAATTTTCAATCTTTGTTGAGTTGCAATCCTCGTGGTTTCCACCGCCGTAGGTCTTCTACTACCTGTAGCTCCCCACGATACTTCGTCGACAGTGTTAGAGCCTTCACGGAAATCAATTCTGGAATTCTCGCTCTAAGGGCGAGATGCGCTACCCATTAAACTTTCACGAGCGGGCATCATGAATATAAGTTCCTCGTATTAACTTTTACGTTTTTTAGTGTCCTTTATATCTGCGACCTTCAATTTATAATAATACTAATAAGAAAAGATCGATTGTATTAACAGATATCCTAAATAATAAATGGCTGAATTCTATATAAATATAGCACTCTCCTATATACCACTGGTGGCTATATTATAACAATATCTAGTCAGCTGTGTTCAGCTGTTTGTAACAATATGAGTCTCCTTCCCAGCTGTTATCCCCTCATTAATCTAGGTTTCTTGCCACCCTTGTTATTAATTTTACTAATACTTGGTGTATTTGTATAAACTTGGCACCAATAAAAATATTTAATTAGACGTGCTAACATTTAAAAGAACAGGTTGGTATCATTTAACTTTTGCACGTGTTTTATTTATATTCAGATTTTTCTCTCTTTTTTTTAATGTTTTATAAATTAATTTATTACATCTTTCCTTCTCTTACACATTAAGATTTAATAATAAATGTAATTGCTGATCGTGTCAAATTTTTGAAGTTATATTGTGTGGTTTCTAGAGACTGAAAAAGTGGTTATTAGAAATTCATCCCTATATTGTATAGAGCGGAAACTCAGAAACGAAAATTAGTAAGAACGGAAGTTATCGGGCAAATCTCTATACCGGATGTACCACTTTATTGATTACATTTTTTTTTCGATTTTCTCCAAAAACGCTCCTAAGATTTTCTTCAAGTTTTGGATACATCTTTCACAAATGCAATTCTATCGCTTGTATTTAAACTCTTTTATAGTTTCAGTCCAAGAGTGCCCTAACATTAAAGTATCATCAACGTATAGGAGCATAAATACATGCTGTCTTTCGTTCATACTAAACCGCCCTGTTGCACCGTGATCTCTGAAGAAATCTACAATATGAAAGGTAAAGAAAGAAAACAAAAGAGGGCACGATATGCATTATTGTGCATTTATTATTAAAATTATTCATTTTTTTTGTATTTAGTTTTATAATTACCAAAATAAAAATTGACCGCAAAGCTGGAATTAAAGAAGTATAAATTCAATTTTGAACTACTTACCAAAAAATACCGTTGTGATAGGTTCATCATATTTGTTGTATTATATTCACGTACGCTATTATAGTATTGTGATAACAAAAATGTACAACAACAAAAGCGAGATCTAGGCGTCCCTGCGGGTTTCCCAGCCTAACAACACTACAATATACACTCATACTGACACCCTTAACACTACACACTACACATAGGACCTGCAGAGGTAGTTGATGTGTGCAGCTACTTGGGTTCAGCGCACCCACAGGTAAACTTGAGCTCCCCACCACACACACTCACTCACACCTGAACACTCGACACTTTACAGACGACCACACACACTGCATGAACAAGGCCACGCACTCGTTGAGAGCTCGGAGTATAAATATCTCTCCCTCGTGCTTCGGCACGAGGCTTTGGGGCTAGGGTGGAAAAGGGGATCCTGGGCATTGAGGGAGACGACGACCTGCGGGCGTCCGATCCCAACACATGTCTTCGGCCTCGGCTTCACCCGAGAGCTCTACCTGGGGGATAGCCCGACTCCAGGAAGGCTAGGGAATTCCGCCTCAGGCGGGTTCCTAGGGTTAGGAGGGGGGCCGCGGGGGCACGGGTCGATACTTCGGTGTCGGAACGCTGTCTTCCGTGGCACCTGACTATGTCGAGGTGCGATGGTCCACCCGGATAGTAACCGGGTGCATTTGATCGTCCGAGGAGGCGGGACCACGTACCTTGATGAAATTTTTATGATTAACATGGAAAATCATAATAACATTTCTGGGCCTAGCCCACCAACTCACCAGCTCCTAAACCCCAACCCTGTCCCTACTACAATTCCTATCCCTAATCCAACTCAAACCTTATATCCCATCCTTCCAACTCCCCATCCAACTAATCCCCAGTTGACAGTTTCAATGGAAGAACGACCTGGCATGGACAAGGATAATACTATAGGAAAATCGTCTGCGGTGCAGTTTACACTGCAACCATATAGCCCCTCTTCCCCGCCAAGGAAGAAAGCCAGGGGCGGCAACAGGAAGGAAAATGAGTCAGTTTTTAAATTTATTGACCCTGAAGAGGACAACTGGGGTAGGTTTTTTGTGGTAAAAAAGAAGGAAGGTTCATTCACAAATGAATGTTCCTTCAAACTCTATATTTTATTTATTTATTTAAGGCGTCTCAACATCTGTGGTCATTTGCGCCCGGAGCCTTCTCAGTGCACTGCCAGCCTCCGGACAGTGTTCTCCCGTTACAGACAACACTTTCCATCACCGGACAGTGAGCTGTAGGGGCTCCTAGGAAGAGAAAATCTAAGGGTAGCACGGCTGGATTCGAACCCGTGATCTCCGCGTTACTAGTCCAGCGCGCTACCACTGAGCTAATCCCCCCTTCCCTTTCAAACTCTATAATTTTATTAAAAGTACATTGGGCAAAACCAAGAGCATTAGGAAACTCAATGACGGCTCTATTTGCATTGAAGCGGAAAACCGCACTCAAATAAGAGCCATCTTAAACCTGCAAAAATACATGGATGCTGATCTAGAAGCAGGTCCCCACAAGCGCTTGAACAGCTCACAAGGGGTGATCACTTGTCGCGACTTCTTAACAGTAGTCTAGATGATATTAAAGAGGGTCTGGCCGATCAGGGAGTGGTGGAGGTGAGGAGGATTAAGCGGCGGCAGGAAGGATCCTTAGTGGATACTGCCTCGCTCGTTCTCACCTTCGACCGTCCAAGGCCGCCACAGATGGTAGAAGCCGCTTTCTACAAATTGAAAGTACGCCCGTATATACCTTCACCTATGAGGTGCTTTAATTGCCAAAGGTTCGGGCACACTTCCAAGAAGTGCAAGGCTCCAGAAGCAGTGTGCGTGTGTGGCAAGCCCAAACATGAGGGCGACTGCACCCCGCCAATAACTTGTATAAACTGTTGCGGAGAACATAATGCCAGATCCTCGGGGTGTCAATAACTAAATAAAAATAAAATGCTTTTGGTTTTGCATAAATAACGGATTTAGTAGGATAAGGGATGACACAAACAGGGTTCCCCACTCCCCCTCGTCGATTAGTTTGATGGTGTAAGAGGGGAAGTGTGGAAAGAATTGCCTTAATCAAGTGCTCCACCCTACCTTGCTGTGCAAAGTACTGTGGTGGATGCCAAATGAGATTTACATGTGCCATCCCAGCTCGTGTGGCCACAGATAGAGACAGAAATAACGTTCAAGGGGTCGATGGCCAAGGCAGTCGATGCGGCCAAAGAAAAAAAAAGAAAAAAAAAAAAAAAATAAAATAAAGCGACTAAAATGTGTGAAACAAAAGTAAGTAGAAAATAGCATAACCTAACTAACAAAATTAGGTAGATATCGTTGAAATGAAATATTTTGCCGTTGAAATGTATTTATTGTCATGAGAGTATACAAGTTTGTCGATTAATTGCTAGAAATTTGTCATTATATAAATTTTGTTATATTTTTCTTTCTCTGTCGTTCATAATGATCAATTTTGTCGGGCCGACAAAATGTGGCACCACCCATTATCTATCAGAACTGTGAGGATTGCGAGAGATGTGTAGATAATGTAGACAGTGGATGTTCAGTCTGTTCTTACGTGACGTATGAAAAAAGTTCACTATCTTTAAAACTGTTAATCCGCTAATATGCGATATATCCCCGGTGAGCGGATGACAATCAAAAGTGCATAATCTTTTTATCTCTTAAAACACCACCTCTGTTCATCTTTGAACAACTTTCTTCTTCAGCATCATCATTATATTTAAGTAAATATATTCCCCTTTAATAAATTATAAATACGTAAACCTGTCTTCACCATTTTTTAAATGACGTCATTAAACAAAAGAAAAAGAAGAAGCAGAAATAATTCTCTTTTATTATTTGTTAATGAGATTAACCGACATGAAAAGAAAGTTGGTCGTATCTTTGCGCACGTTTATTTTATTGCTTTACAACTACTTTCTATATATTAACGTGCGTCATTCAGGTATGCCAACTTATTGTTGTTAATTTTCAAGAAATAACTATGTATATATATATACAAAGATATTGAATTCGACACTCACATGATTTTCTCTTACCGTAATTCTTACAGTGCTCTATCTGGCAATGTTCTTCAGATTTCTAATTTTTGTACTAAATGTTTTCTCTTGACTTCGATATTATACGGTATCCGGACAGAGGAATATAAACAATAATGAAATGGCCCTTTCAGAGGGGAACTGTAAATCCTGGCCTCGCTAGAAACTTGCTAAAATCAGTTTTCTTAAATGAGAAAAAAATCTGGTGTGACACACTCACACGACTTTCTTTCTCTTACTGCTGTCAATAACAATTATATATGTAAGGGAAGTGGTTAGTGCACTGGACTCCCATGCGGAAGTCTGGGGTTCGAGACCACTGTGATGCCTTTAGATTTTCTCTTCCTAGGAACCTCTACAGCTCACTGTCCGGTGATGGACAGTGTTGTCTGTAATGAGAGAACACTGTTCGGATTGAGAATGTTCTCAATGTTGACCGCCTTAAATTAAATCATATTTTATCCATTTGTACCTACCATAAATATTGGCCACAAGTAACTACCCTGGCAGATAGTGGTAGTGTTTACTAATGTACACATTAGCTCAATGTTATTGGGCTCTCTTCTACATTATAATTATAACCAACCCCATGTAAAACAACATTTGAAATTTAATGCCATAGATTCCTTAGCATTCCACTAAAATCTATTTTCTTAGCAACATATTTCAAAAGAAAGGTGATAGTTCTATAATGGGGCAGTTAATGTACTAAGTTTAAAGAAAATCGTTAAAGCTGGTTTTCAAGAAAATTAAGAAAAAACTCCAAAATCAATTCCTTAAAGAACTCTTCCGGTTAATTACCCGATTTTCTTCAAATTTGGATTTCTAATAGTGCGTCTAATATTATTAGATCGCGGAACCATATAATGTACTAAACGTGGCACTTTAGAGGAAAACAAACCTCTGCCCCAGAACCCCTGCAACAAAACAATCAAATTTCCTGGAACAGTAATTTTTTTTTTTTTCCCCGAGGGTTCCGCACCGCGACCATTTGTTGATCTATTGTACCTCCTCTGGTGCATAAGATGAGCCAGCTCATCTATAGCACCCTCTCCAGGTTTAGCTCCCTGAGGAATCTCAGGATCCTGGAAGGTTCTAGGGTAGGTATTTCTTCCTCCCCTATCTGGTAACAACCCAGACTACTGAATCTTCTTTGAATGACGGGATCACAGTCCGTGAGGAGATGTATCGGAGTTTCCTCCGCCTCTCCACAGAATCTGCATATGCCGTCACCTACTAGGCCAAGCTTTCTCAGGTATCCCCTGAGTCTGCAGTGCCACGTAAGGAATCCGATAAGAATACGGATCCTATTCTTACTCAGACTGATGAAGGCTTTCGACCTTTCCTGGTTGTAACAACCCAGGCAGACCTTGGCCTGCCTCAGTCCCGGGATGGTGTACCAGAGACGAGCTCTTTTAGCCACCACTGGAACAGTAATAGTATTTATGTGTGTAGAGAGTGCAGTTGTTTAAAGAAAAAAGTTGGAACTATTTTTCCAGAATAAAAGACGAAAAACTTAAAAGGGAAAAAACAAAAGAGTAATGACGCACTTCCGGTGGATGTATTTTGACCAAAATCTTTATTATCAGTAGTGATAGTATGGCAATGATTTTTTCAAGCTCGGCAGTTTATTTAGATATATATACGAAACATCTCAGTCTCTCAAAAACGAAACAAACAAAACTTTCGTACTCAGGGGAAATCACGGAACATGTAATTCTGGTGAAAACACAATTTCGCAAAATTTGACACGCTCTCATACAACTTTAATTCAGTTATGGTGGACCTTTATATTTAAAAAAAAGAAGATAATTTAATGATTTGTATATATGTTATTCGCAAACTGGTAGAGAGCGGTAGGTAAATAGATTCCTCCTGAAAATAACGTGAAGCGACTTCTATTGAACTGTTCACTAGTTCTTGACTTTAAAACCATTTGTTGTGCAACACCCACACTTTCTCTTACTACGAAATGACAAATTTTCTTCACTCTTCCATTCATGTTAGGTTTATATTTAATTTTTAGGGTTAAAGAAAATCGTTTTGGTGAAAATAGCAGAAAACTAAAAATAAAAACCATTATCAGTAAAGCGCATTTCCGGTCATACTATTTTTTGCATACTCGGGATTTCGACACACATATATTTAATTCTAATTAATATTATGTAGATTATAGAATTTTGTAATAAATAAAATATCACGATATTACAAAATATTACAGGAAACGATAACCCCACCCCTCCCCAAAAGCGCCCTTGACTGAATTTTCTCGGAGAAATGTTACAAATAAAAGTTGTAGCGCATCGTATGTGTAGTTAATACAGCAAGTTTAAAGAAAATCGTTGGAGCTGTTTTTGAGAAAATCAGAAAAAACTGAAAAACCATACAGTAAAGTTTCATTTCCGTTTGATGGAATTTACCCGAAATTTTCGGGTCTGATGCGGTAGTAAACGGAACACCAAGTTTTAAGCTTTCTGCAGTTTTTCATTTTTGGGATATTTTCACACACATCCAACACACACACACACACACACACACATACACACTCACATTCAGACAATTTCTAAAAACCACTTTTTTAGACTCGTGAGACCTTAAAACGTGTATTTCGATAATTCAATTTCGAAAATCTGGCACGATCGCAATACTTCCTCTTACTATTAACAAGAATAGGTTTGAATTTTTTGGAAATTTCTCGAAAACTTGGAATGCCAACTGCACAAATGTGTTACTCCGTGGAGAGGGACCAAACTCAACTATCCAAAGCTCCAATGGGACCATATAGGACGCGAAAGAAAAAAGCAACAAACCGGGTCTAGAACAAAAATCCACACGTCTAATCCATCTAAGATTCACCGCAGTCCGAACAAATCGGACTATAGCCTTAAAAAAAGGAAATAGCCTAAGCTCTTCCAAGACATCCTGTTTGAACCAAAGGTCCTGTACAAATAAGATGGATGGATGTTTCTTCCTCTGTCTCACAAACTCTACAAAAAAAAATTTGACATAGCCCCATTACATAGAGGTGTATCCTTAAACCACAAAGCCCTGTGAGGGATCCAACCAGATGCCTGAAACAGGAATACATATAAACCTATCACTTTTATTTGAAACATTTTTCCCCAAACAGGTGATTTTAGATATACGAGTATAAACAGTTACGATTGGTCGTTGTTAATAAAAAACAAGCACAATGTTGGTTGGCTGGGGCCTATGCAACACTGTTGGTTAGAGTTGGCTAGTGGATTCAGTGGACACTGTGGTTAGGGATGGCTAGTTTTTCTAGTGGATTCCCCCGCAGCGATAGAACCACTCACGACATGTGGGCCAAGCTTAAATCAGAGAGTAGAGAGAACAAAACATTTGGTAGGAAAGATGCTCCGCAAAGGATGGCGAGTGGCATACCGATAGATTCTTAGCCATTGAAGTCTGACAGGAAATGAGACAGCTGACATTTTGGCCAAGGAAGGTAGCTGCTTGCCACAATCAGTGAATCCAGTGTCGTACCTGGAAGCGAGAAGAGAAATTAAGTCTCTATCCATACAAGGATGTTGGAATTATTAAGAGTGGGTGCAGCAGGGAAGATATGGGAGTGCTTGCTTGAGGAGAAGAGGTGCCATCTGATCTCCACAGAAGAAACACTTGTGGCATCATTTAGAATGACGACCGCGCACGACTAACTAAGAAAGCTCCTGAACAGAATAGGACACGTCCTACACGGATCTGAACGTCTACCTGCCACTCTGTGACACAGGAACACCAATGGACCAATGGTCGGTCGGGCCAAGTTGGGAAAAATTTGCTGGCGTAAGCAAAAAAAAAATAAAAACTTGCTAAACTTGCAACAACTATAACTTATTTAGTGTGCAGTGAATTTCCACTATCCGTTGAAGCTGTATGCTAATTGTGAAAGTGTAAACTGCCCTCCTTTAATAAATAAAATTGCTATGCACCTATTTAGTACAAGAAATTGCAGTAGTTTATAAAGAAAACAGTGCTCAGAGCTAATAATTCAGTAATATATATAGTCCGCTCGGAGCCATGTCTTCTATTACTAACTAACTCCGAATTACAACTCTCACTCCACTGAAATTTTGTCCATCAGATATGGCAGCATATAAAACTTCCGTCTCTCTTACTGCACTCTCTCTTTCAGTTGTTGGCTCTATATATATATAAAAGATTTCTGCCATAGTTTAACATGAACTTCCTTCAGGCGAACTTTTTACATTCACTTTAAATAGGCACAGAGTTTGTGTGCGTCTGTATGTGTAATATGTTTTAGTCTCATTTTGATATGTAGATGTAAGTGGCACTTGTAATTTCCTTCCCGTCCCCCCTCTCTCACTGACCCTTTTCATCATGATAATCTTTGATATCGCGCATTTCATATTCCAACAGGTGATTTCCTTTCTCTTTTATCTATTTTATGGCCAGTATTTCTGTCGGTCAGCCTCTCTCTCTGTATAGGTCAAGTGTATGTATTTCTTTATTGGTCTTATTTTTTTCTCCGCGCACAATACCTGAAAAGCCTTCCACGTTGACCACAATGTCTTAAAACTGAACAGAATATCTCGCCGCTTTGAAACATTTGTTTCTTATTCAATATACTTCCGGTGAAATGTAAAAGTGAAAAAAAATATGGCAAGATTCATAATATAAGCTTTTTGAAAAGCTATAAGTGAAAGCAAAAGGCAGAAAGCCTGGGTTATAAAATAGTTATTTAGCATAAAAATGGGTTATAAAGCCTGGGAATAAAACAAAGGATTTTTTTATAGAAAAATGGCGATTGTGATATGTTTATTGCCAAAGTTTCCGCATTCCTATTTCCGTTTCTTTTGTTTAGTGGAGCGACATCTAGTATCCATTCACTGAAATAGATATTGAGAATGGGAAATTATTAATTAATTAAAGGGCTAACCAGACTCTAGTGAAATACTTATTTTGTGAAAATGGTAATTAATGTTTGTACAGAAATATTTAACAAATAAATATTCATTCATTCACATCCAGTATCCATTCTTAGGTATCAATTGTCTGACGTCATATAGGTGGAGCGTGTTTAATCTCGTTGACTTTTCATACTTCTGTTTGAAACATTTTCCAACCAAGGAAAATTGATTGCGGAAACGACCTTGTGGGAGTTGAAACATCAATCAGATGGCCATTACAAAGCAATGTTAACAGTCCTACCACTTTAGCACGTTACAGTTTGCTTGTTTTCACCATCTATCCACACCTGGAATATAGTAATTTCCGTTTTAGCACGTTCCAGAATCTAGAGCAACATTTCCTGTAGTTTTGGTGAAATTTATACTTTGAATACATTTTATAAACATAATTTCTAGATATTATGGTATATAAAAATGGCTTCAATTTGTTGGTGTTAATTTTGTGCTTGCCAGAGTAACTAGTGACACAAGAAATGTGTGACGACTTCCTTTCTATGAAGTAGAACAGGCTGCTGCAAGCTGTGTGTGTGTGTGTGTGTGTGTGTGTGTGTGTGCACTGTACTGTCGTCTCCGTTTTCAATTTTTTTATTTCTACTTTCACTCCACACTAGAAAGGTTCCTTTTTCGTCCTTGACTTTCATTATTTTGAATTTTTTTGTTTATTTTAAATAAAGATATCATTATTTCAGGTAGTTAGATCGAAAATGAATTTATAAAAAAATTCTCTTGTGGAACACTCACACGACTTTCTCTTACTCCAGTTATCACATTCTTGTAAATGATACATTTCTTTGCAAGATGGTTTAGGATATACTTGTTAGATTTTAGGGCAGAAGTTTTACCAACAACAGTTGTAGAAACCGTTTAAGCAGAAATTATTTTATTAGCAATACATAACCATTATTATAAATATAGATGTTGTGGTTGGTTCCGTAGAGCTGGAAAGCATCAGAGTTGATATTTTCCCTGATAGCCTGCTTCTTTTTGTGGTCATGGACCGGTTTCGCGCGTTCACCAATCATCAGGATGTTGTTGTCAAAACATTGTGATAGCACTGCAGTGCATCAACTAAATTTGCTCTAGGCAAGTGTATGTTATCACACTGTTTAGACAACAACATCCTGATGATTGGCGAACGCCCGAAGCCGGTCGATAACCACAAAAAGAAGCAGGCCATCACGGAAAATATTTCTGATAAATATAGATAGTAGTTTGGAAATATATTAGCAATACATAACAATGGCTTAAATATTTGTTGCTTTTATCATACGCACAGTAAGTTTGCATACACTTTTATTTCTTTATTCTGTTATACTATTTATTTATATTTAATACATGTTATTTAAAATATTAAATAAAAATTTAGAATTAAATGTAACAAAGAAATAGCAGCTGATTGACACAATAGTATTAAAAAATCAGCTGTTCAATGTAAACAAGCTAAAAAGGTGTGTTCCAGAGACATGTGTATTCATTTGATATTTTCTTTGACTAGACTTTATTATATTTTATCTTTTTTTTATTGATACAAAAATTTGTTGTTCGTTCAATTATTTTCAGTTATCAGAGTCTAGAATCTGTTTGCTTTTCATAAAAACATAACTAGTGACCTATTTGTCTATTTTTACTGTTTTATCTGTTCGTACAATTATAAAAGGAAATATTGAAATCGCTCCAGATTTTCTCTGGAAATGTATGTTTCGAGCTTCCCTTAAAAAAAAAAAAGTTTTCAGCAAATTTTAATTCTCCGAGAAATTCGTAACGTTACAGTCTAAAAGTGATTGGGATTTTGATAGATGCGCTGAATATTTATTAGTTATAGACGTATTCGCACCAGATTTTTTTCGAGATTACATTCCTACCAGAAGTTATTTTTTGAGGCGCTCTCTCAGAGCTCAAAAATCCTATCCATGAATAAAAAAACCTGGTGACTTTCAGAATTTGCAGTTTACACAGATTTAAGTGACAAATTTTGTTCAGACTTATAATGTTTACTGTGTCACCAATTGTAGGTCACCTCCTTCCTCCCCTAAACTACTTGAAATGAACTTTTCTCAGGAAAATGTTTCAAACAAAAGTGATAGGTGTCTATATTCATGGCTAGTGTACCAAATTTAAAGAAATCGTCGGTGGTTTATATGGTGAAAAACGCAGAAAAATGAGCAAGTGTTCAGTAAAACCGCACTGCCAATCAAACGATTTTCTTCAATTTCGGAATTTCTGCAACATATTTACTTGCAATTAATATTATTCAGGCAATGGAATTTTATATTAAACTGAAATAGCACTTTATAAGGAAGCATCCTTAAATGAATTTTTCTAGGGAAATATTTTAAATAAAAATTGTAGCTGTTTGTATGTGTAGTTGATATATCAATTTTAAAGAAAATCTTTGGAGCCGTTTTCGAGAAAATCATAAAAAACCGAAAAAAAAATCGGTAAAGTGGCCCTTCCGGTTGATGGTTTTTGTCCGACTCCTTCGTGACTGATGCGGTACTATTAATCTAAACGGAGCTTCCTTTGTTTGTAGCGTCAATTTTAAATTTGATATTAGTAGGTTCAGTGTTTTTTAGAGCGCTCTAAAAGGCCATAATATAATCATCACTTCTCTACCTGCCAAGATAAGGTTGGTACTTATCCCCCCCACAACCTTTATATCAGGACAAATACATAAAACTTGAGTTTTAAAGAAAATATATCATTTTATATATTGTATTAAGTGGAAGTAAGAGAAAGTCGTGTGACTGTTTCACACCAGATCTTTTTCTCCTGTAAAACACGATACGTCAGAATATGATGTATGGTAGTGCTATCTAGTGGACTATACCACTAAACAGCTCCTTCTCAGAACAGTGCATCTATAAATGTGTTGGCGTGTGGGTGATGTAAAGAGAGTTGCGTAAGAATGGAAGACAAAAAAATAAATAATTATTTCTCAGGAAGGGGCACAGGGTAGGGAGATTAGGAGATGGATTAATGGAGATCAAGTTTGTGGCAGTATGATGTAATAGTTTATTTATTTATTTCTTCACTGCTTCGTGCTGATAACCTTTGAATAGTTTTAGTTTAAATTTTAATGAAGCTGAGAAATAATTATGGTCCTTCAACTTTGATAATAAATTTTTATAAATTAAATTGTAAAAAGAAATCTGGTGTGAAACATTTGCACCACTTTCTGTAACTCCAATTTATACAATTGAATTGACAAATAGCCACGTTTATAACAATGTTTAATTGGGCAGGCCATAGAGAAAGGTGGTACAGGTTTTACTTGTACACCTAAGCGGATTTATGTGGCGCGCCCTGTGACCAACCAACAAAACTTGTGTCGTTTCAGTTTAAAAAAAAATCACTCTAAAATCAATTTTTTTGGAAAAATATTTCAAATAAAAGGGATAGGTTTGTATCTGTGCAACGAGCGTTCCATGTTTAAAGAAAATCGTTCTGGTCGTTTTCGAGAAAATTCCAACAGACCGCACTTCCGATAAACGGATTTTCTTCATATTTGGAATTCTATCAAGGCATTCAGTATGTATTAATATTACGTAGGTGGTAAAACCATATACTATAATTAACTGGTACTTTAAGAGAAAGTATATCGCTCTGCCCCCCCCCAACCCCCCAAAAATCAATTTTCCCAGGAAAATGTTTCAAATAGAAGTGAACTAGGTATTTGTGTGTGTAGATAGTGTACGAAGTTGAAAAGAAAACCGTTGGAGTCTTTTGCGAGAAAATGCCGAAAGAAAAGCCATTCTGTACAATCGCACTTCCGGTTGATGGGTTTGGCCCGGAATCTTTGTTTTTGATGTGGTGGTAGTGCCTAAACGTAATACCAAGTTTAAGCTTCCTGCAACTTTCGTTTTTGGTATATTCTGTTAAAAAACACACACCCATACACACAAAACCCATTCGCTGAAAGCATTTTTTTTCATACTCAGGGTTCCCAAAACATGTATTTCCGGCGAAAAGCTCAATTTCGAAAATCTGACACGATCGCAATACTTTCTCTTCCTAGCAGTAAGAGAAAGTAAAAAAAAAAATGAAAAGATGGACTATAAATCATCTTAAATTGTTGCGTATACGAAATATCATCCTAATGACTAATGGCAATTGTTCTAAGAAGTCCTGTGTATAATTTTATTTATTACATTTTTCTGCAACCATGTAATGATGTGACAATTATTGAATCAAACTAGTGAGCGAAGTTAATACGTTTCATCACTAGTGACAAAAAGTAATGAGCAGCGTTTACTCTTTCTAACAAGTGAAGAAAAGTAATATAATTCAACTGTATTAGCCCGGCATCTAGCGGCAAAATGTGAAAACAAGATCGTATTTCAAAACAAGATCCCAGGCAGCAACGGATCTGAGGTTATATCGAAGAGAGCTGATGTTAAAGAGAGGGAGTATTAGATTTTAATGTAAGTCCAATCTAAGTATTTGAAACTTTTCATACTTTTATAATATTCCAATCCAATTTAATAGACGCGCTTGCAACAAAAATGTAATATAATCTATTCATTACGTGTGTAAAGTATTTCTATACTCTCGTTCAGTTGCCAAACTCGCTGCTTTCGTGCAGTCAGTACCTGAATTCGAGTGTACTTTACATACTTTACTTACCGTTTGATAAATAACTGTTTTTTTATACAAATGATGGTAATAAATACATCTGTGGGAGGATAACATAACAGACAATAAAACAATCAAATAGATGGCGTCCACCATACTCATTTCGATTACAATAACGTTATAGAGATATGAATCTATCTACCAGGCAATACTTTCACCCAGCTTCACCGTTCAAACTGCACTAACTTACTTATTCACTTGAATGATAAAAAATGATATTAATAAACCGTTGAATCTGATGGAATAATAAAAACTTGTCATAAAAAAAAGAAAGAAGAAGAAATAAATGCCTCACAGACAAAAGTAATTACTACCAGATAATAATTCAATGTCACAATCTATTTCCGCTGTGCGCTATAAACGCCTGGAAATCTGTTTTTACATTTCCTTTTTTTTTTGTCAGATATTACGGTAAAAACAAAAAAACAAAGTGGATAATTCGCGAAATATTTTTGAATGATTGTGGGAATGAATAAATGATTTATATATATTTTCTTTTCTTAAATGAACTATTTATGGTGATTATAATCATTAAGTTTTCTAATGAAGATAGTGTATGATTAACGGTTAGTAAAGTTGGAAAAAAAATATTGACCACCATGGGAATCGAACCCACATACTTTCACATTAAACTTGTCATTCTATTTTTTTTTTTTTTTGCTTTCTAATCATGATAAAGTTAATATAAAAACTACGTAAATTAATTGTAAATATGAACTGTAATACAGTCGCACTGGATTCTTATGAACAAGTCGTTAATTATTATTATTATTATTATTATTGTTGTTATTATTATTCTTTATTGACGATGTAAAATTACAATTTACATGCTCGCAGCAATAATAAATTGTAAGCTAATCTGGATATATTTATTTATTAACTTCTATCAACATACTTTCTGTTATTTAACTTAAACTAGAAGATATTTCTCTCTCTCTCTCTCATGTCTCTCTCTCTCTCTCTCATGTCTCTCTCTCTCTCTCTCTCTCTCTCAATGTCTCCATGGTTACAGCATCACAGCATTTCTAATTATATATAGTTATTTGCTGGATTATTGTCAGCGAGATGATGATGAGTCATCATCTGTAGGCAGAGAAACTTGGTGGAACTGGTTTTAAAACTAGGTAGTTCAGTACTAGTTAAAGTGTATTCAGTATGAACTACTTTAATAATGTGTGTCCTGGCCATTGGTTCGTATTATAACAAGTTCTGTTTTCCTCATTATTAATGATGATGATGATCTTAATCTTTGATACTTGTCTACATGTTCGGGCTGTCTTAATCTTGATTGTATATTTGCTTATGATTATGGTAAGCCGGGATGGTCTTTTATTTTTTTTATACATTTTATTAGACTGAATAACAGCACAGGTGTAACAACAACCATTTTTATGACCAGCTCAACTAAACAGTGAAACGTTGCAATTTAAAAGAAAATTTCAACGATTAAATTTTGTTAATTAGAGTAAGGGAAAGTCGTGTGAGTATTTCACACCAGATTTTGTTTTTGGTTGAAGCCATATTCGAGAAAATCACAATAAACTGGACAGAAAAACATTCACTTAAGTCCGGATGTTAGTGAACATCTTGTTGATGGATTGTGCCCGAAACCTTCCTGTGAGATACGGTGCACCTAGATGTAATACCAAGTTTAAGCTCCCTTATATTTTAGACCTCAAAACTGGTGGAATTCAATTCGAAAATTTGTTACGATAGCAAAACTTCCTCTTTGTTAAATAGAGTCAGAGAAAGTCATTCCCTTTCAGGAAAAATTATTGTATTCAGTAGTGTTAAACTGAAGGAAAACATCTGTCTGGGTAACCGGAAAGACCTCGATATAATGTATGGAACACTGAAAGGATCTGCAAGGTTAACCATGCATCTTGGTCTAACACAAATCAACGTCAGTAGCTGAGTCATCGTGTTTATAATCTTTCAATACAAACAAGAAAATTTACTGAGAATATGTTTTATTAATCATCAATTTAAAAGTGTTTATCGTAATTTGTTAGGGAAACGTGTAAATTTTACACGTTTAAATTCTAACTTTTTTTTGTTGCTATGGAGATCAAAATGAAGAGTTTCAGTAATATACCAAACATTTTATTGTTATATTAACATATTTTCCCATCAGTCTGACCAACCTGATCAGCCGTTAATTTCTACAAAATAACAACAGATATACCACTGCTTACATGACCATTTGAAGTTTCTTGCTTTGTTTAATCCCCCTCCACCACCGTCCACCACCAACATGCAACGAATATGATCATGAGTAAAGGAAATTTTAATTGCCTTCATGTATAACTTTCAACCAGTCAGTTGCGCTAAATTGCAATATTTACTGGATTGTTGCAACCGTGTCAAATTATCGTAATTTGAGTTTCCGCCGGAAGTACATGTTTTGAGATCCCCTGACTAATCAAAAAACAGATCTGGTAGGAAACACTCATTTGACTTTCTCGTACTATTCTTAAATACAGTTATTATGAAATGACAATTTTGTTTAAATTTCAAATTCTGCTCATTTGCCCTAAAATAAATATATAGGTATATGTGTGGAGAGGGGGGGGGAGTCAGTGCACCATAGAGAGACTGGTAGAGAATGATTACATTGTAGAGAGGCCAATAATATGAACAAATAAATTTGAATTTTAATGCCTCAGATTCCTCAAAACCACCTGAAAGCAATTTTTTACGGAAGATTCTTCTCGACCGTTCTTCAGTGATGGGTGAGGATGTGAGATTCGGTCTTTTTTAAAAAGAAAAAAAACTTATATTTTTGCCAATGTTTCGACAAATATTATTGTTTTTATCAAGAAATAAAAAAAAGAAATGTTCAACTTCAAAACATGAAACTTAACAATAAATGTAAAGAATAGTAACCTATTCTCTGTGGTTGTGGTGTTGCAGTGTTCCCACCTATTTATTTTCGAAAAATATAAGTTAAAGTTGTCATGTTTTGAAATTTTAAAATTTCTTATTTTTATGCCTTGATAAAGGCAATATATTTGTCGAAACATTGGAAAAAAATATAAGTTTTTTTTATGTTTAAAAAGACAGAATCTCACTTTTTTCATCCAGCAATTTTTACTTTCTCTTACTCCTAGTAAGAGGAAGTATTGTAATCATGTCAAATTTTCGAAGTCGACTTTTCGCCGGAAATATCCGTTTTGAGGTCCCCCCTGGAAAAAAAAGTGGTCTTTAGAAAATTCAGTGTATGTTTCTTAAATAACCTTCCATTTCAACATGCTCCATTTGCATATTACATTTTATAATAATTAATACATTAGTAACTAATTTTATAATACAGAATGAATTTAAATATGCTTTGTAAATCCAATAAAATTAAAATAAATGAAAAAATAAAAATCTAAAATATTAAACTTACTTGTATATATATATATTGTGTGTGTGTGTACGTGTACGTATACTGTACATAACTATATACAAAATCATAGTGATCAAAATGATATAAAATTACTGTAAATGGCATAACCTAAACTGTCCAGTCTAAAGTTGTAATTCTTGATTGTGTGCTTACATATATTTTTGATTACATTTCATCGAGTTTATTGTTTTTAAGCAGTATTCATTTTCTATACACTTGATTACTATATTATTACAAAATTAATATATACAATTATAATATAGCATTAATATTAATATTTTATCATTAATATATACGATTATTCATACACATGCAATTATTGTGTGTGTGTGTTTTTGTTTGTGTATATGTATGTGTATGTGAACAGCATAGCTCAAAAACGAAAAACCGTAGAAATTTTAAACTTGATATTCCGTTTAGGTATCACCGTGGGATCTATTAAAATTCCTTAACCGGAAGTACTACTTTACTGAATGGTTTTTCTTTTTTACTTGTTTGCGATTTTCTCAAAAATGACTTGGAATATCAAGTGCACATACAACGAACTACAACTTTTAAAACATTTCTCTGAGAAAATTTTATTTTCATTTAAGGGCGCTTTTGGGGGAGAAGTGGGGCTAGGTTTTCCTCTAAAGTACTATTTCAGATCACTATAAATTCTGTCATCTAAATTCTAAATAATTTTAGTTGCAGTAATAATTTTAGGAGAAATTCCGTCTTTGAAAAAAAATTGGTTGATCGGAAGTGCGTTTTTACTGAAATGTATTTTTCAGCTTTCTGGTGTTTTCTTGAAAATAGCTCCAACGATTTTCTTTAAACCAAGTATGTGAAGTTCACATATAAAGAGCTACAACTTTTATTTAAAACATTTCTCCTGATAAAGTCATTAAAGGGGATTTTTAGGGAAGGGATGGGTTTATGTTTTTCTCCAAAGTGCTATCATAATTGATTATACAATTCTATCATCCAAACAAAATTAATTAGAAATGAATAGATGGCCAAAATTCATAGAAAAGTGTTACATATAAAAGTGAAATGTTTTTTCTGTAAAATTCACTTCCGGTCAACCGATTTCTTCAAACATGGACTTTTGGTAACATACTTATTTTTAATTAATATTAATTTGATGATAGAATTGTATAATAAATTAAAATAGCACTTTAGAATAAAACATTACCCCCACCTCTCAACCGGAAGCTCCCATAAATGAATTTTCACGGAGATACGTTTCAAATAAAAGTTGTGGCTTCTTATATGGTAATTATTGACGCCAGGTAAAGACCTTAGCACCAAATTTCGTCGGCCCTGGGACGAACCGTATTGAGTAGAGCAACAACTCTCAGATGTAACATACCAAATTGCGGATTACAAAAGGAGAATGGAGGAAATTATAGTATATTACAATAGACTGAAGCTGTAGAGTGGGGATTCATAGAAGACTGTATCTCCGCGAGGGGGGGGGGGTACTAAACTATGGTTTTGAAATATTTATAATTAATTGCATGTGTGAACTGATACATTATTATGAAAAAAATTGGATTGAGTTGTATAATTGTTGGTAGGTACTGTAAAAAGAAGTAGTGTGTTTGTAATTAAGCATTAATTTGCTGTATAAAGTTATTACAATTTTCTTTACGTTAGCTTGACATAATATTAAGTAAGCAAGTAAGTAAAGTAATGCCTATTTTTTCAGGCGGGCTTAACGTCCAACTACCAAATTAGGTGTCGTGGACGGGGGTGGAAGCACCTACTTTACTATTAACATTTTTTAAACAAATATAAAATTTAGTATACGCTGGACTCGAACTGGGGTCCTCCCACTTACAAGTCCATGCTCATAACCAATACACCAACACCCGCCCCGCTTGACATAATATTATTTCAGTAGCAGAGAAAGTTTGAAGAAAATCGTTGAAAAACCTTTATCGAGAAAAATCGCGAGAAAGTTGAAAAGAGAAGTTCAGTAAAGTTCCATTTAGGTAGGGGGACGGATATATATGTTATGTAATATGTATTTCCGGTGAAAACTCGATTTCAAATACTTCCGGTGAAATTTGTCACGATCGCAATACTTCAACTCAATTTCGAAATTATGGATACGATCGCACTTTAATTTCCTTTTATAGAAAATAAGCGCATTAAGAAAAGCAGGACCAAAAAAGGAAAGGATTAATAAAATAAAAAATTAAGAATGTCCACTGTTATTGCTTGTGTATATGTGCTTCAAAACAAAACAAACAAGTTTGGTGTGACTCATTGGTGTGACAGATTTTTTTAATTTTTATTTATTTTTTAACTAAAACACACTAGCGCGCTAGTGTCTGTAGTTACTTAGTTTGTTATCACAGATACACACATACAAGTGGAGCACCCTGGTGTGTCCCACTTGCACCATGTTACATACAGCTACATATGGTCAGTATGAAATCTACCCACGTTGCATTTCAAAAGTCACCTAAAGAGCTAATTTAAATTCAAATTTCTTTACCACATTTCTTCGACATTTGTTTTCTAACTATGAATGATTAGTTCTCTTTTACATAAAGAATACGATTAATCGATACTGATATGCAAGAGAAATTTTCGAAAGCTTGTCACATCACATCAACAAACACCAATTTCATAGATGAACAAAATAGACACTTTTCATTAAAAGAAAGAAATAAATAAAAATAAGACTTACAAATTTAAATTGGAAAAAAATGATGATTTTTAAATTGATTATCAAGTTGTTTACGAAATTAAATTCTAATTATGGAATCTCTAGTATTTTAGCCTATTGCATAGATTTGATAAAACCCCTCTCGCCATTTTAATCTCATTTGCGCCTTGCATTCACACTAATTGTTTTGAGAGTTCGTGGCTAAATAGATACTTGGTTATTTCATGTTCGAAAAACAGAGAGAACACGCCTGGGATTCAGTGTTCTCGCTTCATTCATCAGTAGGAACGGTTCCTAGCTGTAGCTTCAGCATGCTGTTGGGACCAAAACCAAAGGCGAGCCAGTTCAAAAATATTCGTTTTCTAATGGAAAAAAACTTGTGAAACCTCGCACATGATTTGGGAATGTTTGGGATTTTACATGAAGCGCTGTTTGGGCCTTACGTGGAGCGCTCTATGTCAAAATCATTAAAGCCTGTGCAGATTTAAATTTAAACTAACTGTCAGACCCTCCAATACTCCTTTAAAATAATTTTTTTTAGAAAAATGTTTCCAATAAAACTTGATACGTTTCTATCTATGCAGCAAGCCATTCCAAGTTTAAAGAAAATCGTTTTACCCATTTTCCAAAAAAATGCTAAAAATTTTATAAACCTATTTAGAAGAGTCGTACTTCTGTTAACCCATTTTCGTATTTCAAATTTCTTAATTATATCAATGCTTTTAATGTTTAATAATATTATGTAGGTGATAAAAACCGTATGTTATTCTAAAGTGGTACTTTAGAGGCAAGCATAATAACGCCACTGCCCCCAAGAATCCTCCAAAATAATCAATTTTCATGGATGAGTGTAGATAGTATACGAAGTTCAAAGGAGCTGTTTTCCAGAATACCTCGAAAAACTAAAAAGAAAAAACAACTTAAATCTATGAGACACATTGACCGGGAATGCGGACTCTATGTGTATGTGCGTTATGTTGATAGGTGAGTTGCTAGGTGTTGTTCGTGTTGGAATTGCCACAATGGCTAGAAGAAGAAGAAGTGGCTAGTCCACTTCCCCTAATAGTTGCCTCCTCCCATTAGGTTTAAACACTTCTTATCAGTTGTGAGTGAGACAGTGCTTACTGATTAAATAATATCCAAGAACTAGATAGATAAAGTCTTTATTTTCCTTTTAATAATTACAAAAAAGTAAACAACCACAAAAATGATAATGTGCCTTTAAAATAAAGTATACATAATAAATACCTGTTTAAATAATACACTAAACAAAATAAAGACATACGCTAGGTCTGACACCATCGCCAGGGTTGTTGTTTGTGTCTTTTAACCATTACAATGTTAAATATGATAAATGATCCATTTATCATATTTAACTATTTTTTTACTACCTATTTTATTATTATTATTATTATTTTATATGTTTTTTATTAACTATTTGTATTGAAAACTGTTACCAAATATACATATGTTTGCTATTTTATTTGTTTTACTTAATTTTAAAAATTAAATTCTAGTATCAGTTCTTCTGTATACCTCCCTCCATGCATCTTTGCAGTAATTAATAATAGGTCTCCATTCGAGATCACTATTTAAATATTTTAGGGTTCCATCAATCGTGAATTCACTTTTTTTAAAATACATTTGCCGGAACTCTTTCAATATAGGGCATACTGACAAAAAATGATGCAGGTCTTCAGGTAAAGATTTGTTACATAAGGAACACAGCCGATGTGAGAATTCTCTTGAAGTTGCAAAATTGAGATTAGAACAAGCCACCTCTGGCTTTCATGATCCATTTTATATAATTGAAATTGAAATGGTCATTTAAATATTTATTATTACCATCCAATTCATAATTTAATTTACTATAAAACGACCAGAGGAAGAACTACTTGCTCTATAATACAATTTTAGAGCACCTTAAAAAAAATCCAGAAAAAAAAAATACAATTTTGTTTATTAATTATTACTAATTTTGGTGTAATATCTAAGAACTAATTTTATGTCAATTTATAAATTTAGTAATTTAGTAAAATAACTATTGTATTCTTCTTGTTGCAGGTAAGTAAAGATGTCTTTTCCACCTGGTTGCCGTGCCAACTGTAATTATATATTTAAAGGTAAGTCTTGTATATAATAGATAAACTTGTCTGTGCGATGTCCCTAAAAAGATAGTGCTCTAAATCTAAGTACCCCAGACGGTAGGAAGCATCTCCGTTCTTTCTCTATAAGCGGTTTCACCTAAAATCATTTTACAAGAAGGATGGATTGACTAGTTATTTTACATTTATGGTTACTTACTCCATTGTCTGATCTCATTAGACTGATTTGGGGGAGGTCTTCCTTCACCACTGTGAGCAATTAAAAAGTTTCTATTTCTTAGTTGGAAACAATTCTAAAAGAATGCTAATGAAAATAGTAAACACGCCATTTTCTACGTCTTGTTTTTTTGTTGACATACTTCCGGTTTTATTTATTTATTTTGTACTTCCTTTTTATTTTTATTTACTAAAACAGCGTATTTGATAGTTTTTTTTATTTTTATCTGACTGTTTTATTAATGAACTATCGTAAAGTAAAATTTAGAAAACCTGCGAGGTTTTCAAAATAAAATCAGCTGATTTCGGAAAACTTAAATAAACCGCTTGCAAAAGAATAATGCGGCTTAGAAAACAATAAAAATACTCTAATGAGAAACTCTCACAAGACTTTCTCATTTCGCAATGATTACAATCGACACATTGACTTCAAGTACGTCTAGGCTTTCTCTTACTGCTTGTTGGAGAGAGTGTGGCAGTCGTGTTATATTTTAGATATCGACTTCTCACCGGAAATATACGTTTTTAGGTCCCCGAGACAGAATTTGATATTTTGTATATATATATATATATGTGTGTGTGTGTGTGGGGTTGGGTGTGTGTGTGTGTGTGTGTGTGTGTGTGTGTGTGCTCAGCATAACTCAAGCAATGCGGAAAAATCGCAGAAATTCACAAATTGATATTTCATTAATTTTCCTGACAATATGGTTTTGGTCAAAAGGTTAACCGGAAATATTTTACTGAATGGATTTTTCAGTTTAAATATAAAAGTAAGTGAGCGATTTTTCGTTTTTGAATTATTTTATTCACACACGCAAACATACCATTCGCTGAATACATTTTTTTTTCGTATTCAAATGGTCCACAAAAAAAACATGTATTCCGGTGTAAAATCTCACTTTAAAATATTTGACTGGCTGGCAGTAACTTTCACTTATATTAGTAAGAGAAAGTTTAAAAGAGGGCATTGTTTATAATATTTAATAAATACGCCAGATGTGTTGTAAATTGCTAGAAAAAAATTACTTGATCACAGTTTAGTGTGGTCGTACCACTCTGCCCACCTAATCTAGCCTTACAAGTTGTTGTTGCTGCTGCAATGTGCAGGGGCGTTACGACCTCGCTGTCTTACCCCGCATTTTATTTAGTCACTTCAGACAAACACTTCTTTTGTCCTGTTTTTTCACTTTACTATATTATGTTCATTCATTTTTAGTGTTCAAACAGTCTGCTAGTGTTCTATAATCTTGCTTAGTGTTGTTGACAACAGACATTCTTTTGGTGTCTCAGCTGTCATTTATATACTAATCAAAAACATCTTTTTCATTTAGTATTTCTAATTTGCTTGGTTTGTCTAATTATTATTATTTATTTTTTTTTAAAAGCGCTAATCTTATTGTTTTATGATAATCATCATTTACGCAAGGCAAAAGGTTTGGTAAAATATATATATTCTTTTTTTCTATTTGTTATTGCAATGTTGACATTTTAATTGGCCAAAAATGCTGAGTGAAAGGGAGAGAGTAAAATATGTGATGGGTCCAGCCGCCATAGTAAGTAATTTACCCATATATTTGTGTTTGTTTGTTTGTGTGTGGTGTGTGTGTACCTGTTTGTTGTAATGAATGTTAATTGTTTTTTTCATTATTTTAATTACTACAGTAATGCTGTTGTACGTAAACAATTGTTATAATTTAATCGTAGTAATTTTTGAAATGTAACCCATATCTCAATAATAACACTTTCCTAAAGAATATAGGCATTTCATCATCAGTTCTTTTCCTTCTCTCACATTATGAGAAGAGAAAGAGTAGCCAAAGGTATTTAGATGTTTACTTTCTCTTACCGCTGATAAGAGCAAGTATTTTGCCATCGTATCAAATTTTCGATATCTTGTTAACTTTGATGAAATACACGTTTTGGAATTCGAGAAAAATTGCATTTATTTATTTACTTATTTTTTCTTCATTTTCTCCAAAACGATTCAAACTACTTCTAGAAACATTGTATGCACACACGGATCCATGTTGGTGTCGGACTTTTATTTGTAACATTTGGTCCGGGGAAAATTCATTTAAATTTGTTTGTGGTCGAGGGGTGGGCTTATATTTTCTTTTAAAGTGCTATTTTTACTTTCTCTGATTCCTAGTGGGAGGAAGTATTGCGATCGCGCCAAATGTTCGAAATTGAGTTTTCACCGGAAATACTACATGTTTTGGGGTCCACCGAATAAGAAAAAAATGTTTTTGGCGAATGGTCTCTGTCTGTGTGAACAAAATATCTCAAAAACGAAAAATCACAGAAGCTGAAACTTGGTATTCCGTTTAGGTACTACCACCAGCACGTCTGACACGAAGATTTCGGGCACTCAGTGAGTTTTCCCAGTTTTTCGTGATTTTCTCGAAAACGGCTCAAACGAATTTCTATTCATTTACCACCCATCGCTTTTATTTGAAACATTTTCCAGAGAAATTTGTTTTTTTATGTGTAGTGGGGGAAACAGTAGCGTTATGCTTCCCTCTAAAGTACAACTTCAGTATAATATATGGTTTTACCACCTTACATAATATTAATAAACATTGGAAACATTGATAGAATTCTAAATTTGAATAATATCGGTCAACCGGAAGTGCGATTTTACAGAATTGGTTTTTGAGATTTTTGCGGGGAATTTTCTCGAAAACGATTAAAGAAAGCAAACTTGCTATGCTTGCTGCATAGATAGAAACGTATTGTTTGAAATAATTGATTTTAAAGGCATATTTGGGGTCGGTCAGTTAGTTTAACTTTAAATTTGCTTAAGATTTTTTGACTCTGACATAGAGCTCTCCACATAAGGGCGCTCAGCTATACAGGTAAAATCCCCACCACCATTTTTATGGGCCAGCCCAATTAAACATTACAATTTTAAGTTTCTTTTAGAATTTTAAAGAAAATTTCTCGATTAAATTGTATTAATTAGAGTAAGAGAGGATTGGTCAGTTTTACTGTGATGGTTGGAAGCTGGTGGTGTACACTGTAATCACATAATATTCTCAAGTAAAAATTCCTAGTTGGAAGAAGTTTTTCTGTTTTCAATTAGAATTGTGGGAATTGCAGTGAGAGTCCTGTGAATATTTTACATCAGATTGGCAGCGAATGGTTAAGACGCCTTTTTATAAAACTTTCCTTATATGAATTATTAGTTAGATATATACTCATACTCATCAGTTAAATTTTAGACATGCTTTAAAATGTGAGATTCCCAAATAAATTAATTCCGTAATGAAATTCAGTTTGTTTATACTTTTACCAAATTTCTTCAAACGTATATCTATTTATTAGAGATATTTTTACTCTTAGACGTTTATTTAATTAAATTTTCAAATTAAATTAAAAATCGATAAGCCGTTATACTTCCCCTCCTTCCTCTTTCTTATAATGAATAAAAAATAATGTCTAAACCATCGTAAAGTTTCGTAGTATACAATGTGGGTTTGTATTTTTAGATAAATTGAATATCCATTCACTTTCACCGATCTATGTGGCAGTGTATTTTTAGTATAATGTGTTCTCCATCTATTGACGTTATCTTTAATTTTCATATAAATGTTAAATATCGGAGATAGAAATAGATTGTGATCTAGTCATCGATATTAAATATCTATGTATATATTTAGCTACTTTGCTCCATTTTGGTTTGTTTAAAATGTTTACTTTCTCTTATTGCTAAAGTGTTATTGAGATTTTCCGCAAATATATGCTCCTTGAGGTTACATTTTCATGGAATAGTTAAAAAAACAGAGTAGCAGGAAGCCGAAACTTGATTCCGTGTAGATAACAACATCGCAATTGAGACAAACATTTCAGTCAATGAAAGACTGTTAGACGTATTTTTTTCTCTAAGCCTCTATTTTCTTTGGAAGATGTTGCCCTTTCCGTGGAAATTGCAAAAAACTGAGGAGAGAAAAAAATGAGGAAAAGCGTCTAGTTTCACATCACTGAGTTTGTGTCCGCCATAGTATGTACTACTTCTACTATTTAAAATTTCCTTCAAAAAAATGACACGGTTGGTATTTTTTCTCAATCAGTGTATCTAAGAGTGAAAAGAAATTGTAAAAAGGTTTTGAATGTAATGTTGGTAACATTGAATCTTTATTAAATACTAAAGTAGATTGGTACCACTGATTCTTACTTTCCCTCTCCCTCCCTTTTTATTATTATTAGAACTATGTTGGTACTACTGGTTTTCTTGACAGTTTGATACTTTAATTTATATTGACCTTGTAATTCTCTTATTCTTCAATCACTTCATTATTCGTATAAATTCCTTGGAATATTCTTTTTATTTCTATCTCATTGTGTCTGTATGTTTGTGGGTTGAAATAATAATAATTAAAAATAATATTGTACGAAACAGTTAATATCACAACACGTGTTTCTCTTAGTGCAACTATTACAGCTGTACGTATTTCATTTGTGATACTATAAGACCGAGAGCCATCATACTGTGACCCATATATAAGATAAACTAGAAATGTTTCTTTCAATCCTAAAACAGTTGAAATAGCATTGCTCAGGACAGTTATTTTATTAAGTTTACTAATTCTCCAATTAATATAAATTTGAAGATAAACATTTAGCAAAATTTATAAGTTTGAAGAAAATTCTGTTTACTGCAGTAAGAGAGAGTGGGGTCGTGTGAGAGGGTTTGGCCCCCCACATTTTCTTTTTGTTCATTTTGTATAAATAATTGTTGAAAGTAATATAATGGAACATAATTTTCATAATGAAAGAAACATTATGTTCATAATGTCTTTTAGAACATTATGTTCATAAACATAATATTAGCTCAACATGTGCATGTTCATTGTAGACTAATTAAAAGATATATCTGTGAGTGATTAATACAGATTTTTAATTAAAAGATAACGATTATAAAAAAATGTATTACATATAAATTGAATAATTACAATTAAAAAACAATTACTAGTTTTAAGAAAACAATTAATAGTTGGCAAAGATGTCAGTCTGATGTTGAACAGGTTGCACAGTCTACGTGAGTTGTTTTATAGATTCTTAGCCAGACTGTTTACTGTAGTTTGTTACATTGCCACCAGAAAAAATTTTTCTTTTAATTTTCTTAGATAAATCAGTTGTTTTCTTTGGCCAAATTTTTTTTTTATAAATCTGCATTCAGAATGCTGTTGCTCGAGGAACTTGTGCGTCTCTAATGCAGATAGGAAGGCTAGCCCGAGGGGGTGGGACGAGCATAGTAATCCTGGGGCCCCATTGCCAAATCAAACAAACCAGTCCAAGGAACGAGGACCTATAAAACATACTTTTTGGGTTTCTTTTTTTGAAAGAAAAAACATCTGTTCTCTGACTACATTCTATGTCCAAACGCCTTCTATCGCTCTGCAAAAAATTTGTAACACTAAGTTAAAAGTTGAGCCTAACACACAGATTTCCCAAAATAACACCCCCCCCCCCCATAAAAGCGATAGGAATATATAAATCTTTGCGATCAACATTTCAAATCTTAAAGTTTAAAGAAAATTATTGAGCTGTTTTCGTGAAAATTCCGTCAACTTTATGCCTTGTTTTGTAAAATCTCATTTCCGCTTTTAACAGACTTTGTTCCATCTCGAAATCCTTCCAATACATTTAATGTCCCCAAATATATTACATATCGAAGCGTAAATTGTACTCAAGATAATGCTTTAGAGGGGAACATAACTTTGTTGCTTCTCCAGACCCCAGTAAAAATAAGTTTTTCTTAAAAACTGACGAAATATAAAAAAAAAGTTGCATAAATGAGTGTGAAAAGAAGGCAAATTATAGATTTGTGAAACGACCTCCATTTAAACACTATTGTAACTTTTTTTTTTTACTTTCTCTTACTACCCTTACTTCTTTTAGTAAGATGGTGTATTGCGATCGTCTGAAATTTTCAAAATTTGAGTTTCCTTCGGAAATACATATTTTCAGAGATCTCCTATGTTCAAAGAAAATTGTTTTAGCGAATGGTCAGTACATGGCAGCAAGCTCAAACTAGATTTTCCATTTAGGTACTACCACCGCATCTGACACGAAGGTTTCGGGCAAAACCTAGCAACCGGAAGTGCGATTTTACTGAATATTTTTTCAGATTTTCTGCGATTTTCTCGAAATCAGCTCCAACGATTTTCTTTTAACTTCGTATACAAAAATGGGCACCTTATAATAGCGTTATGCTTACCATCTATATATACAATACAAATCCACATTGAAAGCATTGATAGAATTCCAAATTTGAAGAAAATCGGTTTGCACAATATGTTTTTGAATGTTTCTTTAATTTTCTCGAAAAACGAATATAACGATTTCCTTTACACTTGAAAAACTAACTGCAGAGATATAAAAACCTTTCACTTTTATTTGTAATATTTTTCTAAAAAAAATGTGTCATTCAAAATTATTGGCAGTCTGTACAATGTAATCATTGGTACCTACCTCGGTTGGTGGGTTGGCACTTGTCCTCTGTATAGTGAACACGAGCGAAATGTAAAGATTTTTGTCATTTTGTGTATAACTACATTAAGAGGAGAAAGAGAAAGACCAGAATTTATTTTTAATTTGAGGCGCGTCAACATCTATGATCATTGGCGCCCGGAGTCTTCTCAGTGCACTGCCGGCTTCCGGACAGTGTTCTATCGTTACGGACAACACTGTCCATCACCGAACAGTGAGCTGTAGAGGCTCCTAGGAAGAAAAACCAGCCTTTATTATTATTATATTATTTCCATGGTTACTTTAATTGGGGGACATATTTGAATTGCTGTGTAGTATTAATGTTGAAAGCAAAATTAAATACCCATTGTTTAACGTTTATATAGTGTTCGAAAATTAAATCGACAATTATTAATAATTGTGTGTATATCCGCTTGTATTTATTTGTCAGGAAAATAAAAATATTGGAAATTGCACAATGACCATGCCAGAGGTCGTGTATGGCAAAATGGTCTTTGTTTTTTTTTTTGCGTTCGCTTCGTCAGTAATTCAGCCACGCCTGTTTCATTTAATTTGACGATCTTCCTGCAACATCTGTACGTATTTATGTATATATATATATCCAATTCAAATAAATAAATATATATACAACATAAACAAATATACAATATAAACAGGAAACTCCTAATGGTCCTTTATTTAACTATTTATAAAGATTGGGCCTCCTCAAAAATATTTGTACAACTCAGATAAAATAAACAATGTAAACATTATTTTATAATACGATTTTAAACCAACGCCCTAATTCTGCCATTTTGTTTCTTTTTCTTTTCGAGATTCTAAGTTGTTGTTTTGGCAAGATTGTATTATACTTCCTGTTGAAGAATACCCCCCCCCCCATTGTTTCTTATGTAATATACATTTTATCTGTCTGGTTCTCTGTGGGAGAAACAGACTTGTTGGTTTAGTTAACTATCAAGGTTGCCTTCACTGTTGTTATAAGAGCAAGTATTTATGATTTATGAAACACCTCTGAACAATAAAAGCATATTTTAAGAAAGTTATTTTGTTTTTAAAAACAGCAGAGCTCAACGAAAAAACAAATCTGTGTTAACTGCGTAAGAGAACGCCGTGTGAGTGTTTCACACCAGAGTTTTTTTATCCTCTCTTACTGCTGTAAGCAGTAGTATTGCGACCGTGTGAATGGTCGAAATTGACATTTCACTGTATATGTTTTATTGAAACTTTATATTTTGATCATTTAAGTACGAAAAACCGGGAAGGGGATTAGCTCAGTGGTAGCGCGCTGGACTAGCAACGGGAAGTCCCGGTGCTGTCCTTAGCTTTTCTCTTCCTTGGAGCCTCTACAGCTCCCTGTCCGGTAATGGGCAGTGTTGTCTGTAGCTAGAGAACACTGTTCGGAGGCCGGCCGTGCACTGAGAAGGCTTGGGGGAGGGGCACAGATCTTTCAGCTCGTAGTGCGTATCCCTTTAAAAAAAAAGTACGAAAAAATGTTTAGTGCAATAGTATTTTGTGTGTGTGTGTGTGTGTGTGTGTGTGAGAGAGAGAGAGAGCGAAGGTGAGTATGAAACTAAGAGAGGAAGAGAATACAATTTCTTATATATATTCTTTCCTGTTACAACTTCCGGTGTAACAGTTTTGCAAAAAAGTTCACCATCGCTCTCAATTAATGGACCAAGTTTTAGGCTTCCGCCAGCATCGGATTTCCTGTATCTGATCAGCCTTTTTACAAACTTCTACCGGACTTCCTGCCTATCACTTTTCTTTCCGTTGCTTTCTTCAGATATTCGGCTTTCTAGAGACGTATTCAAACCATCTTATTTGGAGAGTAGATTTCCACAATTTGGTGATGATGCCTTCTTTTCAGTGTGGGTCGTTAGTTCTTATTTCTTGAAGCCTTCCAGTTGTTCTATAACTTTCTTAAGTTCGCAAATCTCTTTTAGTATCATTCTTACTTAAACTGATACCCGAACATATTCTGATTGAAACGTTTTTTCCCTCTAGGAAAATCGATTGTTGTGATAAATTCTGATAATTCTGCAACGTTAAACGTGCTCTAAGGTGCCACTTCTCTATAGTGTGCGGGGGGAACTAATATCTACTGGGGATAGTACCGTTTAAAGTAAATTAAAATGCATGGGCTTTACCTTGTTTGAAGAAAATTGGTTAACCGGAAGTTTGCGACCGGGATGTTCTCGAAAACTGCTATCAGTTTTCTTTAAACCTGGACTAAACTAACTGCACTGCACCAATATATAAATCTAGTATTTTTATTTGAAACATTTTTTTATTTTACGGAACTTAGCTCTGCGTTGTCAGTGCACCCGTATTATTGGGGAGTGGATAGAGGTGACATTCACTCAGTTTCTCATACTAGTAGTGTTGCCCTATCGGCGCAATATTGAAGCTAACACGGACCGGATATAGTAAACATTCCGAGTTTGTCGAAAATTTGTCAATTAGAATTGCAGTAAGAGAAAGTCGTGTCACTGTTTCCACCACATTATTTTATCACTTGAATCCCTAAAAATTATATTACAATGTATAATACTTGGAAACTATGTATAATAATAAATAAATATAAATCATAGATGAACAAGGTGTGACAAACAATTACATAGATAATAATAATAATAGTAATAATAATAATAAACAAAAACATAATTATTATATAAATAATTTTTATTTTTATTAATTACAGCCTATACTATTAATTTATTTTTATTTTAATGATCATTGGTAGGGTCTGTGCCCATGTTGATTACGTCACGGCTCAGTTCATTTGTAGATAAAATTATTATTGTTTTCAACTATATTATTTTCATTATTTTATTACTTAATTAAATTCAGGAAGGTGGGGCAAATTTATGTTTATTGCTGCTACCTGTTCGGGATTATTCTAAACAAAAATTCGTCACAAGTTTGTGAATAGTTTGTTATATTACAATGCCGAATGCTTCAGTCAGCTTATAATATATAAGCTATATACAATATATAAGCTTATATAATATATATTGAATATGTGGATGTGGCCGCAGTGATGGGAACCATCTGGTATTTTATCCGTCGTAGCATGCATATTCCATTTGTTACTGACCGGTTTTGAATTTTCATCCATCGTCAAAGCAAATTCACTAAGTTCATGTAGAGAGTTCACTTCAACGTAATATTTTGTTACACTCACACTTCTTGGTTTGTTGGTTGTATTATACCAACTTTCTACACGAACTTGGTGAATTTCCTCTTGACGATGAATGAAAATCGAAAACAGGTCAGGAACAAATGGAATATACATGCTTTGACGGATAAAATACCAGATAATATATATATATGTATGAAACATTTTTTTTTCAAACCGATAGTTCTAGCGCCAAGTAATTGATAAATAGTACTCTAATTAATAGAGTTAAATTTTCTTTAAAATTGCAACGTTACAATGTTTAGTTGCGCTGGCCATGAAAATGGTGGTGAGGAATTTTACAGCTATACCTGAGTGGCCTTATGTGAAGCGAACTATTACAAAAGGAAAGAAACCTTGTACAAATTTAAATTTAAACTAACTGACATACTTCCAAAATCCGTGTGACATAATTTTTTCCAAAAAAATGTTTACAACAAAAAGTGACACTTTTCTATTTCTAAATTTAAATAAAATGGTTGTAACAGTTTGGAGAAATGTCTAGAATATCTGAAAACCTATTCTATAAAATTGCAAATTGGGAATATTATCACTGCTTCTAATGTGTATTATGTAGGTGGTAAAACTATATATTATACTGAAATGGAAACTTTAGAGGAAACCATAAGGCTACAGTTCCCCCACTACTCACCCAAAAAATAAATTTTCCTGGGAAAACGTTACAAATTAAAGTGATTGGTATGTATGTGTGCCGATAGTATAGGAAGTTTTAAAGAAAATCTTTGGAGCTGTTTTCGAGAAAATTGTAAAAATTGAAAAAAAAGAAAAGTCATTCAGTAAAGTCGCACTTCCGGTTGATGGATTTTGCCCGAAATCTTCGTGTCTGATGCTAGCTGCGACTTTCAATTTTTGAGTTATTCTATTAAAACACACACACATATACAGATATCCGCTAAAAATTGTTGTTTTTTTTTATTCAGGGGACTCCAGAACATGTAATTCCGGTGAAAACTGAATTTCCACAATTTGGTGCGATCGAAATACTTCCTTTTACTAGAACTAAGACAAAGTAAAAATCTGTTGAAAAATCGCCCACCCCACATTCTCTTATTCCAATTATTACAATTGTGATTGACAGATTCTCTTCTAACTTGGATTTTTTTTTTAAACGTTTCAGGCCTTGAAAAGTTTCTATGTAAGTTTCGCACTTCCGGTTGTTAACATTTTTTTTTCAAACTTATAGTTCTAACCAAGTAATTAATAAACATTATGTTTAATTATGTATAAACATTATGTATTAATAAATCGAATAAGTTGAGAGTAAGGTACACTACATTGAAATAGCATTTGTGAGGAAAGTTCAGCGATACTTCCCGGACCGACCTCAAAAATCAGTTTTGCTGGAAGAAAGTTTCAAATTAACAACGATAGAGATTGATGTATAATGCTAATTGAAAGAAAAAAAACTTGTGTGAAACACTCACACAACTTGTTCTTACTCCAGTTCTCAAAATTGTAACTGCCAAATTTTATAGTTTGTATACCAAATTTAATGAAATTCCTCGAAAACTGAAAAAACTGTACTGTAAAAGCGCCCTCCCGGTTTACTAATTTCCTTGAAACTCGGAATTTTAGCCATCTATTTATTTCTAATTAATTTTGTTTGGATGATAGAATTGTATAATCAACTATGATAACACTTAGAGAAAAACATAACCCTCCTCCAAAAGTTCCCTTAAATGAATTTTCCCAGAGAAATGTTTTAATTAAAAGTTGTAGATCTTTGTATGTTTAGTTTATATAGAAGTTTCAAGAAAATCGTCGGAGAAATTTCTAAAAAAATCGAGAAAAAGTGAAAAAATCATTTAGTAAAGTCGAATGTAAACGCACTTCCGGTTATCCGATTTTTTTGAAACTCGGAATTTCAACAACATATTTAATTCCGATTAACATTATTTAGATTATAGAATTATTTAATACATTGAAATAGCACTTAACCCACCCCTTCCCCCATAACTGCCTTAAATGAATTTTTGCAGAGAAACATTTCAAAAAAAAGTTATATCTCTTTTATGTGTAGTTGATGTACCAAGTTTGAAGAAAATCGTCGGATCCATTTTTGAGAAAAAAGTAAAAAAATCAACATGTAAAGTGATCCGAGGTATTTTTGACAAATTACCCACTGTCAGATGCCATGGTGATACCTAAACGGAATATCAAGTTTTCAACTTTCTACGATTTTCGTTTTTGAGCTATGCTGTTCACTGCTAAAAACCACTATTTTGGACTCAGGGGACCTCAAAACCGGATATTTCCAGTGAAAACTCGATATCGAAAATTTGACACGATTACAATACGTCCTCTTAGTAGGAGTAAGAGAAAGTACAAATCGTTGGAGCTATTTACGTGGAAATGGTAAAAATAAGAAAAAAACGATTCAAGTCATGTACACACATAGAGAACTTTCGTTTAAAACAGTTTTTGTATAGGCAGAGGACTGCTTATAAGTTAAAAGAATATTTGTTGTGGTGGTTGGTTCCGCAGAGCTGGAAAGCATCAGAGACATTTTCCGTGTAGCCTGCTTCATTTTGTGGTCATCGACCGGTTTCGGGCGTTCGCCCATCTTCAGGATGCGTTTTTTTCAGACTGAGTCAGTTAGAGGAACACTAAGTTGCTCTGTGCAAGTCTGGTGTGTCACACTGTCTGAAAAACGCATCCTGAAGATGGGCGAACGCCCGAAACCGGTCGATGACCACAAAATGAAGCAGGCTACCACGGAATATGCCAAATACTGATTACTTTCTGTAGCACAAAATTTGATACTTTTTCTTGAATTTTTCAACAACTTATTTAGTAAAGTGAAATTCATTATTTAAATAGCAAACAAGAGTAATTATTTAACAAATAATATGTAATATTTTTTGAGAAATAATTATTTAAAACTAATTTATAGATCTATATAAAACACATCCACTTGCGGTTAGCGATCTTTACAAAGATTTTACCTTTGATTTTATCATATAGGTTAGAGAAAGTATATAATCAATTATAAAAAGGGAGTTAATTGGATACGGAATTAAGGCCTTAATCTTATGACGAACATGGATTTTCTAAGGCCAAATTTATATATATATATATAAGAGGTGGCTTGTTGAAAAAGCTTGAAAAGGTGGCTTTTTTAATTTTTTTAAGAAAATCTGTAAACTCTCAGAAAATTGTGCAATCAGGTCACCATTTTGATTAATCGATTTTCTTATAATTTGAAACTCTAGCATTACATTATTTAATCGAACTTAAACTTGTACTGATAGATAGTAGAACCATGAATTGTATCGAAAGGACACAGTTAGGAAGTTCTTTCCGTTGCTGGGGTTTGTCTGTAAACGACATATCTTATTGTCGTGGAATTTTGTCTGGATTCAGGAGGATACTCCGGTCTACTTATCGACCTATTTCTACACCAATAACTAATGTGTTTGTCTGCTTCTAGATTCAAAGTTAACCTTTTATAAACATTTAATGCCTTCAAAGTGAAAGCTATGTGTTATTTTTGTTTTTTTTTAATACGAAATTTATTGCAGTTGCATATATACATGTATGTAAGTTTTTATTATAAAAATATATGATTTGCGTATTTTATTTGCGAATTGAATTTTAAAAAAAACAACATGGTTTTTACAATCGTTCAATTTCGCTTTCGACTTACATGTTTATTGTTTATATTTAATTTATTTTCTCATTTATTATTGTTTTAGTAGGTAAATAAGACATTTTATTATTCATAAATTGCAAGCTTTATTTACATGTATGTAGTAAGTAAAAGTTTTGTTTGCATAGAAATAGTTTTAATTTGTAATGACGTCTTACTTGAGATTTGTATTTAGCTGTTTTGGTTTGGCGACAGAATTTCCGAGAGAGTGGGTTGTCAGGAAGACAAGTGCCAGCGTCAGACTGGTCTTAACGTGTTATTCTTTGTAATTTAGAATGTATGTTGTTCTTTTGACCCAGTTATTAATCCCGCATGGCTGCAGCACTGCTTGGAAATGCCTAGAAAGTATACGCGTCTTTTTTTAAAAGCATTGGATACAACAGACAAAACACTGATTTATCTCTTCTTCATGCCCGCTGCGGCTACCCCTTTATCCTTCCCTACCCTTGGAACTCTTAGGAAAACATTCTGGTCTGAGGATCCATATACTTGTGCCGGATCATCTTTTCTGTAGATTTTTATAAACTAGAAATGGGAACAATTTTATATGATCTTTTGACCAGATTGTCTAATTTCTTTGCCCCAGAACTTTGGGCAGAACGGGTTGTCTTATGGCTCTTTTTCATTCAAGGTTATTTTGTTCGACGATTTGTCTAGTGGCTGGCGCACTCGCTTTTGATAAGAGGATTCGTGTGCGATTTCCGTTGGGGCAAGGTCGGTGATGACTCAGCATTGTGAGAAAAAGTGGGAAGCTACAGTTGGTAATGCACCAAGTAGCGAACACCGGAACTAAATGGCGAGGGAACCGCCGTTACAATACATTACAAATCACGTCTGGTAAGCCTTGTCCCTTCACGGACTGTACCGCCATAGGTTTGTTTATTTATTTGCTGATCATAGATGGTGTAGGGTTTGGATTTTTTTTATTTTTTTATTTACAACTGGATTATTGTTAATTATCTTTGGGCAATTCAGAAATAGACTCAGAGAGATTTTTGTTGTCCCGAGAGAACGATAACGGTCCCGTTTTTGTTTTTAAGTTTTGAAGCATCAACTTCTGAGAACATTAGCATCCCTCAGTTGTCAGAGATATTTGCATGATAGCTCTGCGGACCCAACCACAGCAACCCTTAGTTGGTTTTCGTTCTCTAACCGGTCCGCATGAGCTGAGATGGCACATATTCAATCTTTGTGGCAGCCAAATCAATGCCTTCCCCAGCAAGGCCGAGCCGAATGTTATTAAACATAATCCTACATATCCCCTTTTATTTTATCGGTATTTCGACATGGGGATGTGTGGATCTGTTGTTGTGCCATCCATTTTTTAAATAAACCTTACAAAGCATTGCGTGCTCATAAATGACGAATTTTATGTATTCTAAGCAAGAAACTATGCTGAAGCATCCTTTCGTAAAGAGGCAGTTTGCTGTAAAATATTTATTTTAGGTATGCTGTACCTACTTTAAATAAACAATCTTGCACACCCTTAAGTGAACTAATCCTAATGTTAATCTAAACCTAATGGGGTTGAAATACTTGTATAAAATTTATTTAAAATCTGAAAACTCGAAATAAAAAACCTAAACTAAACATTCACATTATCATTCTCGCCAATAATACATCCATAAAAACATTCTCGCTAATAAATCAAATCACGCAAAAGCATTCACGCCAATAAATACATTCTCGCTAATAGTTACAATCACGCTAATAAATACATTCACCAATTGGTTTTGCTAATAAATATTAATAATCTTAACCTTGTACTTTATTTCCCAGTGATTGTTATACTATGTAACTGTTTTGTTAGGCATGCCTCTATGAACTACAATTTCGTGCTTATACGCTCCCTGGTGGCAAACAGTATAGTGAAATTCAAGTTAGGTCTCCGATCCTCTCTGTTTTATTTATTTTAGTGTTTACATTAAACCTTATCGCTGAGGAATGATTTTTGACTTAGGAAGATTCCCTAGACTATGAAGATTGGCCGATACGGTGTAATGGCGACTACAACTTTCTAGGTTGAAGAAAATTGGTCAGTTAGAATTATTAGAACGATATACAAATCCAAATTTTGACACACGAGATATTTTGAGACCATATCTGGCCTTTGGCACAAAGTAAAGTATAGATTAGATTGGGGAGGGCACGCCTCATTCCACTGCGATCTTCATTGAGAGGTCTATTGTGGACCCTCCTCTGGGTTTATAGTACGTCCTTCAGTTTTGCTCTCTTAATCAGGCCTAGCAAAGCTGAAAGTGACTCCGTCATGAACTCGTGGCTTCGGGGTTACGATAGGAAGATGGTGATGAACAATAAGAAGCCAACGAGGGGTAATCGTTGACCCGCCATTGCCCTAGTTAGCCGTGACGCCGAAAAAACCTAGGTGCCACGTTGCCCAGCCCCCACGATGTGGGCGTTAGGGTTGGCTCGCTGCCCCACTGGAATCGCCGAAGCTTTCAACCAGTGACGCAGCATTGGGGGGCCAATATAAAGTATAGGAAATCGTATATTTCAACTTCGGAAAAATTAAGTTTCCGTAGCTTTTGAATTTCTTTCACTATTTGGCGTGATGCGATTTGAAAACAACAGCTGTGGAAAATCTATTAATTTTGATTGGCTAGTTGTTTGAACGGGGGGAAATTACATTATGATTGTAATTTTACGTGAAATTAAGATTGAGAAGGCAGTTGTTTCGTTGTTGTGTTTAAATTTTACAGTTAGTTCTATATATTGCTTTTTCTTTCTTTTTTTATATAGAGTAATTTGTGTTTTGATTGGAATGAAAGGTATAACGCGTTGTATAAAAAGTTAAGGAAGTTTGTTGGCAGAATTGATAGTTAATGGCGGGAAGAACTACTAATTTTATGAGCGAATAGAAATGTAGTTATAAAGTTAATAAAGGAGCACGAATTGAAGTACTTTCTTCTTTGAAAACAGCATGCAGCAAGCCTTCCGCCTCACTCCGTTCCGCAGGACAATAGTTCTGAAGAGAAAGGTGTTTTAAAATTGTAGATCGGGCCACTTCTTTGCACTGACGAACAATATAATTATTTCCTCTCCTAATTGGTTTCAAATATTGAGTCTATTAAATATGTTCTGTATGATGATCACTTGATGGAGAAAAATAAGAAATCACCTGTTTAATTAATTGATAATCTCGAGGCATTATTTAACATAGTTTTATCATTTCTGTGATTACAGCGAACGTCCCAAATTGAAGAAGAAAAAATAATCCCGTGTGAAAGATTCACACGACTTCTCTTACTGCAGATAGTACGATAGGATAAAATTGAAATATTTCTCATTTGCCTGAACGTAACTATTAGAGTAGGTCGGTTGTTCGTCCGCCCTATCCAAAAAACTGGTAAATAGTTAAAGTGAGTGAGCCACCTTAAATTAAACTTTTCCAGAAAAGTGTTACAAATAAAAGTGAAGAGTTTAGATCTGGAGCAGTTTTCCAGAAAATCACGAAAAACTGAAAAATCCGTTCAGCATGTTGCATTTCCGGTTGATGGATTTTGTCCGGAATTTTCCGAAACCTTAACAGAATAAATACCATGTTTGAGCTTCCTGTGTCTTTTCGTTTTTGAAATATTCTGTTCACACACACACACACACACACACACACACACACACAATATATATATATATAGACCATTTGCTAAAAACATTTTTTTTTTGTATTGAGGGGACCCCAATACATGTATTTCTGGTGAAAACTCAGTTTGATGCGATCGCAATTTACTTAGTAAATACGAAACGTAAATAGAAACATTGCTTTTCATACAGTAAGGACAGTAAGGTCAGTAAAAAAATTTATTTTTTTGTACCAATGATAAATAATAAAAACAGGTAGGTTATAATCACGGGCGGTTATATCTGTGTTCTGGGTATAATAGAAAGGTTTGCAATTTAAAAATTACCGCTATTAGCTGCTTCTGTAGTCCATGACATTGAGTATAATAATGTACCGACATCATAGGAAAGAGGATTATAGGCGTTCTTACTGCGCCTACCTTAGCAATATAGAAGTTCCTTTTTTCCCTTTTTTCGTATAAGAACACAAAGAAAGCAAAATACTAAGAACACCGAAGCAGTAAGATTACCAAGTAAATTGACTTAACCGGAAACACGCAGATTAAACTTCCTCTCTGCTAGGTGGTGTTTTCCTGTCCGCTAAATACAGACTCTAAACTCCTATACTCTTTCTGTTGACTGGGTTCACTTAATTGTTTATCCCAGCAAGACTTCCTCTTTCTTTATACTATGGAGATATGATCTTGATTGCTATTATCAACACACACACACACACACACACACACACACACACACACACATATATATATATATATATATATAGAGAGAGAGAGAGAGTGAGAGTGAGATCTATTTTTCTTTAATCACACGTTCTGAAAGAATTAATAGAATTTTAGGTTGATTAGAAGATCGTATACTTTTTCATTCGCTTGTCCCCCCCAAAAAAGGTAGACTTGAACAATACTAAGAATACCGAATTTTAGGTTCATATTATAATACTAGTTTTTAGGGGCCATGTTAGTTATGAATAGCAGGATAATTATTGGGACCTTCCGTACGCTTAGTCTAATATCGCGTGGTGAGAGAAGTCATGGTTCGATTTCCGTAGAACACAACAGTATTCACCCAGATCATAGGAAAAAAATAGGGGGGGGGGTAGGCGAAGAATTGGTAGCAAAGGTCAGAAATAAAAGGCAGTGGGAATCTCGGCATCCACCCCACCGATAAAAGTGAGACGTTATTTTTACGTTCTCTCACTCCTGGTAAGAGCAAGTGTTGCGAACGTGCTAAATTTTCGGATTTGTATTGTGCGAACAATAACTTCAAAGCGAGAAATCGCAGCAAGCTCAAACTTGGTATTCCGTTTAGATACTACACGGCATCCGACATTCGTGTCTTTCAAACTTTCGAGTTTCGGGCAAAATCCATCAACCGGAAGTGCGACTTTGCTGAATGTTTTTTTTTCTTCTTCAGTTTTTCACGATTTTCTCTAAAACTACTACGATTTTCTTCAAATTTCGTTTACTGTGATAGAAGAGCTACATACTTTCCTCTAAAGAATTATTTTAGTATAATATGTGGTTTTACCACCTCCCATAATATAATAAACATTAAAAACATTGATGGAATTCCAAATTTGAAGAAAAACAGTTAACTTGAAATGCGATTTTACACGGTAGGTTTTTGAGTTTTTTGGAATTTTCTTAAAAACAGGTACAACAATTTACACTAAGCGGGGGGCCCCCGCATCCCCATGCGTGTTGGATCGATAGATAAGAACACACCACTTTTATCTGAAACATGTTTCCGTAAAACTTGATTTTAGAGGAGAGGGGTTCTGTAAATTTAAATTTACACAAGCTTTGTTGTGGTGGTTGGTTCCGCAGAGCTGGCAACTGGTAGCCGCAAGCTTTGTTGGTTTACATAGAGCTCTGTTGGTCGTCAGACATCTCATATCAGATCGAAGGTTTCGGTCAAAATCCGTCTCAACTGGAAATTCAACTTTATTGAAAGGTTTGTTTTTCTTCAGTTTTTTGCAATTTTCTCGAATAAGGCTCCAGAGGTTTGCTTTGCTTTAAATTTCGTATTCTACTTATACAAATGTAGGTCTGTTACTTTTAACTGAAACAATTTTCCAGGGAAATTGATTTTCCAGGGGTTGTTTCAGAAGATTGAGACATATTAGTGTATTGTACGGTTCCATTGGTGGGAGTTGAACTTACCTAAAGATTTAGCCAAAATACTGACTTTTAATGAAATTTGTAAATCAAAAATTGGAAGGGAAAAATTGTAAGAGTGTTTCACAAAAATGTTTTACCTTTTTTTTTTTTTTTTTTAGATAGCTTAAGAGAATAAGAGAATTAGTTTTTACCGGAAGATAATCAACCTAATTTCGATCATAAGTTGTTACGATTAAATTGTAATCTTATAGATTGATAATCGAATCAAATACCATACATAAATGAGGTTTCGTACTGCTGTAAATCCATAACTCAGACTACTTAGCACAGACTAAATACGCATCGCCTCATTTGAATTTAGTTTAATGAGGAATGAATTATTTTTAATTGCTCGCTCTGATTATGGCAGTATGTGTGCGGTAGTTGGAAGTCAGTAGTACATACAACATGCTCTATTTAGAGTTATACATACATATATACATTATATCTCTTGTATATAACGGCTATATAGATGATGATAATAATAATAATGTATATAAGACCGGAAGTAGTGTGCCGGAATTATTGTCACGCTCAATTCACACTATATCCTATATAATGCTGCATATTGCTTCACTTACCGGCCACACATGTATACAAACATACATATAACCATACATTTACAGGGCGTTGAGATTCTCTTCTTTTCCCTTTATATTACATATACATGTCTTTTGTCTTCTGTTCTCATTTCACTTTTTTTTCATCACTACTTTCCCATATGGTGCGGGCAAGAAAAGTTCACCTCATGTATTTGTTCATTAAAAAAGTTTTTTTCATCCAAAAATCTATTCAAATGATTATGTCATATTGAACAATATTTGTAGCTTGTATTAGGGTTCACTACAACCGGTCAATATCCAGTTTTTGGACAGTCAACACATTTCATAAACAATAATCTGTTCATAAAAAAGAAAATGGAATTTCGCAATAAATCAACATAGTAACAATGTACCAACAAAATAACGAAATGTCAACATTTATTTAGTTTATCTAAAACAAATTGGTGTGGAACATTCAGACGACTTTCTTTTACTGCAGCAGTTAATACAACAATTATAATATATTGACAACGTTTCCTTGTCAAACTTGGAATTTTGTTCTCTCATTTTTGGCTGCCTCATTAGTGGATGAATAGTGGGTAGTGGTGGTGTTACATGGTATTTCTGAGCAATAGCAGGCAATCTTGTGCGAAAGACTGCATCTAGATCAGGTTCCAGAAACACAAAGAATACCCAGACTTCCTCAAAAATTAAGTTACATATTATATCTGTACATAGTATATTATACATTATATCTCTAAAACAAATATTTTCTAGTATTAAAGTAGATTTAGTTTTTAGATTATTTTAGGAGATAGTGCACTGGGATCTGAAAGATTTATTGTGTCCGTGGAGTAATCTCAGTGCGCTGCCGGCCTCCACAGAAAGAAAAGGAACCTCGTAAAGGAGTTCAGCGCCCTATTATTAGCTAATCTGAACGTTTTAAGGTAATTGATGTTAGCCTATTTTGAAAAATTCCAGAAATACTCAGAAACCTATTCTCTAAAGTCGCACATCCGGTTTAGCGACTTTAAACCAAGTAAAATTTTGAATTCTAGTCATTTATTTGCTTTTAATATACCTCATTATTATGTAGACAAGAACGCAAAATGAAGAAGAACTTGAAGGGAAACTTAGCATTCCTGGCGAAATTTTTCCAATAAAAATTATAGATATTTATGTGTGTCGGTAGTATGTGAAATTTTAAGAAATTCATTCGACCATTTTGAGCAAAGCGCGGGAAACGAAAACAACAACAAAAATCAATAGCGTCGCACTTCCAATTGGTGGATTTTTGACATGATATAAAACCAAAACCACTGCCCCCTTAGAGTTGTTGTTTTTTGTTCTGTGGCTCACTCAAGGTGGTGTAATGATAGCGAGTTGGTGGTGAACTGGTGAATAGTGAAATTTGAAATGAGAGCACATGAACTGGCAGTTGCACTTAAACACAATTATGTATTTACTATTTAATTAGATAGGATAAAGAGTAAATTGAGAATATAGTGACTGAGCGAAGAGTTATGATGAGTGATGGTAGCGTGATGAATGTGGAATGGTGTAGCGCTGGGTGTTGTAAGTACGCTTGAAGTGTGATGTGGCCAGTTAGAGCTCTTGCTTGTTCTAACGGTGGTGAGCTAGAATGGTTAGCTTGGTGAACCAACGAACGCTAAACTTTAAATTTTATCTGGTAACTTACTGTTAAGTTTCTCAGATAATCGGCTTTTATTTAATTTCTCGTAGATATTTAATCCCTAGAGACAGCTTCTAGGTGAGATATTGGCTGTCGAAGTTGAAAACCATCTAATATAACCGCTAATACATTGTAGTGGGCGTGACTGAGGGTGTAATGCGCAGTTGACGTGCGTTTGGTGGCTCAGTGATGGTGCCTTGATGAGTATGCCAGACGAACTATTGAGTCTAGCTTTGTTTCATCAAATCCAAATAGTTGCACATGTCAACCAACCCGCTTGCAGCGCCCTGTGTGTATTGTTTGAGTGTCAGTGTGTTTATTATTCCTGTTGTTAGACCTGGGATTGCCACACGGACGTTAAAATTCTTGGATAGTTGCAGTTAGAGAAGGTCTTTTTTGTAGTGTTTTTCGCATCAGATTTTTCTTTGTACCAGTACAAATATCAAGAGAAAAATAACGCGTGACAATATGAAGCATAAAATAGTAAGCCTTGTGTGCACCCTATTAGGTAAGCGGTGTTTTATTTGCCATCCTACAAAATATATTCTTTACAACTTATTAAATAGGAAGTTAATAATAATGATTTTCCGTCACCCCGTCTCACTCCTCACCTTGACTCGCCTTTGGTGCGAGAATTCTGGGTTCGATTCCCATGAAGGCAAAGACGGTGTTGGTCCAGCATTATGAGAAAAAATGGGAAGCGACAGTTGGTAGCCTACCTAGGCAGCGAAGGTCAGTACTAAACGGCGAGGGAACCGCGGCATGCTTACTACACGTCCCCCAGTACAAATCGCCGTCTGGCAAGCCTTCATGGTCCTTCATGAGGTGTTGTGCCTTCATTCAGGTTTTTATTAATAATGATTAAATAACTGCAATGAGCGCACTCCCATCTGATTTAATAAAGAGTGATGTTTAATTAATTTAATTCTTGGCTAATCTCAATTACGTATCTAGTCTCAGACTGTTCCTATAATATTAACCTGTCTTACTTAATAATTTCTAAATGTGCAAGCAAATATATTTGCCGAATTGATGGGGTAGCTACTAAAATTTGGCAACACAGCCTAAACTGAGCAAAAATTGAGACTAATTCAACTCATTGGTTTAGTTCCAAATTTGTTTTTATTGGAACCGATAACTATTTGGAAAGTTTCCATTTTTTTCGAGACGGAATTCATTATAAATTTGTCAATGATGACTGGCAGAGGTGTGGTCAGTTTTAGTTAGTTTCTAAAGTTATACTTATTCCTAAAGGTTAAGTGTATTTTGATTTTTAATGCCCGCATCCACCATTGTCATTTAAATATAGTTGGCAAATTTGGTTTCCTAGATTAAATTTCAGAATGGTTGTTGATGCTTTCTAGTGGCCATTTTTTGAAACTTTAACTAAGGGAGGTTATTTAGTCAGCTGTTGTTATAAATCAGCTGTTATTATTTATTCATCCTATTTCTACTAGCTGAAAGAGGAAGTTTTACGATCGTGTCAAAATTTCCGATATAGGTTTTTGATCAGAAATACATGTTTTGAAGCCCCGTGAATCCGAAAAAGTAGTTCGATAATTGGTCTGCGATATGTGTGTGTGTGTGTGTGTGTGTCTGTGTGAGACAGCATAACTCAAAAATTGAAAATTTCACGTAGTTCAAACTTGATATTTAGTAAGGACCGTGTTAGCATAAGGACCTGAGAATGAAGTTTTGGACAAATCAGTCAACCGGAAGTTTTTTATTTTTAATTTAGGGCGCGTCAGTCAATATCTATGGTTATTGCCTACCGGAGCCCTCTCATTGCACTGCCTGCCTCCGGACAGTGTTCTCTCGTTACAAACAACACTGTCCATCACCGTCCATGAGCTGTAGAGGCTTGTAAGAATAGAAAAATCTAAGAGCAGCACAGCTGATCTCGAACTCAGGACCTCCGCGTGGGATTCCAGTGCGCAACCAGAAGTCAACTTTGCTGGATAGAATTTTTTAGTTTTTTCGCGATTTTCTCAAAAACGGCTTTGAAAATTTTCTTTAAACTTAGTATATTGACTACAATACAGAGAGCTACTGTATCTTAGGTCCCGCATCGTTTATTACCTTCATAAACTCCATTCCAAAACCCGACAATATTAACCTCGCCCTATATGCTGACGATGTGGCCATACTCACCACTTCCATGCACTGACTAAACTGACAAAATACTTCACCAAATGGAAAGTACAGATCAACCACAAAAAGACTGAAGCCATTCTATTTACTAAACGTAGACCGTACATCAATCACAACATTACACTCAATAGTACTACAATACCTTGGTCAGACAGTATCAGATATCTTGGCGTGACTATGGACCGCAGCCTAACTTTACTACTCATATAAAAGACAGAAATATCGCTGATACGACGGCCATAGACTCCTCTTTCCACTTCTCTCCCGCAACTCCAAATTATCAAAAAAAAACAAATTAATCCTCTACAAATTGTAATCCGTCCGATGCTCACTTATGCCTGTTCAGCTTGGAGCTTTGTATGTAAGATCAACCTTTCCAAACTCCAAATTATCAAAAATAAATTCCTCCGTTTTGCTGCTGGCTTGCCTCACTCACACGTGTATAACATCTTCATGAACTAACTGACACTTTCACTATTACTGACTGCATTAAAAACCGACTAACAAAACTTCTGACTAACATCACTGTTCATCCAAACCTGTCTGCCAGTTATATGACACTTAATTATAGGCTTAAGCAAATCATAAATATCCTTAGAAACTAATTTTTCATAAAGTCATTGGGTTTTTGTTTCTTTTCCCCAAATAATTGTAATTAATGAAACTTAGTCTCTAGTTAAGCTCACTGGAGGGTGTAATGCTATGTGCATTTGTACTCCTTTCAAAAGTTTATATATATGGAAACAACTTGTAAATAAAAAATCCATCTATTTAATTCTATCTATTTACAAAGAGCTACAACTTTTATTTGAAACATTTCGCCGACATCAGAGATATTTTCTAAATAAAGAATTGTGCATTTTCTAAAAATGCAGTTGTTGAGTCTCTCTTTATTAGTAAAGTTTAAGGAGCAACCAAAGATTAACTGAAAACTCCATGTTAGAAAAGAAAATGTATGAATTGCATCTACTTGAAATCAGTGTCATAAGAGCAAATCTTAAGTCTATTTCTACCACAATACTTGTTTAGTTAAAAATATTTGTCTATTCAGATGGCAGTGAGTTTGACGTGATAAATGAGTTTCATTTCATTTGATTTCATTTTTTCCCCGCCTGTAATAGTAATTATGAATAAATAAAAAATTAAAATTCTTCACTCATTCTTATTATCATAATGATCGTGCCAAAACCAAGAGAAGGAACTTTCTCTCCGGCGATCGTAGCGTGCCAATTGTAGGCGTGGCTTTGTTGTCTCTGCCTCATTATTCATTTCTTTTCTTGCTTTTTAATCATTTCCCGTGTAAGCATTAACATTTTTTTTTTTTTTTTAATGAACATATGTGTAACTGTAAACTTATTTGTGTAATTATTTTCTTCTTTTGTTTTAATGTATCTATTTGCAGCTATTCTAACTATTTGGCAACATCCTGCATTTTCTTCAATAGTTGCGGAAAATATTTTGGTATTTGTCAGTACATTGTTTACGATTTCTCCAGAAAAACATAAGGCCATTTTCTCGCAATATTTTGTCTGTGTATCTTTGTCATTGATCGTGTTATAGTAAGCCCTCCCCCTGGCTCCCTTATTGTTTAGTAGCCATTATTCGTTTTATTAGTTTGGACATTTGAAGAAAAAGCGAACAAAATTTAATACAATAGACAGAGTGATAGATAAGCAATGAAAATATTGCTAGTAAATCAGGAACTCAAAGAAGGGGTGGTTGTATGTGGTTTATACCCCAGAGCAACTACTGCCATGTCAGTCATGGGGGAAGTTGTATGTGGTTTATACCACACCATAGCAACTACTGCCATGTCAGTCATGGGGGGTAGTTGTATGTGGTTTATACCACACCTAAGCAACTACTGCCATGTCAGTCATGGGGGTAATTGTATGCGGTTTATACCACACCATAGCAACTACTGCCATGTCAGTCATGGGGGTGGTTGTATGTGGTTTATACCACCATAGCAACCACTGCCATGACTGACATAAGTAAACCAAAGTAAACCAAACTTTAGTGGTGGTAGTTTACCAGTAAAGGATTTAGTTGCTCTTCATTTTCTTTCCGATGGAGAACGTTCTGTTAGACATTTCTAATTAAATAATTTTAAAATCCATGCTGTATTTACTTTTACGTATCTCTAAGTGGACGTTTCTTATGAGAAATCATCAGTTTTCTTTAGTTTTTATTTATAAATGACGCAATGAAATTAAAATTAATTTAAGTTTACTGGGGAGAGGAGAACTTTTTAAGATATCACTTATTTTTATGAAGTGGTCTCTTAAGCCTCTCTTTAAATATGAGTCTAATGTAATGCAGTAAAATATAATAGGCCCAATTAAAAAAAAAAAAAAAAAAATGGAGAAAGAAAAAATCTCGATATATAAACACGCACAAGTGGCCGGCGTTTGCGCGTGTGTATGCTATTATGGATACTTCATAATCACAGCATTATGGCGCCAGTGAAGGTTTATTCGGTCAGGAATTGTTTGTTTTCTAATTTAGAATTTATGTGTGTGTGTACGGTTGAGTGTATATAGATCACATGTTTAGTGTAGTGTAGCGCTTCCTAGTGGCCCACTTCACACACTCGAAACTATATCCTCATAGACATCATTAATTATAAAGTATAAAATAAATTTTCTTTAAATTCTAGAAATATTTTTCTTTTTCTACACGTTATTCATTTAGGGAGAAATTATTAGACCAGTTGTTTCATTGTAATTTTAAATAATAATCTCAGCTGTTTTCTTAAATAATTTTCTACGTAAAACCATAATATCGCAGAAAGTTCAAACTTGCCATTTCGTTTGTAGTTATCTGTCAAAAATTCAAGCTGGGAGTTATTTTCAGATAATGATGTACTGGAATCGTTCAAGGACAATTTGTATAGTAAGATATGCAGTTAGTATTGAATAACCGGTATAATCTCCTCTATAGAAATCTTTATAGCGTTAGTCCTAAAGAAATTTATCTCCAGTGTAATGTTAAAATGTTAACACTAGCTGCTCAATTACGTTTACCATATAAAAAAAAAAAAGCACCATATACTTGAATAGAAATAAATATATGTTTGATTCACAAACTCTTTGTAGATTTTGTACATTTGATGCAACTGATGATTTAATACATGCGATTGTAATGTGTAATCTAAATTATAATTGAGTCATCTAAATAAATTAAATAAAATTGAATAGTTTACCAAAATTTCGAGTTTAAAGAAAATCGGTTAACCGGAAGTGTGTTTTTATTGAAGAGTTTGTTTCAGTTTTCGCTGATTTCTCCATTAAAACACCAACGAATTGCATTAAATTTGGTACACTAACTGTGAATAGAGAGATCTGTCACTTTTGTTTCAAACTTTGTTCCGAGAATGTTCATTTAGAGACGTTTTGGGAGGTGGGGGCTTAAAAAAGTCATTTTATTAAGTTTAGATTCTCCCATTGATATAAAACTGAAGACAAACATTTAGTAACAATTATAATTTGAGAAAATTTGTCCATTACAATTTTGTTAGCTGCAGTAAGAGAAAGTCGTGTCAGTGTATCAAAACAGATTTTTTTCCACACCAGCTCTGTTCTTAAATTATTTTATCTTTAAACAAGATCAGTTGTTGATTTTAAACACCTGATATAAAGGAATAAACAACTCTTTTTGTAGGCATTGTTTTGTTTAATTAATTAATTATATTGACCTTGATCTTTTCTTGCTATGTAAAAAAAAAAAATAAAAATAAAAGCGTTAAAAAATATCTTTCCTGTGCCTACCATATCAAAATAAATGAAATATATAATTATAATTTATCTGTGTGTTGTGGTTTGTTGTTACTTCGTATACCTGACAGCTGTAAGAGGATGAAACTTTCCACCGGAATATAAAATAAATATATTGCGGTGTGATCAGTGTGATTGAGTTTTGTTTTTCCGTGAAGAAACTTTTTTTTGCTTTTATTTTGTTGTTTTGTACAACAAGGAATTGGAATATAAGATAGAGGAATCTATCCAGTTTTGAGGCCATTAACGTTTCAGGAGTCGGGGATTATTGCTCAGAGAAGTTCGGGACGAAAGACGATGGACAAGAGGATTGTGATGAGAAGATATATGCTATTATAACGAGATTTGGTAACTTCCTGTGGGAAGGGTTTGTCTTGTAGGTCAGTATGGATTGTTTTGTTGGATACATAATATAGAGCGTTGACATGATTCCAAAGATTTTGGAATAGGGATTGGATACGTTGTAAATTAGAACGCATAGTTGAACCGCACAGTTCAAACCCGTGCGCCCAAAGAGGTTTTAAGATGACTATATTGTAGTGTGAGTTTCGATCTGCTGTCCAGAAATCTTTTGAGTAGTCTGAATTGTTGGTTAAATGCATTTCTTTTGAGTAGTATAAGTCTTGTATCAATGTAAAGTCCAATTTAGCAGACAACATCAGCAGTACGTAAAGGCAGTAGGACTATCGGTCCTAGAATGCTGGCTTGCGGTACACCCGCTTTGCAGTTTGGAAGGGCGATAGAGAAATCCTACTGACCCTTGAAAGTGTCTGTCGGAAGACGTGATTTGATGATAAGGTAAGGTACTACGTAAAAGAGAGAACGCTTTTGATCTTCCAGAGCAGCCCGGCATGCTACGAGGCATGTCCAGTAAGTAAGTGTACTGAGGCTCTCACGGCCGGAGGGATTTTGTTTTCGACATGTTGGCTACACTGTCGTGTAGCCTGATTCCTCCCCTCCGCAACGAAGCTGGTTCGAGGTCAGTACGTTGAGAACTGTCGACGCGACAATACGTTTCGTGAAAAATGTCAATCCAATCTCCCGCCAAGTAATCGAGTGGAGGCCGGGCAAGAGTTTTTGAGACGCTACAAACTCCATGGAGATGAATTTCTCCGCTCCATCATTACTGGAGATGAAACTTGGGTTGCACACTACACACCTGAAACCAAAAGGCAGTCTCAACAGTGGCGTCACACCTCTTCACCCTCCGCCAAAAAGTTCAAAACCACAATTTCAGCCAAGAAAATCATGGCATCCGTGTTTTGGGACTGTCAAGGCATAATTTTAATTGAATATATGCCTCAAGGGGAGACCATCAACTCTGCAAGATACTGTGAGACCCTAAAAAATTGCGGAGGGCGATTCAGAACAAAAGGAGAGGCATGCTGACAAAGGGAGTCTGCCTGCTGCACGACAATGCCAGACCACACACGGCCAACGCCACGAAGGAATGCTTGCCTCGTGAACCATCCCGCGCATTCCTCTGACCTAGCACCTTCAGATTACTATCTCTTTACCTCCCTGAAGCTGCACATGGGTGGAAAAAGGTTTTCAACCGACGAGGAGGTGAAGGGGAGGTGGAGAAGTGGATGAAGGGGTTGGCGGGAAACTACTTCGAGAAAGGCATCAAAAAATTAATAACCCGGTTCACCACCTGCATTGAGAGGAATGGTGACTATGTCGAAAAATAGCTTACATATGTACTAATGTAACCAGGCAATTTTTTTGTTCAAATAAAAATTTTTGTAACCTACAAAAATTCAGTGCACTTACTTACTGGACATGTCTCGTATACTTGATCAAAGGGCTTGCCTTACGTCGAGGAAAGCAGCCGAACCAGGTCTTATTCCACTCAAAGGAGGACGCGGTGCCATTCACAATGCGATAGTGATATGATAGTGGCGATACGATAGTGAGAATCATAGTGGAATAGTTTCGCCTGAATCCAAATTAGTGAGAAATTATTTCGCCGTAAGTCCAAGATATATGTTGTACTACAATCATATTCTAACTAGAAGGTTTCGGAAAAAACAAATCCGACCAATCGCATGTTATTCCTTCTATAATGCCTTATCTGTACAAGTTCTACTATCACCTGGCGGGGAAATAAGTGTACTAAACTGTTTGTAAAGATTCCAACTTACTATGTAAACATTGCTGTCGGCTATCAATACAAGCTGGTTGTATAAGCTGGCTGGCCGTATATTTAATTGTACATAATATAGATGTGATAAGTTTGTATGGCCAGGTAAATAATTAACACATTTATATGGTCACAGCACTTCAAGAGAAATATCTCTATACGAAGAACATGTTTACCTTCATAAAAGACAACTATAATAAGATAATTGCAGCAATAATAATAATAATTGTAATAAATGCAATAATAAATAATTGTCCTTTATGTATATATTAACATTGTTAATGTTTATCTCCTGCAAACACTTTCTTCTTTTTAACATTATCACATTCTGCCTTTATAATTCCATTTCCGTTTTGATTGCACCAGTTATCCAATATATATTCACTGATTGGCTACACTCCTTTTAGTATGCTTTTTATTGACTTGGAATTACAAGTTTGACGAAATAATGAAACAGTGTCAGTGAAAATCATTTAATAGATACTTAAAAAAAAAGTTGCTTTATGCAAACATATCCTGCCGATAAATAGAAAAACAATTTACACAGCACTTTAAAAGAAAATTTGTTAATCAGAAGATTATTATCACTGGTGGCGGGAAGTCTTATTTTCTTATCAATTACACACTTTCACTTTCTACGGCACTAGACCTTATCAGCTTGTTTTGCTGTACGTACTTACTATCTGGTCAGCTATTGTTCCTTGGGGTTTGTGCCATCTTATCACACACTCTCTTACTCTAATTAATACAATATAATCAACTTTCTTTTTTTTTTTTAATTGCATCTTTACAATGTTTAGTTGAGCTAGCCTTAATGGTCGTAGGGATTTTACTTGTATACCTGATCGGCCTTATATGGAGCGCTCTGTGCCAAAACCAAAAGCTTGTGAAAATTTAATTTTAAACAAACTGACAGACTTTCAATAACCCTCTAAAACCAATTTTTTTCAGAAAAACGTTACAAATAAAAGCGAGAAAGTTCAAAAAACTCAAAAAGCTATTCCGGTTTGACGACTTTTTTTTTCAAATTTGAAATTCTATTAATGCTTCTAGTGTGTATTAATGTAAATGTAAAACCATATACTCGTATTATACTGAATTGATACTTTAGAGGAAAGCATAACGCTAAAATTCCTCCAGAACCCACCAAAAATCAATTTTCCTGGGGAAAAAGTTCCAAGGACCTGCACCTGTACAAAGTTTAAAGAAAATCGTTGGAGCTTTTTCTAGAAAAACTCGAACAACTGAAAAATAAAAAATCGATTAAAGTCGCACTTCCGGTTGATGGATTTTGTCCGAAATCTTTTCGTGTCAGATGCGGTGGTAGTATCTAAACAGAATGCCAAGTTTGAGCTTTCTGCGAGTTTTCGTTTTTGAGATACTGTGTTAATACACAAACATACACGCATAGAGAGAAAGTGTGAGATTCACGGAGGGGGGGAGATTTTTACTAAATATTTTAGTCACTTTCAATTCCAGTTATACGTGTTAGTGATAAGGCATTTTAGGCGAAACCTATTCGCCATAGCCCCAGATTTTTTCCATATTGTTTTCTATATTTGACCACTAGGTCGCACATTCCTCGCTCTATAAAATAAATGTACTAGGAAGTCACATTTCTGGAACACAATCTGTCTTTGACTTTTACCTCTTTAAATTATTTCCTTATATTGCTGTCACCAAGTTGTTTTGTCTAGAGAATGTTTTATAAGTTGTTAATGAAGTCAATAGTTTTGAATTAGATTTAAAAAATAAAATCTGGTGTGAAACACTCACACGACAATCTCTTACTGTAGGTTAATATAATTAATCTAGAAATTTTCTTTAAACTTACAAAGTTGCAATGTTTAGTTGGACTGGCCATATAAATAGTGGTGGGTATTTTAATAGCGGCCTGAGTGGCCTTATGTGGAGCACTCTGTGTCAAAACTAAGAAAGCTTGTGCAAATTTAATTTTAAACTAACCGACAGATTATGTAAATAGCATTCGAAGTTTAAAGAAACTCGTTGAATTTCCGGTTGATGGATTATGGTCAAAACTTTCATATCAGATGCGGTCGTAGTACTAAACGGAATAACAAGTGAGCTTCCTGCGATCTTTTCGTTTCTGTTCTGATTTAAGTTAACATACGCAGATACCCACACACTCACGCACATTTAGACTTTACGCTAAAAATATTTTTTTCTGATTCAGGGGACTTCAGAACAGATTTTTTTTTTCAGTTTAGAAAATTTGACACGATTGCAAAAATGCTTCCTATAAGAGAAAAGTTGTAGGAAATCTTGAATTTCGAGAGAGACATAAAAACAAAATTTATGATCACAAAATTAATATAATAATAAAAATATTTATAGGACAGTAGCGGGTCATTATTATTTAGGAAAAAGAAGAGAAGAAACATATATCTCCCTCTTTCTCGAACTAGAAACACACGTCTCTAGCCGTATTTGTAAATCATATTTCATATCTTGGAATGTGGTAGTTTTATAGCCCGACTATAGATGGTGCTGTCTCTCTTAGTAAAAGGTTATTTAAATTATATATTTAAATATCAGTGTATATATTTGTCTCTGTATTTAGTTATATTTTATTACACTACGAATATCCTTTTATGAAATTTCGTGCCAATTATATCTCCAACCTGCAGTTCCTCTTTTTATTTTCTCTCCCACATTTTGGTTTTATTTTTTTTCGTTTATCTATCTTTATTATTTTAATTTCAATTGTCTTTTCAACTTAATTTGAGTTTAAATTGTTATTTTCGCAAGAGATGCGATAGTTGTTTTAGAGCGGAGGTGGGAGAGAAGAACATAACTACTCGGTTAAAAATTACCATAGTACCTCCTACAATGGCTCCGGAAATGAGTTTATTCCGTGTTTGTGGGTGGGTGTATAGTAATTACAGTATTAGTAATAATATATGAACTTTAGTGTATTGTAATAATATATGTATGACGGGAAGGGGAAAGTGCCCAGCGCAGTCCGAAACCTCTCTGGACATATAGCTATTCCGCACCAACATCCCACCAAAAAACACAGAAAGCCACAATCGGATGAATAACTCCCAAAATCTGATAACTTTCCGAAGCCCTCAAATCTGATCTCCACACAGTCCAAGAAATTTTATTCTTTTTACTTTCTGTAATTGCTGGTAAGACGAAGTATTGCGATCGTGTGGAATTTTCGAAATTGAAGTTTTCACCAGAAGTACATGTTTTAAGATCCCTTGAGTAGGGTAACACAAGTTTTTTTTTTGTTGCGAATAGTCGTGTGTGTGTGTGTGTGTGTGTGTGTGTGTGAACAGAATATCTCAATAACAAAAAATCGCAGAAAACTCAAACTTATATTCCGTTAGATACTAATAACGCATCTGACACGAATGTTTCTGGCAAAATCTATCAACCGGAAATGCAACTTTACTGAACGATTTTTTCCAGTTTTCTCAGAAATGGCACTACGATTTTCTTTAAAAAAATAATGTTTCTAATAAAAGTGATAGGGATTCATTTAGTAATGCCGCACTTCCGGATGATGGAATTTGCCCGTTTGTGTCAGATGTGACTAGGTAAGCGGAATACTAAGTCAGAGATTCCTGTAGTTATTCGTTTTTGAGATATTTTGTTCACACATATTTACATCATTTGCTAAAAACGATTTCACCGTACTCAGGAGATCTCAAAACATGTATTTCCGGTAAACTCAATTTCGAAAATTTGATACGACCGCAATATTTCCTTTTACTATGACCAAGAGAAAGTAAAAAACCACCTTAATATTGAACTCGCATTCACTTTTACATTTTTTTCATTCTTTTTTTTTGTGGAAGATGGGTGGGGGCTTTCTTTTAAAATAGCTCAGTAAAATATTTCCTCGTAAAAATTAATGTGTGGGGGAAGTAATAAAAATGAAAGGACTGTCTTTCTTCTCTCACTCTGAGAGGATAATAGCCTTATTCAAACTACCAACTTCAAGTTACTATGGTGACCATTAAACCGGTCTCTTCACTTCTAGCTAGTGTGTGTGCACGCTCTCTCTCACACCACAGTACCTGCAGATAGATCTCCTTCCAAGTACGGACAGTATGTGTGTCCTCAGTGGGTACACGATGTGTGCGCTTCAATACTCTTCACTTAAATAGTATAACTGTTGAATGGTTTGTACTACTGCCCAAGGAGGCTGTACACTATATTATCTCCACTTAATTGAGCCACATTTATTACTTCGCTCCTCTTCTTTCTCCACAGTCGCAACTAATGATACTTGCCTTTTTTGTTTATTTATTTATTTAGTTTTCTTTCTTTTAATTCTTCTCACTGTATCATTAATGATTCTGTATCATCTGTTACCATTCTAGAAATTCCTTTTTCCATCTCCATTTAAACCGGAATTTGTTTGGTAATTAGGTCAATAAAAATTTATATCATTACTTCCTGTTTGTTCCTCTGTTTATATATGTATAGATTTAGATGTAAATACAGCAAGTCCACATTTAATCAGCTTTCTTCCTGTCTCTTTATTTGGAATTTTGCATTCACTCTCCTGTAAATGTTTGACATCGTATTGTTAGGGCTGGGACATCCTCATAGAGACATCTTACATCTCTGAAGAATTGGCATTAGCATTCCTCCATCTCTTCTCTAGAGTCATAGATCCGCTTATTCTCTAATCTAACTCACTTATTTGCTCGGCTTCCTTTCAGGAGATACGCTGCCAATTAAAATAATTGTCTCATAAAATTATATTCTATCAACTTCTAAAACCCACGAATGGCCAGTTCTTCTGGCATTTCTTCTTCCAGTAGAATGCCAAAGAGTGGGGGGAACATTTCACTTATGGTTTTATTCAATACAGGAGCACCCTCACTACGTTGCTTGTGTAATCCCCAATAAAAGTTTTAGAGTTAAGGAGGTCTCACGTCATAAAGTTTCTGGAATTTCTTAAAATCACTTTTACCGGAAAAAGAAAAGAAGTTTAAAATAAAGTAAAATAGACAAATGTGCAGAAAATAGAAAACCGTTAGAATCGTGTTAGAGAAATTATTGTAAAATTGAAAATAGAAACTGCAGACTGTGGTCTCTTTAAACTTGGTATTCTAGCTAGGCACTCAAATATGGTTATTAATATGATGAGAGTATAAATGTGGTAAAACCGTGAATTGTGATCTCCTGTATCATCCAAACATATATTTCTCCTTGAAAAATGTTTCAAGTAAAAGTGAAGGCTTTTAATGTGTTTGGTTAGTTTGTGATGAAGTTTTATAGAAAATTGTTGGAGCCTTTTCACATTCACTTACTCCGAGATAAGACGAAGTATGGCGACCTATAAAATTTTCGAATTTGAGTTTTCACCGGAAATAAGTGTTTTGAGGTCCCATGGGTTCGAAAAAATTGTTTTTAGCGAATGGTCTGTAAGTATGTATGTATGTGCGTGATGATTGTACAAATATCTCAAAATCGAAAAATCTTAGGAAGCTCAAACTTGATATTTTGTGATTGTTTCAGAGCAAATATTTATTCTTATAAAATATGACACAAAATTAGTATACTCTCTCTTATAGGAGTAAGAGAAAGAATCTTGCATTCTTCATATTAGATTACTATTCCTAATAGTTTATTTATTCAGTAACATGTTCTCATCATCGATGCTTACTCTCAGGCTAGTAATGAAAAAAAGGGATTCTTCCTTCCCAGTATTATGATTTAATTTTAATTATTGACTCATTTACTATAAGAAATAGGGTAATGCTGAAACAGTTCATAAACAATGAAACAGTTAAATGGAAGAGAAGTCTTAACATGCAAACAGCGCATTTGACTTGGAAAATGAGACTTGGAAGTGGTGGGGGGGTTGAATATTAAAGGAGGGTGTTCTGCCCCTTTTGGTAACCAAGTAAAGATAAAGCTCAAATACTTGTCTAATGCAGAAGAGTGGGCGGCACTGGTGTAATGGACATGGGGGAGAATTAGAAGTTAGTTTCAGTTCAAGGGTACTCAATGCTAATGTCATGTCGGCATCGGGAAAGGACTTGTGCGAAGGGCTGCGGCGGCATGAATCCGCCCTTCTGAGTGAGTTAACAACACTCTCCGAGGGTGCGAGGTCGGCTGGTGTCCTTGATGCACATTTTCTTTCTTTCTATTCTAAATATTACTGTAGCTGTTAGTTCAGTCAGTTGTGGCCATGTCTACACACAGTGCCAGCGCTGCAGTGTCCAAATATATGTACTTAATTCAACAAATACACTATCATTATTAATTCATATTTTTACTTCCTCTTACTCCAAAGAAAGTATTTAGCGATCGATGTGTGCACCTACGTTCTAGAGAGAATTTCCTCAAAATCACAAATCATAGAAAGCTCAAATTTGATATTCCATTTAGAAACCGCCGTATCGTATCTATGATATCGAAGTTTCGTTCCAAATCCGCCTACAGCAACTGAATAATTATTTTTTTTCTTCTTCTGCTTTTCGCGATTTTTTCCAACACAGCCTTGAGGCTTTTCGTCAATCTTCTTAAGCATCTGCACTTTATAGTTCTATAATTTTTTTAAACTTTTGTTTGGTAGTTTGGTTTTCTCAGACACTTCTCCAGTGTTGGAGAAGCCGTTCCTGATCATATTAAACATCCTGCCAGCAGCATTTATCTCCCTAATCTCTAGATCTACCAAATCATCTTCACCGCTGTGCTCCCGAAACTAATGGCTTTTCTACCTTTTCCCCTTCTAACGTAATTTCTCTGATAGTTGTACGTGGCATCTCGTTATTACTGTATAGGTAGAAAAATTTAAAAAAAAAAATGTAAACATTACAGCCATGAGATTCGAACCTTCATATCTCATAACTAAATGAAATATTGACCCGATCAGAAAATAAATCAGCTGTGCACTCAAGATTATTTGACCTTTATAAACAAAACAGTACTACGAGTATTACTGTTTGTTTCCCCCTTATAATCTGAAGAGCAACTTTCCCCAATATTTAGGTAGAAGGGGGGAAAAAATTAGTCGTAATAAATTAGAAATATCTAATTTTCAGTGAGAAGGCATTTTTTGTTTTTAAGGGGAAGTAATCGGGATGATAAGAGGGAATATTATTTATGTAGAGTGAATTGTTTTTTTAATGTTGGTATGTACGTACGTACATAGGTTTGTGTGTGTGTGTGTGTGTGTTTATACACACCAACACTGTGTGTCAGGAAGAATAACAGTGCCTTCTTGACCTTTACACCAGGTTTATTGTTGCAGGGCTACCAATATATATATACTCGAAATGAGATTTTTCAACTTTCTTCTGCCGTTATTAACCGTGCATTATATATATATTGGTATGCCCGTTATGCACGTGTCTGGGGATATCATTTGCTCTCTTTGTTTTGTTCCCGTTTGTATGTAAGTGCGCATATTTGGCAGTACGTTCTAAATTATTGAGTTCTGTACAGTTGTAGTTTATATTCTGTTTTACTAGCCAGTGATTTTTATTATAATCGAGTTTTTGATTGCTTGATATGTATATGTACTATTAAAAATCTTATGTGAATTTCCCACAAATATATACAAAATTCACAAATTCGCTTTGGAATCTTAAAAATAAATTAATTTCTTCAACGTTATTTACATAGTGGAATCGTACATCTTATTCAAATAGCAGTTTTCTGATGACACAGCTTTAGCGGAATTCCATAACACCTGTTTTTCCAGGAATACTTGTTTAAAATGAAAGTGTTAGAGAAAATCGGTGTTGTCGTTTTCGAAATCTTACAGACTCTCTCTATGGGATGTTTTCGCTACCATGTAAAGTGCCTTTGATTTAGCTGCCCCCAAACTCTATAATGTTGAAAGCAATTCTCTGGTTAATGGGGAAAAGGGTATTAAGTTAGTTAATACGCCATCTACTTATATCTTTTTCCTATCAACTATAGAAATAATCAGAATCAATCAAAATTTAAAATTTGTCGCAAATTTGGCTACTAGGAACTATTATTGCCATGCAATTGTTTCATACCAGTTCTTTTTTTTTACTTCTTTAAAGTATTGCAATCATGACAAATTTTCGCCGAATATTCAATTTTCACCGCAAATATACTTGGCAAAAAAGCAGTTATTAGAAAATTGTGCGCGCGCGTATATATATATATAAAATAGGTTAAGGCGGCTTTTGATTCGGTAGATCGAGAATCTCTGTATCTGAATCTTTTTAATTTGGGTCTATCATCAAAATTTATCAACACTTTAAAAGTCTTTATTCGGAAGCTTCCTCCGCTGCCAGGGGTAGAATGGGAATTACGGAGTTTTTTAGAGTTAAAAATGGTCTTCGCCAGGGCTGCCTTCTTAGTCCTATTCTATTCTTCTTTTTTTTTTAGATGATTTGCCCTTGGCGCTTGAGGGTGGAGTAAGAATTGGTGGCACCGTAATTAATACTCTGATGTATGCTGACGACCTGCTCTCCTGGCGGAAGACTCTCTTAGCCTTCAAAGAAACATTCGTATTCTGGAATCCTACTGTGATCAATGGAACCTCACAGTTAATCTAAACAAATCTAAGGTGCTGGTTTTTAGAAAGGTGGTAGACTTTCCTCAAAGGAACGATGGTTCTTTAAAGGTACGCCTATTGAAACTGTGAATCAGTACAAGTATTTAGGCGTAACACTGACATCTCGTTTACCTATGTCTAATCATCTGTCTGAAAGAATATCGGTTGCTAAGTTTGGCATTAATAGGTTATGGTCCGATTTTGTTTGTAATAAATTAGTTTCTCCTTCATCTAAATATAATTTTTTTAAAGCAGTTTCTCGTTCTGTTGTGTGTTACGCTGCCCAAATTTGGGGATTTCACTGTGTGATTTGCTAGAAAGGTTTCACCGTTTTTTTATTAAAAAATTATTTGGACTACCTGCACACACTCCTATCTACATGTTCTTTCTAGAAATTTCCTCCACCCTTCTTCATGTATTTACTTTAAATTTGCATTTCAGATATATTACTAAAGTTATTAAACTCCCACATCATCGATTTTCTCGAATCGTAGCGCTGGAATTTGTTAAGAAAAAAGTATTCTGGTTTAAATATTGGGTGTCCTTGGCTGAAAAATATTCTTGCGAGTTTGATTCAGGATTGGATAGTTTGAAGTGGCAAGGTCAGTTGTCGACCATAGTGCAATGTCTGAGAACGAGGCATTATGAGGAATGTGAACCGAGAGCCCGTCAGTCTTTCCGGTTGTCCTTGTGTAGAGATTTAAACTACTCTTTAGACGTTTTAAATTTAGAGTCTAGCACAGTGGAAGTTTCACTCGTGGATTTGGGTTGGTTTTTTAAGTTATGATGTGAGTTCCTTTATTTAAATTATAACCCTTGGTTTTAAAGAAAGCCTAGTTGCTGCTCTTTGTGTAATCTCCGCGTGAGGGAGGGGATATATTCCACTTTTTGGGGGTTTGTCCGATACTTTCCGAATTCAGATATCCAGCTTCTTAATGGGCACAATTTTATGAGCCTTATTAAATTTGCGCAGCAATCTTGGATTTATCGCCAAAATTTAGTTAAAGAATTTAACTTTACTTAGTTTCTATTATTTAGTATCCATATTTTTTTTTTATATAATGTCAATTAAAGTTTCAAGTTTATTTAATTAACTAATATGATTGGCCCGGTTTCTATTGTTGTGTTAGATAACTTTTATCTTCATTCTGTAATTTTTATTTTTAATCACAATCATTAGCTATGTACATTTGAATTACGTATTATAAAATAATATAGGTATTTTCATAATATTATTCATTTTGAGATCATCTTTGAGAGATTATCATTTTTTTGTCAAGTATTTCATTTCATTATTATTATTACTTTCTCTCTCTCTTTTTTTTAAATTTTTTTTAAATTTTATTTAGTTATTATTTTATTTTTCTTCCTCATTATCAAGCTCCGGCAGACGGTTTTACCATGCCGTAGAATGTCAAGAATGTATTTTTGTATTTACTTTGTCATTATGAAATGAAGCATTATTATTATTATTATTATTATTATTATTATTATTATTATTATTATTATATAAAATAGGACAGCCTAGCTCAAAAAAGAAAAATCGCAGAAAGTTCGTACTTGTATTTCGTTTGTGTATCACGATAGAATCCGTCCTGTCAAAATTCCTCAACTGGAAGTAACACTTTACAAAATAAATTTTCCAGTTTTTTGCGATTTTATTGAAAGTGGCTCCCAACGATTTGCTATAAACTTGTTATAATCGACAACACATATACAGAGCTTCAACTTTTAATTGATACATTTCTCTGGGAATATTCATTCAAGGAGATTTTTGGTAGAAAGGTGCGGTTATGTTTTCCCCTAAAGTGCTATTTTAGTTTATTATATAATTCTTTAATCTAAATAATATTAATTAGAATTAAATACGTTGTCAAAATTCTGGGTTTGAAGAAAATAGGTTGATCGGAAGTGCGCTTTTTACTGAAGTTATCCATCAAAACATCGGCAGTTTTCTTTAATTTAGTTACACTGTGAGAAAGGGCACAACAGATCTTTCAGGTCGCAGTGCAATAATCCGCTACAACAGTCTGTAAGATGAAAAAGGAAATTTGTCCCTTAAATTTGTGTAAACTGAAGTAAGAGAAAGTCGTGTGAGTGTTTCACAACAGACTCTTTTTCTTACTGCTTCTATAAGAGGAAGTAAAGGAAAATTGAGCTAAATTTGGTCTTTCTTTGGAATTTGGTATTTCATCCTAAAAACATGGATTGAGATCGCCTGGGTATGATGAGATCATGTTTTTAGCTAAATGGATCTATGTGTGTTTGTTTTGGAACAAAATCAGGCTGAAAGATATTTAGAATAACTAGTCAAAAGGGGAGAAATATGATTAGGAAAATACGCGCCTCGATAGGTGAGTGGTTAGAGACGTGGACCGTTAAGCTAAGATACATTGTTGTATTGGGTTCGTGTCCCCGTCTTGGCCTTGGATTTTTATTTGATATATTTATATGAGTAATATTTTAGTAAAGTATGTTTGCTATCAGCCACGATACCTGATAGATAATTGGAGGTAAAGGCATTACCTTACTTTTATTTGCTACCTAGATGTTAAGAAAAACTTGTATACAGTAGAACTTATAGTGGTGTTGTCCAATCCAGAAAAGAGATTACTGACCTTGAACCATTAGCGTGTTGTATGTGAAATAGTATGCAGTTTAGCTTCTCTCTCTCTCTCTCTCTCTCTCTCTCTCTGTGTGTGTGTGTGTGTATATATATATATATATATAAAACTGTCTGTATCAGTATTGCACTGGGAGTTTCGTCCATCTTGGTTTATAGCTTCTTCTTCACTCACACACTTAACTATACACTGTCATAAAGAGTGTGTGTCGAATGTCGGTATAAGTTTGCCAGTTGTCGGCAGTTCACCCGGTCTGCCAAGTTCCCACGATACGCCAGCCTCTTCTTCTCTTCTAAACAACAAATATTTTTTCTCTCCTCCTACAATATTTGGAAAAGTATTATTTTCTCTATCATTCAGTTCCCTATCAAATTATTGTCTTCTTTAAGTAAACTTTATCTTTGATTTAACATTTGTTCAACTGTTATACAGTCAGCTGTTTTAATTTTTACTTTCTCTCACTGCTAGTAAGAGGAAGTATTGCGATCATGTCAAATTTTCGATATCGAGTTTTCACCGGAAATACATGTAAACATGGTTTTTATACCAAGAAATTTAATAAAAATATTTTCTTTAAGTTGTAACGTTACAATGTTTACTTGGGCCCTTTTTAAAACTAAGAAAGTTTGGGCAAAGTTAATTGCAAACTAACTCACAGACTCCCCAATACCCCCTCTAAAATCAATTTTTCAGTAAAAAGGTTTCAAATAAAAGTGATATGTTTTCTATCTATGCAGCAAGAATTCCAAGTTTAAACGAAAACGTTCTATCCGTTTGCGAGAAAATTCCAAAAATTCAAAAACCTACTCTAATCGAACTTCCGGTAAATCCGTTTTCTTCAAATTTAGAATTCTATTAATGCTTCTAATTTGTTTGTAGTTAAACCATATACTATACTGCAGTGGTGGTGCTTTAAAGGAAAGCTTGACGCTACTATTCCCACGGAAGTACGAAACAAATCAATTTTCACAGGAAAATGTTTCAAATAAAAGTGATAGGTTTTTTATGTGTGTATGTAGTATACGAAGTTTAAAGAATATCGATCGAGAAAATCACGCGTTACCGAAAAAAAAGTTCAGTAAAGTGGCCCTTCCGGTTGGTATATTTTGTCGGAAATCTTCTTGCCTGCGATTTTGTTGAAAGTGGCTCCCAACGATTTGCTATAAACTTGTTATAATCGACAACACATATACAGAGCTTCAACTTTTATTTGACACATTTCTCTGGGAATATTGTGGTATTGCGGTGGTAGTACGAAAACGGAACCTCAAGTTTGAGCTTCCTGCGACTTATCGTTTTTGAGATATTCTGTTAATACACACACACTCACTCTCAGACCATTCGCTAAAAACTTATTTTTTCGAATTCAGTGGACCCCAAAACATATATTTTCGATGAAACTCAGTTTCGAAAATCTGGTACTTAAAAATTTGTTAGTAATTTGTCAGTAGTAACCATCATTATACCTTAATGAGTATGCAGATTTAAAAGAATTTTCGTTGTAATATCATGTTTTAAAATTGAGAATACAACAATATTCGTCTGATTTCATTATTATTACTGTTTATTATACATCTCTTACAAACTTGTCCTACTACTATATAGTTCGCATAAACCAGGACACTGCCTTACATATAGTGAGATTACAGGACATTGCTGATAGATTGAGATAACGATGTACATACATCATACTTGTGAAATATTCATGTTCAGATGATATATTTCAAACTTTTTCTTATATGTTCATCTTTATATATACATATATATAAGTTAGCAGTGGCTGAGTTGGTATAGCATGTCCCGTTTCTCGTGTATAGTGCCTATACATTTATTATTTAAATGTACACATACAGTGTAACGGTATAAATATCTATCGTCTCTCGTCCTCTCTATATAGAATTGTTTTAACATGTTTAATGAAATTAAATAAATTGTTTTTTCTCTCTCCATTTTCCTCTTTCACTTTAGCAACTGAATGATGACGAAGATCTAGAAGGCAGTGGCCTGCAAATATATATAGGTTGGCTGTTGTCATTACCTTTCCTACTTAGGTTTCCGGTTTTTATTTTTTATACTTTTCTTCTTTATTTTAAAATCCTTTTAATGTATAATCTGTGTTTTGTTTTTATTTAAAAACAATTAATATTAATTTGTAAAATAGTTGGTTAGATAAATGTTGACATTTTTTTATAATCTACCTAATGGGATTCCCGTCCTTTTAAGACCACACCCAGCTTTTTGCATGATTTAGTTATTTATATTTTAATTGCATCTAATGGTTTATTTTTATTTAAGTATCGATAATAGGTATCTATATTACCAGAATATAATGGTGTTTTATGGATGTTGAAAAACATTGCAATCGTTAAAATACAATGACGATTATTACACCAAATTTAGAGAAGAAAGTTCAACTTTTACACACAAATGATTTACACAATACTTTCTCTCACTAGTGTATAAAAGTAACATTATTCAACTCTAAACTAACCCGACACCTAGCGGCAATATCCGAAAACAATCTCAGATACAGGTGATTTGAGATTATACCAAATTGAACAAGTATAGAGAGGGAGTAGTTGATTTGAATTAAAATACATGCTGAGTTTTTGCACCTTTTCACCTCTTTTTATTTTCGTATAAATTGATGGTACTATATTATTACTAATTATTATGAATAATTACTAAACAATTAATGAACAGCGGCCTTATTAAGTCTAAACTAAACAAACTTAAGAAAGCTTACAAAAGGATGTTGTGAAAGCGAAGACTCGGGCAAATGATTCTATAGAATTAGCCATTCTAGTTCAGCTAAGGAAGCGTGGAATATAATAAATTGTGAGAGCGGCAGAAAACGGGCCTGTACTAAAATACAAATATTCCCAAATGAATTCAATAAGTTTTTCGTTGATACAGGTAATGCCACCACATCACGGTTTTCTATAATGAAGATTATCTGTAGGAACACTGAAATTGCTAGTACAAATACGGAATCTTTTTTTCTGTACCCAGTAACAGAAGAAGAAGTTCTGAACGCTATTAACTCCCTTTCAAATAAAAATGCCTTGGATATCTACAATTTAAATTCTAAAATTATAAAATACATAGGACACACTTTAGCAAGTCATCTTGTGAATATTATAAATTTAATATTCTTAACCGGATGTTTCCCAGAAAAACTAAAACTGAATAGAGTAATTCCTGTTTATAAAAAAAGCGGTAACAAAAAAGGATTGTTCAAATTATAGACCAATTTTTATCATTCCAATTTTTGCAAAAATAATTGAAAAATTAGTTGAAAAAAGATTAAGAAGTTACTTGCATAAATATAATTTAATAAACAATAAGCAATTTGGCTTTAGGAAAGGCACCTCTACTATAGTTTGCATTCTTGAATTACTCTCAAAGCATGTTTACCTGGCATTTGAATAAAAACGGAGTGTTATTGCCAAGTTTCTTGATTTTTCAAAGACGTTTGACACTATCTCTCATGACTTGCTGATTGCTAAATTATCAGTATGGCATACGAGGAGTTGCGTTGCAATTTTTCAAATCTTATCTTACTTGTAGGTGTCAGATTGTTGACGTTAATGGCCATAAGTCCAAGACAATGAGTATAGCAAGTGGAGTTCCGCAGGATTCGTTTTTAGGACCTCTCCTTTTCGTCCTTTATGTAAATGATTTACCTTGCATCAAAAACGTAGAGGTATTACAATACGCAGATGACACAGCATTGGTCACTACTGGTGAGAACTCAATGGAAGGTTAAGCATGCTGAATTAGCGATAAACCAGTTGGCTAAATACAGTGCGGAAAATCACTTAATAATGAACGCGTCAGAAACACAGGAATTAATCTTCTCACTGAAAGAAGAAAAGGTACGCACGGTGCGCTATCTAGGTTTAATACTAGATACTAAATTAAATTATGGTGCCTTAATTGAGGAAAAATGTGAGAAATTAAGTAGACTGTGTTATTTGATGAGACGACTGACTGACGTACTGATCATTGAAAGACTGAAGACGGCCTATTATGTGCTGTTCAATTCAGACATGACTTATGGCATAGTGTTGTGGGGAAGCGCGCCACTAACGGTGAATGTGTTTAAATATCAGAAGAAGGTAGTTAGAATAATATGCAAGGTTAGAAAAGACACAAGTTGTCGCGAACTATTTCCGCGATTAGGCTTTCTTCCACTACCCTGCTGCTATATCCTTAAATGTGCCATATTTGTACTAGAACATCCAAATAAGTTGCGGCATAGAGGGGAACTACATAACATTACGACAACGCAAAACAACTTATTGGAGATGCGTGCACATCGGACTTCAAAAGTTGGAAAAAGCCCACTATATATGGCCGCTAAAATCTATAATTGTTTGCCTAGTCTTTGCTTCAGGTGAGCCTATCAAAAAATAAATTTAAAAAGGAACTTGAAAAATATTTACTAAATAAAAATTATTACTCCATAAACGAGTACTTCTGTAAATGATTGAAACTTTTCTTTTTTCGGCACTGTTCTGTACCTTTGGTGCTGTACGAATAAAGTATCTATTTATCTATCTATTCTCGTAGTTCGTAAATTTTGCCATATTTCGCTTTTAGATTTGTGTTCCAGAATTCTCTGGGAGTAATTATTTTCGGAAATGATGAAATCCCGAGTGATTGGCATAGTCCAGCATGCACATTGCATGCTAGTTTCCTGTATTGTCTATAAAACTTTTTACTTTAATTGAAAATCTATTAAATTTTCCTTTAATCAGCTGACCATTACTAAAAGAAACAGCTGATATTACGCCATCATAGTTTCGTGAGTCCTTTTTTTTTCTACTTTTTAGAGTTGACATTGCTAAATCAACATTGCTAAAAAAACAAGTAACAAACAACAAATGACCGAAAAAAACAATCAACAAAATAAACATTAAACTGTATGCAGTTACTGTTTGCATAGACGGCCGGGTATCGTGTCTCACGGAATGCTAACACTGTAAGTCTGTTTGTCTCAACTTTGTTTTCTTCTCTTCCCTCCGTTATAGTGGAATTTTTTTTCTTGTGAAATGGACGAAAAAAAAAAAGAATTTTGTAATTATTACATATACGTATTTGAAGTGAGCATAAATAAATTAAAAAAATCTTGTAAGAAACCTCGCATTTCTCTCTCTCACTCTAATAAATACATTTAATCCTTTAATCCGTTGAATTTCCTTTAAAATTTAAACATTACAATTTTTAGTTGGACTAGTCTTTAGCTGGGTGGTGGGGATTTTATTTGTATTCACGAGCCGCCCCATATTGAGCGCTCTACAAACAAAACCAATAAATCTTATGGCAATTTAAATTAAAACTAACTGTCAGATCTCTAATACGTCTAATAAAAAACTCAAATAAAAATGATACGTTCTTATCTAAACAGCAAGCTTTCCAAGTTTAAAGAAAACCTCTGTAGTCGTTTTCAAGAAAATTACTCAGAAACCTACTCTGTGAAATCGTACTTCCGTTAAACCATTTTCTTCAAATGGGACATTCCTTCAGTGTTTGTAATGTGTATTAATATTATGTAGGTGGTAAAAGTATATATTATAATGAAGTGGAACTCTAGAGGGAAGCATAACATTACTGTTCCCCCCACTACCCACAAAAAGTCAATTTTCACGGGATAAGTTGCAGATAGAAGTGATAGGTATTTATGTGTGTAGTGTTTAAAGAAAAACAGTTGTAGCTGTTTTCGAAAAAATCATGAAAAACTGGAAAAAATCTATCGAGTAAAGTCGCTTTTCCGGTTGATGGATTTTGCCGGAATTCTTCGGGTATGATGTGGTAGTAGTACCTAAATGGAATACCAAGTTTGAATTACCCACGCCTTTTCATTTTTGAGATATTCTGTTAACAGACGCACACATACAGATCATTCGCTAAACGCATTTTTTACATATTCAGGGGACCTCAGAAATTGAATTTCTGATGAAAACTCAATTGCGAAAAAAGAGAGAGAGTAAGTGCCATTTCAAAGCTAAGCAGCTTTACGTACTTAGTGAGGAAAGTTCACAGAAAATCATTGGAACAGTTTTCGTGAAAAAAAAAAAACTGGATAAATCAGAAAAAACATTCGATAAAGTTTCACCTTCCGGTTCGAAGGAAACCGATTGAAACCTTTGTTCTTGGTTCTCATCTTAATAGTATATAGGATATTGATATTAAGCTTTGTGCAAGTTTTCACGTCCACAGAACATGTATTTCCGGTGAAAATTTGGTACGATATCGGAATGTTGCTTCCTCTTATAGCTTGTAACTGAAAAAAAATGATCAAGAAAAAAATCAGTCCTTCCCTCTTCAGGAAATAAAATTTACCTTGAAGCCAATTTTATTCTTTTCCTTTGCTAGGTTACGATAGTACGACAACAACATCTTTTGTATTCATTGTTTTATAATACGTAGGAAATGAGTTGTCTTTCTCTTGGTTTATGTTGTTTTCCATTTGAATTTAGGCCCCTACCTTTCCGATGGCAGGGGCCTAATATTACCTGTAACTAATTTTATTTTTGAATGTAACAAAAAAACTTAAATTGTTATTTATTTTCATTGTAAACTATTATTGTTATTAGTATTATTTACATAATTGTTCACAATGTTATTTATTTATTATTTATAATTGCCACTTGATTGCTATCCATTTCCTTTTAATTACTGTCTATTATAATATTTATGAAACGTTTCATAATATGTAGCGGAAAGTCTAACTTTTAAATGGCGCAACTTTTGAAAAAACAAAGCATTTAGCTTTAAAATACAGAATATTTGAAAAAAGGTTGGTATTTTTAATGAATATATTATAGTTGCCCTATAAATGGTGGAGATGTGATAAGAGATTTAGCGAATTCGCCCCAGAATCCATCTGAAACAGGCAAAAATCCAGAAAAATGTTTCAAATAAAAGTGTTACTGTTCTATCTATGCAATAAGCATTCCAAGTTTAAAGAAAATCGTTAGAGGTGTTTCTAGAGAATTACGAAAAACTCAGAGACCAATACTTTAAGCTAGGAAAATCGTACTTCCTGTTTAGCCAGTTCTCCTTAGGCTCGGAATTCTAAGAAAGTTTTTAATGTTCCTTAATATTATATCTGGCAGAACGGTATGTTATACTGAAGTGTAATGTTTAGAGGAAAGTTCAACTTTGCAGCATCCCTGCTACTTTCCAGAAACGAATTTTCCTTGAGTTTTATATTCCATATAAAAATGATATGGTTACCTAATGATGGGCAGAAATTTTTGAATAAAAAACCCTTTAGTATTGTGAAAACCGCGGAAAACTGAAAAATCCATTCAGAAAGTTTCACATTGGTTCAATCGAATTTGTGCAAACTCTTCACCGGAAATCAATGTTTTGAGGTCCCCTGAGTACGAAAAAATGTTTTTAGTGAAAGGGTTGTATATCTGTGTGTGTGAAAGAAAATATCTCAAAAACGAAAAACCGCAGGAAGCTCAAACTTGATATTTTGTCTTCGCATCTATCGGTGAAGTTTTCGGGCAAAATCCATCAATTGGAAGCGCGGAATAGGTTTTCTTTTTCTACAGTTGTTCACGATTTTCTCGAAAACAGCTGATGTTATTTTCTTTAAACTTTGTATACATCTATACACCTGAGTTTCTATCACTTTTATTTGAAACTATGTCTGGGAAATTTATTTTTTGCGGTAGTTCGGTGGGAACTGTAGCGTTAAGTTTTTTTATAAAGTAAAATGTATGATTTTTTATCACCTCTATAATATCGATATATATTAGAAACATTGTTAGAATTCCAAATTTGAAGAAAATCGGTTAACCGGAAGTGCGACTTGGCAGTCTAGGCTTTTGAGTTTTGGAATTATCTTGAAAATGATTATAATAATTTCCTTTAAAGCTCCAATACTACTGCACAGACATAAACCTACCATATTAGTTTGTAATATTTTCCACTAAATAAATAATAAATTGATAATAGTTTTGTGGAATTTGTGGGGTTAAATTTCAAACATATGGGGGTTGGTTGAATGAAACTGAGCTCTTCACTTCCTTTGGGTTGGTAGTTGACACATCTCTACATTTATTTATTTATTTAGTGGCTCTGCCTGCTCCATCTCTACATTTATTTATTTATTTAGTGGTTCTGCCTGCTCCATCTCTACATTTATTTATTTATTTAGTGGTTCTGCCTGCTCCATCTCTGCATTTATTTATTTAGCGGTTCTGCTTGCTCCATCTCTACATTTATTTATTTAGTGGTTCTGCCTGCTCCATCTCTACATTTATTTATTTATTTAGTGGTTCTGCCTGCTCCATCTCTACATTTATTTATTTAGTGGTTCTGCCTGCTCCATCTCTACATTTATGTTAGGAGAAATGAGCAACATTCAAAGCTTAAAAGAAAATTTATCATTTTATATTTCATTGTAGGGGAAAGCAAAAGCCAGTTATGCGAGTGGTACTTTTCAGATTTTTTTACATACCCAAGAAACTTTAAAAGATTTATTTCTGGTGAGACTTTCCCTCCCTGAAGTAAGAGAAAGTAAACATCTTTTTATCAAAACGTCCGTGTGTTTTGTTTTATATATTGATGGTAAAGTTGATAACATTTCCGTTCACTATACCATGTATTGTGTTTTAAGTTGTTTATTATAAAAAAAAAAAGTTTCACCCTAACTGCATTAACAGCAACACTATTTTCTGTTAGTATACGTACAGTGTGCATCATTAATGGTAACTGTAAAACTACCAACTGGTGTTGTTTGTCCGTCTGTCTGTCTACCATGTCATGTTCTCTACTCCTCTCAACTACTTCTTTAGCCTTTCGTTGTTGGGTAAAAAGGTTGGTTCAATTTGTAAAGTTACCTTATTATTCTCATTATTGTACTTTCTCTTTTTTTATTTTTACTTTTCCCACTCAGGTATGTACACCACCACCACTGTACAGCATACTTACCTTGGAATGTACACTTTATCTTTTTACATCACTATGCCGCTTATTTATCTATGTCTGGAATTAATGTTTGTAGTTGGCCAAACATCCTTTCATACTCGGTTAAATTCATGCTGCAAAAAAACAAAAAAATCATTCATACAAAAATACCATCGTTACAATAAGAAAGCTTCTCTCAACTCACAATTATTTAGTACTTACGGTACAAGTATTTACGATTTTACTGAGTAAGAAGAGAAGAGTAAGAGTGAGTAGAGAGTGTGACCAAGCAAACAGTGAATGATGATAGTTGGTTGGAAGCATGATGAATATAGAATGGTGTAGCGTTTGGCTGTTGTTTTCTGTCGCCAGAAGAGAGATGTGTCAAGTCACTAAAACTCTTGCTTGTTCTAACAGTGGTGAGCTAGTAGTTTGGCTAGTGAGGTGAATCTTTCAAGGTTGATGTTGATGCAGCGACTGTTATTTACTCTTTAAAGTAAAGTTGGGGACTGATCCCTTCAAAGTTGATTTTATGACTCACTGACTGTAAGCCGCTCAGCTTATATTCCATTTCTCTTAAAGCTAAGAGATTGCTTCTAGGTGAGAGATCGACTGTCATGATTGAAGCCCATTCGCCAATACAGTGCAATGGCCGTCATAGAAGATAGAGAAAAACCATTCAGTAATATCGCGCTTCCGGTTGAGGATTTTGACCGAACCCTTCGTGGCAGTTCCCATGGCGGTATATAAACGGAATATCCAACTTTGTTGACCTTCATGTGTTTTTTTTCTTTTTTAGATTGTTCATAGAAAAGCCGATAAACCTTATTTTTTTTTTATCTCATATTTGAAAAATCTTTAAGGGAATAAGCATGTATTTTCTATTAAAAACCAGTTTCGAAAGTTCGCAATCGCAACACTTCCTTTTTTCTTTCTTTTATTAAAAAAAGAAGATCCTCTGCGATTTGATGATATTTGCGTATTAGATCATCTGGAATTATCCAAACGATATATTAAGTTTGAACTTCTGACAAACATTTGATATTTGAGTTATCCTTTAAAACTTATATTTCTGTAGAAAATAACTCTTATCTGGTATTTTATCCAACGTACATGCATATTCTTTTTATTCCTGACCGGTTTCGGATTTTCATCTACCGACAGAGCAAATTCACCAAGTACGTGTAGAGAGTTCACTTCAACGCAATGTTTCTGTTACACTCACACTTGTTGGTTTGTTGATTGGATAAAATACCAGATGTTATCCAGCATTGCAGACCCATCCACGAATTCAAGAAAACTCTCAACGAATATCTGTTGCGACTCAACAACCTTTCTTTTAGTTTTACAATTCTCTAAACTTGGAAGTTTTATTAAATGTTTTAGATGCCTTCAGTTATATATAATAGATGGCGATCTGCAGTGTAATAAAACGAAGGCAATTCTATGGAAAAAAAGTTGACGGCAGTATATTTTGTAGCTGAAAAAAAACAACCGTAGAACCGGTTTACGAGAAAATTTGCTAAAAACTGGTAGGGGGAATTGTAAATTTTTGGACTTGCTTTGTACGGATAGTGACAGCGATCCTACGAATCTAAGTCACAGCTAATATTCAAGCGTCAATCTGCGATTTGTCCAGACATGCTGCTGTTCGTAACAAATTAAAGATTTAAAAAATCTAAACTATTTCAAACTCTTTGAATATGCCCAGAATTTATTAATCTAAACATTCTTTACATAGCTTTTTCAGATGAAATCTATTTTTACACAGCTTGGAATTGTATCCGTGTTGTTTTATTCCTTTCCAAAACTAACTTGTAAGTTTAGTGCATTCTCACTGCTTTCTTTCTTTAGGAATATAAATAAAAACAAACTTTCCTGACTGGGCCCCAAGATGACTCATCCATCTGGATTTCTTGTTTGTACAGTGTCTGGTCGGTCTACTTGTATTTACTCCGGCCCTATATTTGGTATTGTTTTTTATCACAGTTAGTTGTGGTTCACTTTACTAATTGTCTGCTCGGTGATTAGCTTCTCTACTATTGTTTCAAGGTAGAATGTTTCTAAAGTATACTGTTGGGTGAGCTCAACTACCATGGCTTGAGTAGTTACTGAAGAAACTACAAATAAATAACAAGGTCATACTCACAAAAACAAAACAAAAAGAAAAACGAATTTGTATGCTTGAAACATAAATTTGTATTAGGGATATAATCGACAGCTCTGATCGATGCTGTATTGGATAAATTCCATATCATAAAGGGACATGACAAGAAAATTTAGGTTAAAAAAAATAATCTGGTGTAAAACATTCTCTTACTCCTTTTAGTATAATTATATATAAAATGGCAGACTTGACATTGTCCCAACGTAAATATAGTTTGCGGTTGATAAGTACCAACCTGGTGGCAGCTAGAGAAGGGATGATTATAATATGGCCCAATGTTATATTGTACTTTTCGTACAATAAGTACGAATTCTCAGAATAGGAACTTCAAAACTTTCAAAAGTTTTTCAGGACTTTAGAGAAAACGGCTCCGAAGATTTTCCTTAAACTTGGTGTATAATTTTCTGACTTTTAAGGAAAATATAAATATTCGCAGAGAATTCTCTTAAGAGGAAAGTCATCTGAATATTTCATAGCAGAGTTTTTAAGTCCAGTTATTCGTAAATTTATTTTTCAAAGACTTCACATAATGATTTATCTGTATTAATATTGGCTTGTCTGTAATATATATATATAAGAAAGATTTTCCACTTTTATGATGTGCGTTCGCTTAGAGGGAGGGAGTTGTCATATTTAGATTTCCCTCAAATCCTAGATCCCCTAGAGTGTGACATTTATTTTGCAAAAAAAAAAAGTTTGGCAAATTTGAATAAAATGTTTGCCAATTTGACATTTGAAAATTGGAATAAGAGAAAGCCGAATGAAAGTTTAACTTTAGATTTTTTGTTTGCATTTATGCAAAAATAAATAAATGAAGAAACATGATCTATAATTAATGGTAATAAAGATAATTTGTTGCATATAATATCGGAGATAGAGGTAAGAAAAGATTTTATCTAGCCCTGGAGCTAGATCACACCTGGAGAAGCTGTGATGCTGCAGTGCGAGCTGCAGCCTGCACATTATTAATAATATTTAGGTTAAACTTGACACGTTTCTCAGGCACCATCTATCAAAGCGAATCCTACCGTCCAGTAAGTTGCTCTCTTGTTTCTGGAATGATGTTTTTCTTCATTTTTCTCCCACAGTATCCTTCTTCTTTCGTCCTAATGAACTATGCTTCTTCCTTTCACCTAATTAGTACACTATATCTCTTTTTCTCTCTCTTACTTCTCTCTTAGTAGCTATTTCCTACACAATCTATTCTGGACCACTTTCTTATAAATTATAGAAAAATAAAGTGTTTTCTAACCAATAATGTTTCAAGGCCAAGAAATGGTTCTAGGAATCTTTTTTTGAATGGCACAAGTGTGAGAGTAAAAGAAAGATTAAATTAAAGTGAACTCTCTACACGAACTTGTTGAATTTGCTCTGACGATCATAAAAATCCGAAACCAGTCAGGAAAACTATAAAAATGCTTGCTGCATTTATTTGTCCAGCTAAAATTGATTTTAGATAGCTTTGAAACATCTGTGTGTTAGGTTTAAACAGTGGCGGCTACTGGTATTCGCGATTGCGCGACTGAACCCCCGGCTATTTGAAAAAAAAATTAAATAAAAAAGTAGTAAAATTTTCTTATTTGATTTTATTTTCTTTCATATTTCAATTTCAAAAAAATATTTTCATTTTTGTATTAGTTAGGAACATAAGTCACAGTAAAAATTATATATATTGGCCTGATCTCTATATTAATAAAAAAAGATCAGTGGTAAAATCGGAGAATCAGACATTAAAGAATAGGAACGTATATCAGTATAGGAGCTCCTTTAATGTTCGTACAATGAATTGTACACTTAGTGAATTGCATGTATATCAGGAGATGTATAAAAAATTAGAAGTTGGGGTTTCACAGTTTTAGTGGATTTTTAGACATTATATTTATATTTATAAAAATTTGATGTTGGTATTCGTACTTAAAACATCACTTGTTGATAAATAGAATAGATGCCAACTCATTGACATTTCCGTTGAACCGAAACACTTTATTTAGATAATAAAAATTTCCGTTGAGTTAACCTCTTAATTTTCGAACTCAAACGGTACAAGTCTTTTTTCACAGTTCTTCTCTGGGTGCAAAGTGACAGATTTATTGTTTGTTTTTTTTTTAATTTAAGGTGCGCCAACATCTATGGTCATTGGCGCCCGAGCCTTCTCAGTGCACTGCTGGCCTCCGGATGGTGTTCTCTCGTTACAAACAACACTGCCCATCACCGGACAGTGTGCTGTAAGGGCTCCTAGGAAGAAAAACCTAAGGGCAGCACAGTGGACTCGTACCCGAGTCCTCCGCGTGGGAGTCCAATGCACTATCCACTGAGCTAATCCTTTCCCTAATAGATTTATTGTTAATTTAACATATTTAATTGTAGGAGAGGGATGCAAGTTTTTACCTGGCTCCTGGCTTGCTTCATGATTTCTATCTAACCGAGCTACTAATTATGTTAGGTAATGCAAGTATTTAAAAAAAAATGTTGAACCCCCACATATCCAAGTCACGAGCCGCCACTGGGTTTAAATTTAAGATGTCGTTAGAGAGTTATTCGCTTAAACTAACGCTTTATAAAGCGTTATCAGCTTAGCAAAATATCCTTCCATCACCACCATTTTATTTATGTATAGGTAATGGAACCGTTTAGTAAATATTGCAAAATTGAAGAAAAAATTTTCCAATTAGAGATAAAAAGAGGAAATTGTGTGTGACTTTCACACTAGAGTTTTTTAAAAGCAGAATATTACCAGAACTGTGTTTACATTAGAGACAGTGAAGTTCTAATAATAAAACAGGTAATTTACTTTTATTACCACACTATTAAAGTATCTGATGAGTGACCACAGTTTTATATTATTAACTTGGTAGTTTTCATTGTGTACGTCACAGTTTTCTCTCCTCCTAATTGTGATAATTGTAGATGCTGCTTTATTTTCATTCTCCGTTTGTACTTTTATTCATTCTTTTTTTTATTTTATATTTTGCTCATTCTTCATCTTCCTCTGTTTTATTGCACACTACATTAAGATTCATTTTCAGTACATTAGCCTGACATTCTTTGAAGCTGTTCGTTCTCTTATGACGTCTTTTACTTTTTTTTCCTATCTCCTTTTCCTTCATTCATTTTCATTCTTCTGTAAAAAAGCTATTTTTTTTGTTGTTGAAAGGGAGAGAGGTTTTTAATTTCAATGAAAACATAAAGCGATATATTTTTAAATTGATTTGGTTTCGTAAATTTTGTTACCGTATGGATAAACATTACCATAGGTTTTGTTTAGAATGTTTAGTTATGGGTCTTGTTAATAATAATAATAATAATAAATAATACTTTATTGTTCTTTGTAAGTACAAATGACAAATGAAACAAAGTATTTTACAGCTTGGATTCTTGTTAATATTATTATATTATAAGTGGTTTGTATTAAATATACGGGTGTAAACACCTGAACTGCTTAACTTAAGTACTTCCTATTTATACTTGTATATAGGAAACAACAACTTCCCGTTAATTTTGACCGAACCCTTTCGGATACCATCTTGGTGATAAACTTAAATGGAATAAAATAGTGTGGTATTCTCTTAGAATAAACAGGAAGTATTGCGATCGGATCAAATTTTTGGAATTAGGTTTTCATTGCAAATTTACATTTTTGAGGTCATCTGAATGCGGAAGAAAAACACATTTTTACCGAATGGTCTGCACGTATGGTCTTAAAAAAACAAATAGCTAAAATTCTACAGGAAGTTCGTATTTGTTGTTCCGTTTGGGTGCCAAGAAATATCTGACTGGATGTGTGTAGTAGAGATTTTTTTTTGTTCACCTTGGTATGTTCTGCATCCGAATATAAGTAAGCCGTCGCTTTTATTTGAAATATTTTTCATGGAAAAAATGATTGGATTGATTTTTTTAAAGATTTTTTTTTGGAGCGGACATGAGGGCCTTGTCCTTCTACTTTATATTTGTATAATACTATACAGAGGAAAATTAAGTCTGGCAAAAGAATAAAGTCTTATGAAAATTGGTCGCCAGAACAGGAGTCCATATGTCCAAAATGGTCTTATTATGGATTTGAAAATATGAAGATTGTTTCTCATGTCTAATTTCATCGATCGTTTGTCGAGTTAGCGTTCGACAAGATGATATCTAGTTTTCAAGAAATGTGGAATTTGCGTTACGTGCATGTACCTCATGTTAGGCGTCTGTCTAGGTATAATTCTTACGAAAACAAATCTGTTTGAATACTTCTGCTTTAATCTGAATAGCAGGGCATTATGGCAAACTTGGTCAAAAGCCTGACTGACTGACATCGAGGAACATGCCCGAGGCTTAAACATCTTCTTTCTAGAGAAAAAGATATATTTCGTCGACCAATTGAGACATTGTTGTATCGCAGACCTATTATTATTATTTTTATTGAAAATATTTTCCCAGAAAAATCAATTTTTGGGATATCTAGGGTAGGCGGGGGAGGGCTGCTATTGATTCATACATTACGCATCCTCTTTATTTTGGACCCTAACTTTTTAAGAAAATTTGGTCAAACAGAACTTGCATTAAGTGGAAAATCTTCTGGATATTTTAGACCTCGTGTATTTACTCCCTTCCCCCACTGCTGTAAATAAAAGAAGCAACTACTAAAAAGTCAGTGGCCAGATCTAGGGGGCTGTGTACCATCTTCTATCGTGTGTACAGTTTCTAAATTATAATTATAGTAATCAAACTATTTAGTTTTGTATCCAGCTGTTATTTCTTTTTTTACTTATTTTCTTTTAGATTTTGCAAATCAAAATAAAAATAAAAAACAATTATTACGTGATAGAAGTTGTGATGAATGCTAATTCCCTGCAGTAAGATTCGTGTACCTCGAAGTATATCACGAATGAATACGTGATTGATAATCAACTGTTGAATTTTTTTTCTTTAATATACACTTTCTTGAACATTTTCCCCTAGTAGTTAGCTGATAGGCAACATATGTTCTTAAATACATTAGTTGGAAAATAAAAACAACTAACTTTCATTGTTTATGCATAATTTAGAAGAAAAGAAACATAAAACAACCAATCATTATCACTTACTGTAAAGGTTGGTATAGTAATGTAGGTAAATTGTTTTTGCATGATTAACAATACGGCATTATATATTTATTCTTATGCATTTCGAAATAGTATACTTTCTCTATACTTTTTAAAATACTTCGATTCCCTCATTCTTTCAATGGCGTAATCTTTTTACTTTCTCTTACACCTGGTAGGGACCTACTGAACCATAGTCAATGGGATATAGGGTTTAATAGTGGGTCTTGAATAGGCACATGCAGCACCAACTACTCGCTATGCCGATTCTGTAAGGCCGTGGAAGAAACCCCGGACCATTCTCTGTGAATGCCAGCCTGATGAGGACAAAGGTTTCTTCAACTAGGAACAAGCAGTCACGAAGCCATGCGCTTCCTGACAGAGACGCTGACAAAGGGCGAAAATGAAGGATGTGCGGTAACCATAGAGGATCCGCAATACATCTCTTAGTCTAGGTCGCGGTGACTCGAGACTCGTCTCCTCTTTATAAATCTAATTTAATCTATATCTAGTAAGAGGAAGTATTGCAATCGGGTCAAATTTTGAATTGAGTTTTCACCGGAAATACATGTTTTGTGGTCCCGTGAGTGTGGAAAAAAGGCTTTCAGCGATTGCTCTGTGTATGTGTGTATGGTGTGGTGTTATAACAGGATATCTCTAAAACGAAAAGTCACAGGAAGCTCAATCTTGATATTCCCTTTAGGTTCTAGCACCGCATCAGCACGAATATTTCGGGCAAGATCCACCAACCGGAAGTGCGACTTTGCTGAATGTTTTTGATTTTTACGATTTTGTCGAAAACGGTTCCTACGATTTTCTGTAAACTTAGTGTACTGTCTATGCACTTAAGTATCTATCACTTTTATTTGAAACATTTTCTCGGGAAAATTAATTTCTTGGGGGTTATATGGGGGACAATAACGTTTTAGGCTTCTCTATAAAGTACCACTTCAATATGATATGTGGTTTTGCCAGTTATATGACATTAATATACATTAGAAGCAATGGTAGAATTCTAAAGTTGAAGAAAATCCCCGTAAAGGTCCTTTAACGACTTCCTGTAAACTTGAAATGCTACTGCACAGATACAACGTATCACTTGTGTTTGAAACATCCCCCTCTCATAAAATTGATTTTGAATAGAGTGCGGAATTTGTGGGGTTAATTTTCAAACTTTATATGCAGTTGGTACATTGTTTTTGATGTACTGTATTGGGCAAGAATCTAATCACTTCTCTATCTGCCAAGGTTAGTAGGTAAGTACTTGTCCCCCTAACACATCTGTATTCTTGTTGAGACAAATATGCACCTTGAGTTTAATAAGAAATTGTGATTTCGAAGTGTCAGAAGCAAGAGAAAGTTGCCCAGATTTTATTTTTAATTTTGCAGTTTAAGGGAAAATGAATTTGACCATAGATACATATCAACTATTTGTTTCCCCCTTTGACCTTTTTTATTGTTTCTCACAAGATATTATTATTGGCTTTCATGTCGTTTTATATATAAAGAAACTATATTTCCATAAGTTTTACAAGAATTCATCCAGCAGGAACAAACGTCTTTGGTTATGGTCCATTGGGAAACAGTAATTTCATTTAAAGTTCTTTAGATTTCTTTTTCATGGGATTATGGGATCTTGCACAGGAAATAACCGCTAAATTCTCCCTTTCTTTTTTTCATGACAACGCTTTTTTATTTTTGAAAAGCTTTGAAAGCTGTGTAACAGAAAGAAAGTTACTAAATAATAATGCATTTCATGTTTGACTTGTTTTTTTTAAGTTATGATTTGGCGTTTTTTTTTTTCTTTTATTCTTTAATCGCCACTTCCCGTTTCCTTCCAAGCGTGGCGGTATGAAATATAAATCGTGACTATAACCATTTATTTGGAATTCGTACCACAGATTGAATTCTTTTAGGTTTCCACTTGATGATGCGACTTTAAGTTATCTGAAATTGGCTGTTTAGAGAGGCAGCTTTGCCTAATGTTTCAGCTTCCCCAAAAACCAGCCCGGAAATAAATGTCCCCCAAAAAGCATTGCTTCCATTGGTCCAATAGGGACCTTTTCCCCCTCATCATCTCAATAACACTGTACAAACTCAAATAACATTTGCAGTTATGACGGTGACAGATTCCTCACAATATCCCCAAAAACGAATTTTTTTTTTAATGTTTCAAAACTAAAAATGATAGGCATTTTATGTGTTTAGACCAGTATACGAAGTTTAGGGAAGGGAATAGCTAAATGGTTAACGTACTGGAATCCCACGCGGAGGACCCGGGTTCGAGTCCAGCTGTGCCGCCCTTAGATTTTTTCTTCCTAGGAGCCTCTACAGCTCACTGTCTGGTGATGGACAGTGTTGTCGTAACGAGAGAACACTGTCCGGAGGCCGGCAGTGCAAGGAGAGGGCCCCGGGCGCCAATGACCATAGATGTTGACGTGCATTAAATTAAAGCAACAAAAAAAAAGTATGCGAAGTTTAAGGAAAATCTCTGTAGCCATTGCGCGAGAAGATCGCGATGAAACTGAAACAACAAAACAAATCGCGCTTCCGGTTGTTGGATTTGGACAAAAAAAATAAAAACTTGAACGTTTGTGCCCAGATGTGCGGTGCTGGTATCTAAACGGAACACCAAGTTTTTGAACTTCCTGTGATTTTCCATTTTTTAGATTTTTTTTTTATATATATATATATATATATGTAGTTATGTGATATATATATACCACCACAATTATACAGATCCATTCACTAAGAACTTTTTTCTTCATGCTCAGGTGAATAGTCAATTGGCACAATTTGACACGTTTGCAATAATTCCAACTGGAAATAATACTTCTTATGAAAGTTTGCACTTGCGGTAAACTCAGTTTTCTCGAAGTTAGTATTCTTTAGACAGATTTAATACTATGCATTTAATATTAATAGAATCTATCCGCCATTTTGAAATAGTGCTCTCAAAACCAAAACGTTATGATGCTAGTTTTACTAAGCTTCTTAAAATTAGTCCTTTCTGAAGCTGTAAACTTTAAATGGCAATAAATCTAAACGAAGATATATTTCCCTGCATTGCTTTTATTCACATTTTTACTTCGTATTATAAATTAGTTTAATACCGGAAAGACTTTAAATTACGAAGAAAGAGATTAAAAAAATACGAGACAAAAAACTGCATCACTTGCATAAACAGGGCATTAACCCTCCATGGTGGTATCTATAATTAGCCAAACAACTAGATAGGTAGATAGATGATAGATGTAATAGCCTATCCCCTCTGGTGACGGTAGGGAGTCACGGGATAATCATTACAGCGTAATTACTTCCGTGTATTTTTAGAAAAAATTATTCTTACTGACCAATTGATTTCCATTCATTTTAATTTATTTTTTAAATTTAATTCCTTTTCAATCCGGAAACTGTAATCATTTCAGTATGATTTTCTTTTTTTATAATCATAGATTATTTTATCGAGCATCATTATTGTTATTATTTTAATGTCTCGGTCATTATTGTTTATAGATATTGGTTATGTGTGTGTGTGGTTGTGCGATTTTACCATAAGGAAAACTATTCCAGTGTTGATAGGTTTCAATTTATTGGGAGGAGGAGCCTGGTTTATTCCAAATACATTTGTAGAAATCAGGAAGTGTTAGTAAGATTGTTGCCTACCTTTCTGTGACGGACTAATTTGTTAGTTTCTCTTACTGCTACCATAGGGTAAATATTGCGATCCTGTTAAAATTGGCCTGTCTGAACTGTTTAAAGAAATTAGTGGTCAACTGCAAACAATAACAAACTCTTGCAAAAAATCCCATTTCTGGCCAGCTTGGCAACACATTGTTATTAGGTAGTAGAACTGTATCATTTCCCGAAGTGGCACTTTAGATTGGAAAAGCCTATGACTTACAGACTTGGCTATATCCGCATATAGTCACCGAAGACATCACAGGAGACGTAGCAGTATCTCCTACCACAACTGTATCAACATTACACCCTAGGGAAGTCAAGACCTGCCTAAAGCCCTTAGCAGAACCAAAAAGAGGTAGGCTTCACCACCATAAAAGTGAAGGATTTTTTTACTGAGGGCTTAATATCTTCAAGCTACAAGAAGGGGCAACAGGTAGCCTAGTGTGTCACGCCGCTCCGCTCGTTAGCCTTATGCTAATCTTTCTCTTGTTCAATTGGAAAGTCCTTGCTGTTTCCAAAGTGATAGACCCTATTTGTATTTATGAAGTTTAGAACTTGGAACCATTTATGATGAGAAAATTGCATAAACTGAAAAAATCCATTAATTAAAGAGGTTCTTCCGGTTAATGATATCGCTACTTACTCTTATAATATATATACTCTTATATATACTCTTGTTTTTATATATATATATACTCTTATATATACTCTTATTTATATATATATAAACCTTACTATTATTTTTGTAATTTTCCTTTTCGAAGCAATAAACTGTTATTTTGTCCATTAGCCCTCTTATTTCCAGTTCATTTCCCGTTACAGCTTACAGAACTGTTGCAATCTAATGAAGTATTTGTGTTTCAATTTGGATACTAATTTTGTACCTTGCTTCACATTGTTTCCTGTTTTTTATTTGAACATAGTTACTGTCATGTTTTCCGGCCTTTTACATCGGTTGTATTGTAACTGTGCATGGTCTGTCAATAAATGTAACTATTACTAGTGTAATGCCATTCTCTAGACCTTATTAATTAATTTGCAACAACAGTAATAATAAATTAGTAAGCTGGGCCATATACATATATTATTTGACCCCTGTAGACGTAGTTTGTATTTATAAAATATAAATAACCATCAGCTGATGGTAGTCAGTATTGCAAGAAAGTTATGGTCAGCAGTGGACCTCACTGAGCGCGTACTGTTGAAGTACCGTTGTGTCTACCGCAATTAGTGCAACATTTTCGCGCGCTAATAAACACAGTCTCATTGTGTTCATATAATAATAATTTGCGTTGGTCCGTTCGTTTATTGTTATAGTTCATACCTTTTTCATAATTAAATTAAGTGACCACCTTTTCATCTTGTTCATTCATTTTAATTAAGTTGACCAGGTTTGATGAGTATATCATATACTTGCCCCTGCTATTTCGTTTAGATTAGATTAGCAAAGAGCTCTTGCGACTTACACTAGGAAGTTTATTGTGGATCCTCACTGGTTTAAAGCACGTCTTTTGGACCAGCTTTGTTTTTTTTAAACAGCCTAGCAAAAGTGAAAGCGGCTCCGTTATTACTCTCAGCAGAAGGAACCTTATCCTCATCAGGCCGGCATATTCACAAAGAATGTGTACCGTGGTTTCTTTCTCAGCCTTAACAGAATCGGCTCATCGCGCCCTCTGTAAGTAGAAGTAGGTGTATGTGCCCGTTTAGCCGATAATGCCCCGCTTCAGTACACCTACAATAAGCTTTTAAACATTCCAGTTATGGTCAAGCAGGACTGCTATTTCCTTATTCGTAAATTAATTTTCAAATTTTTTCATTGTCTTTTACTGAAAATCAATAAATTGAAGGCCATGAATTTTATAGAGGTTAATTGGATTTGTTGTGGTGCATATAATTTAATAAAGAAGAAATCTGGTTTACTCTTACTCCTCTAACTAATACAATTTAATAAATAAAATTGCAACGTTACAATGTTTATACTGGTGAGGATAGCTGAGCGCCCTTATGTGGAGCGCTCTTTGTAAAAACCGAGAAAGCATGTGCAAATTTAAATGTAAACTAAGTGACAGACCTCCAATACCCCCTTTTCCGGTCAACTGATTTTCTTCAAGTCTGGAATTCTATCAATGCTTCTAATGTGTATTAATATTATGTAGGTAATAGAACCATATATTATACTGAAATGGTACTTTAGAGGAAGGTATAACGCTTCTGTTCCCCCGAATCCCCCCAAAATTCAATTTATCCGGGAAAATGTTTCAAATAAAAGTGATAGGTAGATGATATCTATGTACGAGTATGTGGATAAGTATACGGAGTTAAAAAAAATCGTTGAAAATCTTGGTGTCTGTTGCGGTGGTACCAAAACGGAATACAAAGTTTCAACTTCCTGTGGTTTTCCGTTTTTAAGATACACACTCGGACACATGCACGCACTTACACCATTCGTTAAAAACATATTCTTCGTATTCAGAAAATCTCAAAAAATGACTTTCCGGTCGAAACTGAATTTCGAAAATCTGGCACGATCGCAATACTTCCTCTTTCTATTAGTAAGAGGAAGTAAACAAACACCTGTTTCTTGTGAGAGTGAGATTATATTGTTGCCCAAAAGAAGTGCCAATAACACTAGCTCAATGAATCACAATTCACAGATTTTTCTTCAACAACCTTGTAAAAACAATTTTTCCCGAAGAATGAACTAGATAAAAATGATAAGTTTAATGTTTGGGCAGTTAGCAGTCCAGGTTCCAAAAAAAAATCCTTCAACCATTTTCGGCAAAGTTCCGAAAACTCGAAAACCTACACTGTAAAGTCGCACTTTCGGTTAACTGATTTCTTATAAAATTTGGTACCAGCGGGTGATGGAACCGCATTCCACTGAAGTTACACTTTAGAAAAGAAGCTTAACATTTGCAGACTCTCCCGGGAATCTCTTCTTTAGCTTCCCCCCCCCCAGAAATATGAATTTTTCTGGGAGAAATGTTTTCAAATAAACGTGATGCAAAGTTTGAAGAAAATCGTTAGAGCCATCGTGAACCGAAACCTTCGATTGCAACTGTGATGGTGTGTTGGCAATATGGAATATCAAATTTGAGCCTCCCAGGACTATTAGCTTCTGAGATATTTTGTTCGAACAGTATTTCCGGTGAAAAAACAAATTCGAATGCTTGACTTGATCGTAAAACTTCCTTTTTCAGCTTTATTAAAAAGATTTTTATTTTACTATACAAAGAATAACGTAAACAGGAAGTATTGTATAAAGGTTGAATGATTCCTCCTCCCCTCTGTGGGTGAGCGTGGTGGGGAAGATTTAGCACCGTGACCCGCCTCTGTTCTTCTTTTTCTTTCGTCCTCATCTCTTCATCTCCCTGCCTAAATACCTTGTAGTCAGATTGCTATACAGGAAATCTTAGTTTAAGGATGTTGAATAATAATTGTGTCTCCGCGGTTATCATTCCTTTATTCCCAGGGTATACTCTGTATTGCTCCGGAGTCACTTTTAGCCAGTCTCAATATGTCAGTGTTCACTATTTAATGAATAAGTCTGCCAGCTGTTACAGATGAGTAATCTGACAAGTTGTAAGCTGGTGTTGTAACTTCCGTGTTCAAAATTTATCTAATCCATTAACCTTTTATATTTTTATATTAAATAAACAAAAACTTCTCAGATTAAAAGCCAGCCAACTGAAACTTACCGAATAGTTTTCTTTTTTTACTGCTATTTGCATTGCAGAACATGTAACATGTATATGACGTCTTGTGGTGTTCAAAGTTGAGCGTTCTTTATCGCCCATTCCAAGTGAAAAACTCCTGTTTGTCAGCAAACTTTCCTGACGGAACATATAAATTGCTAAACGCACCCATGTACAATATAAATACTAAAATAAGAGGGAACATTTTAAATTTTGGGCCCTCTCTGAACGACTTGACCGCCAACGTGCTAACCACTTACCTAATCCCTCCCTATTCATTTATTTAAATTAATGATAGTCAATTAACTGAAATTAGTTTGACAGAAAACCTAGAATGTGCTCTCGGTATACATAACAAGTATTTCTCTTAGGAAAAGCTTAACGTTCACTATTCAACGTTTAGCTTTTCTAGTAACGTTAAGCAGAAGATTTAAAACAACAGATCTTCAATAAACAATACTAGCCATTAAGCATCAACTTTGCTCTATAAGTCCTTAACATGCAGACCAAATCCCCGCTGTTATCTTGATATTTTGACAACACTAATTTGTTTCAAGTAAGTAAACTAAATGGGACAATATCTCTAATGTTTTTCCCACTTTAATTCTTAATGATGATTTAAGCCGATGATAAAGAAAATATAGCTAATAATCAGAAATGGATTTTCCTAATTGAATGCATATAATTGCGTCGTAGGTTGAAGAGAGAGAAAACTAAAAACACCTCTGCAAAATGCTATTCAACCTCCACACGTTACAAACATATACTCCCACAAAAAAATTGCATCAAAACAATAACAAGTTACCATACGTTTCAATTTAAATACATGCATACGAGCACCACACATAAAAATACACACATCACATTATGACCTTCACATGTACACACATGTTATGTATCTGTGTTTTTAATTGTTCATTAACAAATTATTTTATAACCCGTAAATTTGTCTAGAAATCTTTAAAACCCTAATTAAATGGGAATGGGTTTTTCTTCTTCAAAAATTTACTTGGAATTGGTGCTGAATTAAATTAAAGTCACCATTGATTACAGTAGAGTGGCGTAAATGTTTTGTTTCATGAAAAATGAAACATTTACAAGTTTTTCTTTTCTTATGTATTTCCTCATTGACAGATTTTTCTTGACAGATTTTTCTTGAACATGGCAGTTGTTAGAACATATTCATGTCCTAACAACTGCTTGAAAAAACTGTTGACTCTAAGTGCGTTTCTAATAAACAGTTGTTTCAGTTTTCTAGGATTTTCTCCATAAAAACATCAATATATTTCATTAAATTTGATATATTAACAAAAAAAAACAAAGACCCATCACTTTGGTCTGAATAATTTTTTTACAAGAAAGTTCATTTAAGGGTAGTTTTGTGGGGGAGGGTTAAAGTAAAGCTTTCCACATAGACTTTATTTTATTACCAGATTATTGTTTTTCACATCACTTTTTTTTTTTGTTTTATTAGTAAATAAGATGGTCTATTTAGTGCTGGTTTTTCTGTGTAATTAAAAAAAAAAAAATTAGCAGTGCGATAACATCAAAAATAAACAGTAACCTGTGGAATGGAGAAATTGTTTATAAAATAGGTGATACCCACACACAAACTAGTAGGAATATATATATATATAATGTATTTCGTCTAAATATAAATATATAGAAGGGTTATTTAAAGGGGCAAGTATTATATAGTGAGGTTAAAGACCTTTGTGAGCGTATTAACTACTTCTGATGTATATAGATATACAGAAGGACGGACTAGTGAATGTGTTTAAAGCAGTTGAGAGAAAAATCAAAACTCCAGTACATATTTTATTAAACACTTGAACTGTCACATTGCGGTGCAAGTTATTTCCTTAGTTTATTCTATAAATAACTTCAAGATTTGTTGGATAATAAAAGTTTTTATGTGTTTTTGTGTATTACTTTCTTTAAATTAATTTTTAAAATATATAGTTACTCATATTTGAACAGTCAGTAATAATTAATTTTAAGGAAAGAGAAAGTTTTAATATTTAATATCTTCCGTTTTAATTTGATAATTTATTAGTTGTCCTTATTAAAATGCTCTCAACTTTGATGCAAAAGATACTGGGTCCATCCACTTTTATTCATAATCCTGGTGCAACAACATTAAGTCCTATTCGAAAGGAATCGTTGGTTGACCTGACGTGCAAGAAATCCTCTGCATCGGATATATATAATATCGTTTTTTTATAATATTTGTTAGATAATTGAACGTTAACGCTAGGCCAGAACTAAATTGAACGGCGATGGGAATTGTGGCATGCTAGTACACTGCATGCACTTCCATATTAATAATAGCTCGCCTTATAGCCTGCTTATTCCTGATGGTATGATGGACATATCAAATGTTAAAAAGTGATAAGGACATACGTCACAGATACTGGCTAACAGTTCCTCTACAGCTGTCAAGAGAAGAGATGCTCGCTCCAATATGTAATGAGATAATTTATTGATAACAAGAAGAGTAATATCAGTATTAAGAGGTCTTCAGGCTGCTCTTGCTTGTATTCTTCTCTTTTTCTTCCTCGCCTGTATTCCTGCCCTCTCTTTGGGCCTGGATAAGCTCCTCTTACATTGTGCATAAAGCGAGAAATTATACATTGTGTCCTACTCAGTTTGTCCTGAAGAAGTGTTCTTTTATTCAGTTATAAAAGATGTTAACCTAGGAGATCTAGGTTTTATCCAAGTTGAAGAAAAAGAAGCAAGAGGATAATAAGAGTGAGATCGCATGTGCATTGGTCTTTGGTGCGATACGTCAGTGTAGTAGTGTTTTTGTGGGGTGTACAGAGAAAAATGAAGAAAAAGTACGCTGACTGAACACTGAATATATTGTTTTGAGTAAACAGAGTATTTATTGCAAGGACTTTGCAGAACTGAATATTCAAAGAGTGTAGTAGCGTGAGAAAATGAAGACTTGAGTTGGTAAGAGTGTTGGTGATGATGTTTTCTTTACGGTGGTGAGCATAAGACTGAATCTCTAACTTCCTGATGATGAGTGTCGCTAGCTATGTGATTCTTAGCTTCCCTTATTTCTCCTTCCTGTTTTCCTAGAGTGTTAGCTAGAAGGATCTCAATCTCTCCTGCGGTTAGAATTTGAATCGCTTGTGCTGGGGAAATATGTCACGTGCATGTGACGTTTAGTGTGATGTAGGCTACAGGCGCTGCCATTATGATTTTCCTGCAGGCAAGAAATAGCACTTGCAAAATCCAATATAACAGGGTTTAGCTGGTAAACGGTGTACGCTTTCCCAGCAGCACGTGAACAAGAGGACAGTTAAATAACTTTGCAGAAGGCCGAATAAATTATGAACATTAGAAGTCTGCCTTATCATCGTCATGGGAAGGAAAATTTGGGGGCCAAAATTCAGATATTCTTCAGAAATGTTTAATTAGCAAATTAGTCTTAAGTTTTCATATATATTTGAGGTTGCATAGTTGCAGTGAGACCTTACAATTTAAGTGTCCAACTTTAGTTATGGATATTGTAGCTTTTAAGTCTAAAACAACCCAACGTTTTTTTTTGGTTGGTTTCCTTTTGCTTCACTACAACATAAATTAATATTAATACAGCCCTTATTAATATTATATTACCATTTAAGGATTTTTTAACTTATTTTGGTGTAATAAAGTAAGGGATGTTGAAACCTTAACTTAAAATTTGCTGCGGTCATGTTATATTATATAGGAGCCCGGGTAATACTATACCGTCTGATAGAGCTTCTTTCCATAGCTGAACGACTTATTTGTTTCACCCGCCATTAATACTGTCTTCTACCACGGCCTTCTTGATCCAATTAGTTCAATCCGGTTGTGTAATCCATGTCTGTCGTGTTTGCACTACTCCCCGGGAATTAGTACTAAACTTTTTAACATCCGTATTGTGATTGGCAATGCAAAACGCACCCAACTCTATATGTGATAAAAAAAGAAAATAAAAGTTGTAGCTCTTAGTATGTTTAGTTCACATTCCTAGTTTAAAGAAAATCTTTGGCGCCATTTTAGAGAAAATAGCAGAAAACCGAAAAATATTTTTCAGTAAAAACGCACTTCCGGTCATCCGAATTTCTTCAAACTCGAATTTCAGCCGAATTTCAACAATGTTTTTTTTTTTTTAAACTTAAGGCGCATTAACATCTATGGTCATTGGCGCCTGGAGCGTTCTCAGTGCACTGCCGGCTTCCGGACAGTGTTCTCTCTCAACAATATATTAAATTCTATTGAACATTATTTAGATGATAGAATTGTGTAATAAACTAAATTAGCCTTCCTTTAGAGGAAAACCTAACCCGGATGTGTTTCTCTCTCAACAATATATTAAATTCTATTGAACATTATTTAGATGATAGAATTGTGTAATAAACTAAATTAGCCTTCCTTTAGAGGAAAACCTAACCCGGATGTGTTAGGTTTCTACCCAAAGTGCCTTAAACTCAATTTTCCCGGAGAAATGTTTCAAATAAAAGTTGGTGTATGTAGTAGTGGTATACCAAGATTAAAGAAATTTGAAATAAAATAAAACACGTGCTGACGTAAGGAATGCATTATAAAGAGTTCTCCTGTAGAATTTTAAATTTATCTAGGAGACAATCTATTGTATAAAGATGTTTCATATTATATATATTCTTCTAAGAGGAATTGGATCAGCCATTTCTTCGGGGATCTTGGCGTTTGGCTATTTTAGTGTACCAGCATTGAGAACAGGTACACTGACGCTTCTAAACTGACACTGACATTCACACACTAATAAAAATCTCTTGTGAAACACTCATATCACTGACTTTCTCTTACTCTAATTAATATAATTTAATCAAGAAATTTTCTTTAAAACTGCAACGTTACAATGTTTAGTTTAGAGCTAGCCATAAAAATGGTAGTGGGAACTTTACTTCCATATCTGAGCGGCCTTATGTGCAACGTTCTATGATAAAACCAAAACAGCTTTTGCAAATTTAAATTTAAACTAACTGACCCCCCAATAAAAATCATTTTTATTCAGAAAAAGGTTTCAAATAAAAGTGATACATTTCTATCTATGCAGCAGTGCATTCCAAGTTTAAAGAAAATGGTTGTATCTGTTTGCGAGAAAATTCCAATCAAAAATCTATTCTGTAAAATCGACTTCCTGGTTAGCGGGTGTTCTTCAAATTTGGAATTCTATCAATGCTTCTGATGTATATTAATATAATGGAGTTGGTAAAACCATATATTAAATTGAGATGGTACTTTAGAGGAAAGCATAACGCTACTGTTCCCCCACTACTCACCCAAAAAATCATTTTCCGAAAAGTGTCCAAAATAGGAGTGATAGATATTTATGTGTGTAGATAGATACGAAGTAAAAAGAAAATTCATTGAGCCGTTTTCCAGAAAATCACGAAAAACTGGACGAAAAAATTCAGTAATGTGGCACTTCCGGTTGATGGATTTTGCCCAAACCTTCCAGTCTGATGTGGACTAAACGGAATATGACTTTTCGCTTTTGAGATATTCTGTTAAACACACCATGTCGACCATTTGCTAAAAACAATTTTTTCGTATTAATGAGGCCCCAAAGCGTGTATTTCCGGTGAAAACTCAATTTCGAAAATCTGGCAATACCGCAATGGCTGCTCTTACTAGCAGCTGAGGAAGTAAAAAGCAACTAAATATTTAGTAAAAGCTGGAAGTTCTTTTTTTTTTCTAACGTTCAAAATGAGTTCAATATTATTATCGTGACGATAAGTAAAAAGTAATTATGTTTGTCCCGTAGTACAGAGGTGTTGAGTGAGGGGTAGTATATAGTGAATTACACACTACATTCCAAGTTTGTATTGTCCGCCAAAGTGTAGCTCTTTTCAACGCCAGATAGCACTTTGTTAACTTCAACTAGAAACATAATAGGTAAAGAGAAAATAAAGAAATAGTTTCTGTATGGGTATAGCGATTTGATATTGAAGAAGATAAAACACACACACACATACAACAGCTCCAGCTAGATGTATTAGCTAGAAAAATTTTCCATTCTATGGCCCTTAAGCTACAATGATAGGTGGTGTCATCCATCTTTTATTCTTTGTATACAAAGACATACACACACACACACACACACACACACACACACGCACGACTTATGTTACTACAACTAGGCAATCTAATCACCGTGCCCAAATAATGGACAGGAATAGTATGGGACCATTTTTCTACACCTCTTCAGAATCGAAATTATTTTGTGGTGGAGGAAAAGTGGACTTCTATGTAGATTGCTTTTCTTTCTGCTTTCCTTATGAATTTATCTATTTTCATTTCCTCTTGTATCAATCAAGGAAAAGCAACAAAATTCTTAGCGAACTTAAAATACTTTTGTTGCAAATAAAATATCTAACGAACTGGAAAATTGCAAGATCTTCGATTTTTTTTTTTTTTAATTTAAGGCGCTTCAACATATGAGGTCATTGGCACCCGGAGCGTTCTCAGTGCAGTGCCGGCCTCCGGACAGTGTTCTCTCGCTACAGATAACACTGTCTATCACCGAACAGTGAGCTGTAGAGGCGTGTGTGTGTGTGTGTGTGTGTGTGTGTGTGTGTGTGTATGTCTTTGTATACAAAGAATAAAAGATGGATGACACCACCTATCATTGTAGCTTAAGGGCCATAGAATGGAAAATTTTTCTAGCTAATACATCTAGCTGGAGCTGTTGTATGTGTGTGTGTGTTTTATCTTCTTCAATATCAAATCGCTATACCCATACAGAAACTATTTCTTTATTTTCTCTTTACCTATTATGTTTCTAGTTGAAGTTAACAAAGTGCTATCTGGCGTTGAAAAGAGCTACACTTTGGCGGACAATACAAACTTGGAATGTAGTGTGTAATTCACTATATACTACCCCTCACTCAACACCTCTGTACTACGGGACAAACATAATTACTTTTTACTTATCGTCACGATAATAATATTGAACTCATTTTGAACGTTAGAAAAAAAAAAGAACTTCCAGCTTTTACTAAATATTTAGTTGCTTTTTACTTCCTCAGCTGCTAGTAAGAGCAGCCATTGCGGTATTGCCAGATTTTCGAAATTGAGTTTTCACCGGAAATACACGCTTTGGGGCCTCATTAATACGAAAAAATTGTTTTTAGCAAATGCTCGACATGGTGTGTTTAACAGAATATCTCAAAAGCGAAAAGTCATATTCCGTTTAGTCCACATCAGACTGGAAGGTTTGGGCAAAATCCATCAACCGGAAGTGCCACATTACTGAATTTTTTCGTCCAGTTTTTCGTGATTTTCTGGAAAACGGCTCAATGAATTTTCTTTTTACTTCGTATCTATCTACACACATAAATATCTATCACTCCTATTTTGGACACTTTTCGGAAAATGATTTTTTGGGTGAGTAGTGGGGGAACAGTAGCGTTATGCTTTCCTCTAAAGTACCATCTCAATTTAATATATGGTTTTACCAACTCCATTATATTAATATACATCAGAAGCATTGATAGAATTCCAAATTTGAAGAACACCCGCTAACCAGGAAGTCGATTTTACAGAATAGATTTTTGATTGGAATTTTCTCGCAAACAGATACAACCATTTTCTTTAAACTTGGAATGCACTGCTGCATAGATAGAAATGTATCACTTTTATTTGAAACCTTTTTCTGAATAAAAATGATTTTTATTGGGGGGTCAGTTAGTTTAAATTTAAATTTGCAAAAGCTGTTTTGGTTTTATCATAGAACGTTGCACATAAGGCCGCTCAGATATGGAAGTAAAGTTCCCACTACCATTTTTATGGCTAACTCTAAACTAAACATTGTAACGATGCAGTTTTAAAGAAAATTTCTTGATTAAATTATATTAATTAGAGTAAGAGAAAGTCAGTGATATGAGTGTTTCACAAGAGATTTTTATTAGTGTGTGAATGTCAGTGTCAGTTTAGAAGCGTCAGTGTACCTGTTCTCAATGCTGGTACACTAAAATAGCCAAACGCCAAGATCCCCGAAGAAATGGCTGATCCAATTCCTCTTAGAAGAACATATATAATATGAAACATCTTTATACAATAGATTGTCTCCTAGATAAATTTAAAATTCTACAGGAGAACTCTTTATAATGCATTCCTTACGTCAGCACGTGTTTTAGTTGATTTTATTTTTTTTATTAAGCATGTACAAATAAACTAAATTAAATAGTTGTCCCAATTAACTTTGTAAAAATACATTAAAAATAGATTAGGGCAACAATTGGCTGATATATAAATATAAAATACAGGATATTTATCATTTAGTTTTGGTAATTTGCCCGTACCAGTTAGCATTACTTGTATCGTATATAAATTGTATTCTGTTGTTCTGTAAACTACGTATAATTTTTCTTACTTATTTAATTTAGTCCAACTAGATAGAATTATTTTACAGAATAAATATCATCTTCGTATTAGTGTATGTTTCAGCCATTCTTCTTTTTTGTATGGCATAATTGTATGTGCCAACGTGTGCATCAGCTGCTTTTATATTCTACTCGCGTAAATCACATGTTTGTTTAATTTAATTTTCCGTTGGCTCTGAACTCTATATTGAACTTGATATGTTTCGTTTCGACTATTGTTTTAATTCTATTTGTTTAGATATTATTTCACATGTGTAATATTCAACGCTTCAAAAATATCAGTCTTGGAACTTATGCTTTTCCAGCGCTGATGCGGTTAAACAGCGCTATCTTGGTGCAAGATACTCTTCCTTCATGGAGGAGCGTTATACCTGAAGTTTGTGGAGAGTGCTGGGAGGTGGCAATTCACATGTAGTAGTGCCAACACATATATAATAGTAGTTTTCCAATCTCACAAAACAAATGAAACCTCTCCTAGTTAATACTTCAAGACTGTTGGAGTGTCTTTGATCCACACGACCTTCTAGGTAGTTATCGCTGCTTATAAGCTCCGAAATCATTTGCAATTTTTGGATCTCGAAAATGATAATTTTATATTTAAAAGAAAATTAAAATAAAGTCTTTTATATTCGTATGGTAAACATCACAAATCTTTAGGATAAGTCTTAAACCTCGCTATCTTCAAATATATCTGGTTCTCCTACTTCCTGATACCTATGGGTGATAACTGTATCCAAAGAAAAAGTGTTTTAAACTGAACTACATACGAAAGGCTTATGAGTATGCGTGTAAGTTAGCGGCGAAATTTAACGAAAATCGGTAGGAGCCGTTTGCAAATGAATCGCGTAAAATAATAGAAAAAATACCATTCAGTAAAGTCATTTCTGTTGACGGATTTTGACCTAAACGTTCGTATCGGATGCGATGTTGTTAACTAAACGGATTATCACATTAGAGATTCCTGAAATTTTTCAATGTTGGTCCGTGAAATGGTTTTCCACTCATGGACCGTTCACTAAAAACAATTTTTTTTCTTTTTTATTCAGGGAATCTCAAAACGTATATTTCTAGTGAAAACTCAATTTTCAAAATTTGTTACGATTCTAATACTTTCCTCCTATGTATCTGTATGTGAGAAAGGGCGCGAGAAAGACAAGATCATGTGAAGATAAATGTTTGTCATACAACTTTGTCCGCGTAATGAACTTTTTAAGAGGGTCGTCCATAATCATGGTTTCTACTGGACTGTGTGCTGTGTAGGCCTTTACTATACATTGGGCCAAGTATACATTCGTCACAGTTATTCTTTGTTCAAAATTAAACTTTCCTTCCTTCAGTCTAGCAAGAAAGAAGTAGAAGAAAAGCGAAAGATACGCCATGTTAAGTTGGGAATGCGGAAATTATTGACGCTCTATGGCTTGTTTTTATATCTGTTTGGGCTGTTCGGAGTAGGACGTAGTTCTATTTTTATTTTTTTAATTATACTTTTTAGACTTTTATCAGCTGACTGTTTGCGATGTGTTCAGCTAATTTAAAAAGAAAGAATCAATTAGCTGATAGTAATAAAACGTATGTTGTGGTTGATTCCGCAGAGCTGGAAAGCATCAGAGATATATTCCGTGATTACCTATTTCATTTTGTAGTCATCGACCGGTTTGAGGCGTTCGCCCAGCATCAGGATGTTTTTGTCAAGACAGTGTGATAACATAGACTTGCACAGAGCAAATTTAATTGATACACTGGTTTTAAAAAGTGTTTTTATTAGGACCTAACATCCAACAAATGGAGAGGTGTAACTTAAATTACGTTTTTGAAGGAGATTTAATTTGATTATTAATTAATCATAAACGTAATTTAAGTTACACATCTCCACTTGTTGGATGTTTTCATTTTTAAAAGGAACAATGTACACCGCCTTCTAAAAAGCTAGAAACATGTGTTTACCCCCCCCCAGGTATCAACGAATTAGTGTATCAACTAAATTTGCTCTGTGCAAGTCTATGTTAACACACTGTTTTGACAAACACATCCTGATTACGGGCGAACGCCCCAAACCGTCGATGGCCACAAAAAGGAGCTGGCTATCACGGAAAATATCTCTGAATTAAATATATTACTTTATTATTACGTTTTTGTAATAATATAATAAGCAAATAATATAACGCTGTCAATTAAAATGCATGAACAACACAAGATATGAAGATAAATGTACAATATATGTATGTTTTATTTTTGGTACATACTTTAAAGATCGTCAGTATGCATGCTGAATCATAATAAAATACGATGACCTCTGGCTGGTCAACTATGCAATATGCTTACCGTCATATGTTATGTGCTTAAAATGCTTTACTAAGCAGATACACATGTACTAAATATCTCTTCCCTCTTTTTGTGCATTATATATATAAAGGAAGTAATGCGATCGTGCCAATTCTTTTTCATTTTTACCGGAAATACATATTTTGAGATTCCCTATGTATGTGTGTGAGAGAGAGAGAGCGAGAAAGAAGAACAAAGTTTTCCAAAGTCGAACCAGAGCTCAGATTTATTTCGTTTAAGTAACATCACATACACTTGTATTAATAAGATTTATAGTTAAAAGCCATCAATGAAAAATGCGCCATTACTCCATTTTTTTTTTTCTTTTCTGTTTTCCGTGATTTTCTCGACAAACTCCTGCTACGGTTTTCTTTTCCTCTCAATCTACAGCCACTGTTCGGTGACGGACAGTGTTGTCTGTAGCGAGAGAACCCTGTTAGGAGGCCAGCCGTGCACTGAGAAGGCTCCAGGCACTAATGACCACGGATGATGACGCGCATTAAAGTAAAAAAAGGAAGTCTGATGTATCTCTTAGTTGGCTGATCGGCCGGGGGTATCATAAGAAAAACACTAAAAAAATTTTTTAAGTGTTTTTTATTAATGGCCCGACGTTTCGACAAACATTGTTTGTCTTCTTCAGGGGCTATCTTGTAAATACAGAATTTGTGTGCTCTATTACATGTTCAATTATGACACACAAATTCTGTAATAGAGCACACAAATTCTGTATTTACAAGATAGCCCCTGAAGAAGACAAACAATGTTTGTCGAAACGTCGGGCCATTAATAAAAAACACGTAAAAAATTTTTTTAGTGTTTTTCTTATGATACCCCCGGCCGATCAGCCAACTAAGAGATGCATCAGGTCATTTCTAACGGCCAACAACTTCTCAATTGAAAAAAAAGAAGAAAAACAGTTTTTTTGGACTTTTCTCGAAAACGGTTACGGGGATTTTCTTTATACATGGAAAGCTAAATGTGCAGATATACTGTCACTTTCTTTGTGAATCATTTTTCCAGGAAAATTCATTCGAGGTTATTGTCGTAGTTCGGCCATAATGGCGCTTGCCGCTGTTTGATATAATGTAAATAAATAAATAAAAGTTCGGTCAAAAAAATATATAAAAATAGGACAGACAGAATGACAACTTTGTCTGGATTTTCAAAGAAACAGGAAATACCTATCCGCACATGTTTGGGTAGTTTTAAATTTAGGACATTTTAATTAAGGGAACAATGAACTGATTTGTTTACTTGGACAACAACCAAGCCAAAGTAGGTAAGTACTTGGAAATTAACGTTAACTCACTTCCCCAAGATTAATGACTTTTTTTTAAAATAGCTTCTTCCTTTAAACATTAAATTATACATGGTTTTTCAATTCTTGGCCAGTTATCTCAGTTTATTACAGTTATTAAATCAGATGATGCGTTAATTATATCTCAGTTATATGATCAGTGCAATGAAGCGTATGTTGGCTTTTTCACTGTCTCTTTACAGCTGGTAAGAGATTAAGTATTGCGCTCGTGTCAAAGTTTCATCCCCTATTACGGTTTTCAATATCAAGTTTTGCCCCTACTAAAATAAACGTTTCGAGCCCCCCTGAGCCCTAAACAGTGGTTTTCGATTGGCCTCTCTGTTATGTGAATGGTCAGTTTAACTAATAAACGGCAAATCGCAGAACTTTTAAATTTGATATTTCGTTTGAATTTTACTAATGTACCCGTCAGCAAGGTTTTGGAGAAAATCGGTTAACCGAAAGTACCATTTACTGAATGTCTTTTTTTAGTTTTGTAATTACGAAAACGACTCCTTTACGATTTTCTTTAAACATGGTCTGCTAATTACACAGCTTTTATTTGTGATCATCACAGACTTCTAGGGGACAAAAATCAGTTCATACACTAATTTTGGGAGATTTTGGAAGAATAATTTTAAACAATATAACTACATTCGATAGAAGTTTCTGTTTTATATGTGATCAAGTCAGAACTGAATTCAAAATTCAATTTAAGGAAAATGTAAAGAAATATGATCTGTATCCGATTTATGGAGAGCTAAATTTTGTATTAGGTCCCATTCGACCAGATTAAATGGATAATGAAAGCTCGTACTGGAATATTGGATTTAGCCATCGGCCAGTTTTTCTGACTGATGGACTAGAAAATTGTGAACTATGTGGTGGTTGTATTTTAGGTAGGTCTTATCACTATTTGGCTGTTTGTAGTGATCTTAGATTGAAATGGCTTGGTAGCCAATGCCTATCGGTATCTGGCACTTTGGACTTCTTAAATAGTAGACGCTGACCTTCTTTGGCGAATTTCTGTAAATCTTTATATCAGTACAAAATGAACCATGCTTAGCTTTCTTCTCGGCTTTTCGTTTGTTTTATTTTATGCTTTTCTTTCCACCATCAACTAAATGTCGTGTTTTTTTTTTTACATTTTACTAACTGAATGTTCTTTTCTTAAAAGTAGTTATATGATTTTCTGTTGCTGTGTTTTCCGCTCATAACAATAGAACAAGACTCGACCGACCGTCTATCGACCATGTTACATGTCTTTATAAATTAATTTTATTTTTCATTTAAAAGGAAAGTTTTGTCTTTATATTCTTTTTGTTCTTGTAATATTCTATATAGTTTATAGCCATTTTGTATATGTATCCTTAATAAAGACAAATAAAAGAAACAAAAAAAAATCTTATTTTTATGCCTTGATAAAGAAAATATATTTGTTGAAATGTTGGAAAAAATATAAGTTTTTTTTGTTTGAAAAGACCGAATCACAATCCTCATCCATCATTTAAGTACGGTCGAGAAGAATCTTCCATATTTTTCTAAATAATACTTATATTTATATAAACTAACATCTGTTAATATTAGTAATAAATCAATTATTTATATATTTTTATCCATGTGCCCACATTAGTATGACCCTATTAAGCGATTTAAAGAATCATGATCCTAAAGAATGGTTTCCTATATAAATTCATGCTCCACTTACCTACTAATACATGATATTTATTAAACCTTTCAGTGGCATAATTACCGTATTAATCTCTTCAGATATCTCGTATCACTTGTTTTCCAGTTTTCTATATCCTTCCTTTTTGATTTGACGTGATTTTTTTTTCTAGTATATTCACCGGTTTAAAACTAGTGTATCATTATGGATGATGACACATGTCCATTCCATTCCTTTCGCTCTATATTTTTTTCTGACGCTGTCATTTTTATTAAGAAAGATGTCTATGTTCTCTTGTCATTTTTATTATCAAGTTCAATAATACTACTTGGAGAAACTTGGTAAAAAAAAAGAAGATTATATTAGAAAAGTGAAATCTAAGTTAGTTTGGTGAGATATTTAGTTTGGGAAGTGGACAAAATTGGATATTAAAGTGGGTATGAGACTGGCAGGAGAGAGGGGTGCTTGTACCGAAATATACTATAGTATTTCATATCTGACGTATTACAATTTGTATTATATCGATTTTGTTATTACCATCGATTTCCAGTACATTGTAACAATAAACATTTTTTTTATATTTAGTTATTTTTACTGCGGACAAAAGTAGTAAAACTGGTTTAATTAAAACGGTATTTTTGGATTAGGATATATTTATGGTATTTATGTCCTCCATAGTTATGAGGCAAAAATGCAGGGACAGCAAGGCACTTGGGAAGATCATTTTTATGGTAAAATTTCTTCATTAAATTGTATAATTGTAAGAGTCAGTGAAAGTCGTGTGAATGTTTCACAGCAGATTTGTTGATTTGATTCTCCATTGTTGTGGGCCATGATATAATTTGCAGTTTGCAATGAACTCCATACACTTGTAGCCAAACTTCCTCTCTGTATGTCTGTCAGTCTTGTAAGAGTGTACTTAGTTCCTTCGCACAGAGTGCTCTCTCTTCACCTCCCCCATCTAGACATTACTATTAAGAACATCGTTACGCTTTCTAAATCTCCTTCATAAACACGGACCTATTTAGAATTTAGTGTTTTTTTTCAACGCTAGTGCTGACCTCTACTTTTTTTTTTTTTTTGCCCAGTTGATACCGTACTATCTATTTTGTAATTTTTATTTACTGTTAAAAAAAACAAAAAAACAAATCCTTTCACACATGTTTTCTATGATATTTGCTAGTTTTTAATTTCTAATGTTCTTAAAAAGTTCGTCAGTAGTAGAAGCACTCTGTTTAATTTATCGAAGTCTATTTTTTCTTTCACTTTAAGGCACAGCTAGAAGAGTAAAAGGTATGTCAAGCGTTATAGATTTTTTAGTGAAATTTAGTTCTCAGTAAAAGTTCAAACTTGATGTCCTATTTAGCAATTGGTCTGTGTTTCTGTCTGTCTGTATATCTGTGTGGGTGGGACAGCATATCTCAAAAACCAAAAATCGAAGGGTCAAACATAATATTTCGTTAAATTGATAACTGGAAAACTGAGAATAAGCTTTCCATAAAAATCGTTCAACCGGAAGTGCCACTTTACTGAATGTTTTTTTTTTCAGTTTTTAGTAATTTTCTCGAAAACGGCTCCAAAAATCTGCATATCGACTAAACATACAAAGAGGTATAACCTTCTTTTGAAACATTTCTCCGGGTAAAACCATTTAAGGGGCCTTTGGGGGAGGGGTGGACTTATGTTTTCTTCTAAAGTGCTATCTTAGTTGATTATAAAATTCTGCCATCTAAACAAAATTAATTAAAAACAAATAGATTGCCAAAATTCAGAGATTCAAGAAAATTAGTAAATTGGAAGTGTGTTTTTACTGAACCGGTTTTTCACTTTTTGGGATTTTCTCCATTACCGTCGAATTTCATTAAATTTGGTGTACTAAGTATAAAATTTGTCAATTACAATTTTGTAACCAGCAGAAAGAGAAAGTAGTATGAGTGTTTCACACCAGATTTTTTTTTTTTTAAAGCTTTAGTGGCCAAAAGAAAAAATATTAGGAGTTAGGCGAGGTGTCTTGGCAGAGAACTGTAGGGCGACTTATGATTATTGCAGATTAAACTGGGCTGGGCTTTGTAGTTTTTACTAATGCCACAAAAAAAAGAAGCTTTTAGGTGGGTCAGAGTTGGGCTGCCACAACAGATTTAGTATACATTCTGTAACCCCTGCCACCATTTTTGTGGCAAACCCCAATTAATAAACTTTTGCAATAATTTAAATTGTATTAATTGCATTGTTTCACACCAGATTTTTCAGAAAATATAATGTAAAAAAAAAAATAATAATATTTAGAAAGAAATACTAATAAAGAAGGTAATCATAAGTAGTTCGTATATATATATAAAATTACTTAACTTATAACTATTTTTATATATATATATATAATATACATTATTACTTTTAATGTTACTAATTCATATAGTGAATGGTAATGTGGATATCCATTAAATTGTAATTATTACATAACTATAACCTCTAAATAAATAAATAAACAAAAAACAATTACCTGGCTTTAGTAACAGGAGTTGTTTACAGTTTACAGTTCGTTAAAATGCCATTGTTTTCAAAGATATAGCAAAGTTTCACAAACTGACATACATTCATACACAGTTCAACAAACCACTCTAAATCAAATTGCAGTTTGCTATTTTTTGCTTGTCCATTGGTTATTTGGTCATCAGTTAGCCCCAGTCACACGACTGGTCGGGGGACATAGCTAGGCAATTCTATTTCTAGAGGAAGTATTTTATGATTGTTGATTATTTCTTTAAAAAAGATCTTGTCGGCTTGACTTTTACTTACATATGATTAAAATACTCGTGTATATTATTAGTGATAGTTTGTTCTATACGTCTCTCCAGCCACCCCCTCTTCATGCCTCTTCATCAATTTCACCAATCTCTTCCTCACTATCCTTGCTGACATACTGCATTTTTCTAAATTATCTATCACAACCCAACAACCTTTTTTCCATCTTCTCGTCCATTGTTTCCCTTTCCTCATCTCCTTTCTTATTCCAATTCTATCTTTTGCAAACATCTCCTCCAATATTTCAACTATTCTGCCCTCTCTAAACTACACACTCTTTCAGCGGTGGCCCCTTAAGAAAATATACTTTCAAATCCTTTTTTACTCGTAATCCTTCTAGAAAGAGCAAGTATTGCGGTCAGGTCAAATTTTCATATAAACACATGTTCTTAGATCTCATGAGCACTAAACCAGTTGTGTGTTGAGGAAATAGCAACGCATCTGACACGAAGGTTTCGGGCTCAATCAAGCGGAAGTGCGACAGTACCGAATGTTTTTTCTTCAGTTTTTCGCGATTTTCTCGAAATGGCGCCATGATTGTCTTACTTCTTATTCTTTCTGCATATATAATTACCTAAAACTTTTATTTGAAACATTTTCCCGGAAAAATTGATTTCTGGGGGAGTTTCGGAGGAACAGCAGCGTTAAGCTTGAATAATATTTATATACATTGAATCGATGCTAGAATGTTTAAGACAGTCGGTTAACCGTTACAGGTTTTTGAGTTTTATTGGAATTTTCTCGAAAACGACTGTAACGATTTCCTATAAACTTGGAATACAAACTGCACAGATATAAATCTGTCATTTTCATTTCAAACGTTTTTCTGAACCAAGTGGTTTTAGGTGGTTCTGTGAAATCTGAGGCGTTAAAATTCAAATGTGTTGGTTCAATGTAATTAGCACTCTTTATACAATGTAATCACTCACGACCAGTTTCGGTTGGCACTTGTTCCTCCACACCTATGTTAGAACTTCTGAAATTTGAAATTCCAAAAAAAAAATTATTTTATTGTCGTATAACTGTATTAAGAGTCGTGTGAAGATTTCACACCAGATTTTTTTACCCTATGTTGGCTTGTTCATTTTTTTCTTCGTAACCCATAACTGTACCCAAATACTTAGAAGCACCTTATCCTTTTATAACGTCCAACCAGTAAAATCCTCTTTATGCCCTCCTCTATTACTCAGTTTTGCTGTAATTAATCTTCATACCTCAACTCCATGTAAGTTCATCATTGCAAAGATCTGTTTATCTTGGACTATCTCCCATTGACCATCCGCGATAAAGAACCTACATATATTTGCAATAGGCAATTCCTTATAACAGTAAGTGAAAACAAAAATACGCACGCAAACAGCCTTTACGATTGAACCGCCATCTTTATTAATCTTATTATACAAACAGAATGTTTGTTTGTACGAGTGATTTGCATAGTTATTAGTAGGTAGCTGGCAATTGTAATCTAGCTATTGTTTGTTTTTGTTATTGTATAATAGTTGATGTTATTTTACGTGTACTATTTACATATAACGCTCAACAATAAAGCTATTATTCATCAAAAATATATTTTGATAATAAATTAAAAAAGAAAAATCAAAAGACAAATCTACATAATAAAGATGTACCACAGCCTACACATGTAGTAACTAGACACATTGACGTATTTAAAAAAAGAAGGAAACAATTGTTTATCTAACAATGATAATAGATTTACAAACATATGTTTATATTTACATAAATCCACTGCTACCACAATCTCTAATGCTAGATGTATTTGTTATTATTATCAGCTAAGTTTGTATGTATGTCGCTGTATGTATAGAGTAGAAAACTTGACTGATTTTGCTTATCATCCTCCTTAACACACTTCTTTCTTTTGCTGCTGAAAGAATCATCTTAACTGAAAATAGAACACGTAGGAAACATAAAAATTCTACAATTTTTTTTTTTTTGTTTACTCCTTGGTTCCTTTTTCAAGACATTCTCTTCTACACTCCTTTAGTGCTTTAACAGTTAAGAGATCTAACTAGGTAGGTTATAATTTACCTGTGGTTTTCTTTTTTTTTCTTACATGAACGTGTCGGAATGTTTATCACTTTGTAGATAGTGTGCATCTTAAAGTATGACATAAATATATATAAAAAAATTCATGTTTTCCTTAAGGTAGATCAGGTTCCAGAATTGTTCCCTCTGAGACACTACTTTCTTTTACTAAATTCCTTTACTTGATAAATTTTCATCAGATTTAAAATTTTTTCTCTCCCTTAATTGCCACACGAGAGGTACTGAATTGCATTCAGTATTTAGATTTTTCGAAATGGAGTTTTTAATCATCGGAACAACTGGTTTTCCGGAAAACCATAAGCTCCTCACAACCGGAATGAATTCCTGGAGTCAATCCTCTTGGATTTCCAAAAGCTTAGAGCTGAGCTTAGTTTAGAAATACCCAGAATAAGAAAATCATGGATACTTCCCAGAACATCATTAAAGAATAAAGGTAACAAAAATAATTATGCGTCGGATACGTAAGAAGCATAAGGCATCTGGAAGACTTCCAAAAAGAAGTGCCTGAGTAGGATAATTAAACGGAAGAAGAGGTCTAATACAGAGGCTTGGGTGCCTACATGGAAAGTAGACAAGGTAAACCGCTGATAACTGGAAACTCCTCCTTAAAAAAAAATAAAAAAAAAAATTGAAAACTGGAAAATTGCAGAACAAAATCTGGGTCAACCGGAAATACCAGAATTTATTTTTTCGCGATTTTCTCAAAAACGACTTCAATGATTATTTTTAACGATTTTTTTTGAAACTTTTGTCAGGAAAAATTCATTGAAGAGAGGTTTTGGGGGATAGTGTGGGGCTGTTTTCTTCTTAAATGCTATTTTAGTTGATAATACAACTCTATCATCCAATTAATATTAATTAGAACTAAATATGTTGCTAAAATTCTGAGCTTTATGAAAATCGGTTGACCGGAAGTACATTTTTCAATTTTCTATGATTTCCTCCATAAAAACACTGGCAGATTTAATTAAATCTGTAGCACTGACTATGAATCCAGAAACCTATCACTTCTGTTGAGAACTTTTTTCCAAGAAGTTTAACTTATTTATAGAAGTTTTGGGGAGTCAGGGAAGATGCTCTCCTCAAAAAAGTCATTTTGTTAAGTTTAGATTCTCGCCATTGGTCAGAAATGAAGGTCAAGTAAATATTTAGTCAAAATTGCCTGTAACTTGAGTTCGGAGAAAAAATAACAACCATAACTTTATAAATTACAGTAAGTGAAAGTTGTGTGAGTGTTTCACACCCTTTTTTTTTTAATGAAGTTAGTCGTTTTCATTTTCACCGTTATTATAGTAGTTGCCCAATTTGCCATTTTGTTTTCCTTTCTTCACCAAACTATTTATCTACTGTTGTAGATATTACCAGTGTAATCTCTTGATCCATTGTAGTGTTGTGTGTTTTTTATTGTGAGATCTCTCTTACTTATATTTAAAAAAAAAAAAATGCGTCACAAAACAGCTGATTACCTTCAACATTTTGCCGGTTCTTCAACTGTATGTCCGTCATTTAAGAAAACTAAAAAAATAAAAGTGACATTAACGCTATCTATGAGAGAGATCTGAAATATGTTTTTTTTTCTTCTTTCCAGGAAATCTGAGTTACGACATCTGAATTATTTAAAGAAAAAAAAAACTCTGAGAAAGTTGTACGACTATATAAAGCTTCCATTGTAGGAAGAGATCGTTGTTAATTCTGAATTTCTCATCTTAAACTCATAAAAGTGTTTTTTAAGAGTGTTTTTTAAAAGTGTTTTTTAATGGCTGTTCGGGTTCAAAGTATATCCCTAGTAGATGTGCTATAAAGCTAAAGCCACTGCGATCTAAAAGATCAATTTATGGCTTCCTTGATATCAGTAGTAACCTGGGAAGAAACTAAACAACCCAAAGTAATTCAACTCATCAACTGCCGCTCTGCTGGCCTTACTTATACTGAGTGATTGACTGGATGGTATAATGTAACAATCACCATAGAATTCGCCACAAATGCTTGATAGTAACATTAGCAGCCTCATCGAGGCGCCACCTTGAGCTTCCAAGCGCACATCAACTACGCATTAACTACTATTAATGTATTGGCGAATGAACTTCAACTTCGAAAAGGATTCTCCCATTTAGAAGCTGTAGAAGAAACTGAAACTCAATAAAAGCCAACCACCAGAGAACTTAATCTGTCAGTCGCCAGATGAAACTTTGATGAGATTAGATCCATCGCCAAATCAACTTTGACAAGTTAAACAAATCTCAACATCAAACTTTGAAAGGTTCACCCAACTAGCCATAGCTTAATCCATCGTTGAAACAAGCAAGAGTTTTAATTAGCCACATCGTGCTTCAAGCGATTCACAACACCATTCACACTACACAATTCATCACCAACATCACTCTTCGCTCGGTTACACTATTCGTTAAAACGCTAAATATATAAATTATGAGTTTAATTATAAGTTTATGTGTTCATCACTTCTTCAACTGTCAACCCTCATATTAGTACCATTACGATAGTATCAGCCTCTATACCCGCAGAAGCCGGGCGCCAAATTCTTTGAAGATGTGGCCGATCCACCCTCCGAGATAAATTCCTAAAATTTAGTTTATACGAAACTTATTTGAATTAGTTTTGGGCCACCGTGCGTCTTATAAAACAGCAAGACAGACTAAATATTCCCACATTATCTCTATCTAAGATAAAAGTTCACTGATTATTTACAGAAGTGGCGGAGATGGAGGAAGAAAGGGCAATAAACGATAAAGTTTTATATGTATATATATATCTTCTCTTTATTTTATTAAACAAAGACAAAAGAACAAAAGTTTATTTGTTGTAGAAGAGTTAGAGGATTAACTCTCTGTCTCACTTCCTCTCTCTCTCGCTCCTTTTTTGTTTGTTAAATTAACGTAATGGTAAATGTCAAAGCCTTACAGATTATTTATTTATATTCTGAATCAGCTGACATACATCATTGTGGTAGCAGTGGCAGTTGACGACATTCTGGGTGGTAAACGTTGTATACAAAGTCCATTTTATTTTTAGAAAATGATAACAAACGTAAAATTAGAGATCTCTTTCTTTTTCAGCGTCATTAGATTAATATCAACGGCATTGTTGATGGAATTAATTAAAAAACAGTCCGTCCAAACTTCTCCAGTCGTCCCTCTCTCCTGCACGATTCTTCTTTTAATAGTTTCAAATCTCCCTGGAAGATTTAAAAAAAAAAAACGAAAAAAAAAGTCCTCGACTTTAATATAAACTAAACACAATGAGGAAATAAATCGTTTCCCTTCTCCACTACCCCGAGCATCACAAAAGTGGGTTGTGTGGTCCATTTTTATTGTTACTAGCATCTGAAATTATAATGACTTCTTAATATTGAGGGGGAGGTAGGAGAGAGATTAAAAAGGCAATGCAGTATTCTTTTATCTTTGTATTTGTAATGTTAATGGTTGGAGTTTGTTTATTTTTAGTAGTGGAGTGTGTATAGCACGATGCGCTTTTAGTGAAAAGGGCTTATATGTTTGTAATTTTAAAAGAGAATGAAGTGTTAGCAATAATAAGGAAGTCGCACTGTTTTTCAAAAGATATATTCTCTAATAGAATTTAAGTTAACAACAATATGCTTATAAGTTAATTGGAATAATTCTTAAAACTTGATGCTGGCACTGATGTTTTCACCTTGGTAGCTAGAACGAGTCTGTCCTAAAATATCTCTTCTCTTTGTTTCAATTCCTCCCCTGTGAGAAGAAGGGGTAGTACAGTACAATGCCGTATTGTTCTTGAACCGTACGAGTAACTGTAATGGTATTACCTGGCTGTCCTTTTGCAACATATTTTGATAATTTAGATTTATTTAAAATTTAATATTATTTCAAGTTTCTTGCATCCATCACATTATCCCCCCTCCCGGAGAAATTTTTCGGCACGAAAAATTTGGGAGGTGATCTAGAGTTGTAGAGGCTTGAAGGTTATCCTCTGGTAAGGTGAGAGGCGTGTGTGTAGCCTCTGCAAAGTGGCTGTGTGTTGTAGGCTGCAGTCATCTTCTTCTGGAGCAAACGCTGCTTGAAGGTGTGAGCGTTGCTGTGTGTTTGGATATCTTATACTCGAGCGAACGCTGCGTGAGTGGGTGAGCGTTGCTTTGGTGGTAGGCTGATATGCGAACACTGCTTGGCGAGTGAGAGTGTTGCTGATGAAGATGTAACTGGCAAGGGTAGACAATATAGGCTTCTGAGTGATGGTGATGGATGTAATTTCTTGAGTTCTTGAAGTGACTCTATATGCATATATGTGTTTTTGTTAATATGACTCTATATAGACGAAAATGCATATGTTTTTCTTGATGTGTTTCTATATAAACGACAAATTTTTAAATAATTCAAAATAATTATATATACATTACAGAAAAATTTATAGTAATAAATAGTAAGCAGTAAAATTTAAATGAACAAGTTCAATAAAATACATATATAGCACCACGAAATCTATTTATTAGTGTGGTGATAAAAATACATTAAAACAAAACAAAACAAAAAATGAAGGAAAGGTATTGAATAGGTTTTTAGAAGAGAGCTAATTAGTAAGATAAGGTGTTAAGATTTTAGTTAAAGATTTGTTTATGTGATTAAGTATGTTTTCAATTTCCATTTGGAAATATTGTGTTGTTGATCCCTTTCCATTTGGAAATGTTGGGTCGTTAGTCAATTTCCCTTTGGAAATGCTGTGGTGTTATTTTATTTCCTTTTGGAAATGTCGTGTAAGTTTATTTCCCTTTGGAAATTTGTGCAGTTTGTGAGTTTTCCATTTGGAATAAGTCCAGTTGGCGTCCATTTCTTGTCCATCTTGAAATAATATTTGTAAGTCTAATTTATTAATTGCTGCATGTGCAGGCATATTTGTGTATATTTTTGTTATTTCCCTTTGGAAATACGTGCAGTTAGTTGGTGTTCATCTTGTGGAAAGAAATTGTTAACCTAGTTATACATCGACAACTGTTGCATTTGCAAACAGATATATATATAATTTTCAGTTTGTGTAGTCTTATTTACTATGATCGTAGGTTATAATTGTGATCGTTCTCAGTGTGTGGTTGGGGTAATATTAGTATACGTAGCGAATTCATCGATTCATTATTAGTTTAAATGTTTGTTTGATTTAGTTTAGTTTTATGTGTGTTTGTAGGAGGATTATAGGATTATGAGGAATCCGAAGTTTAGTATCAATTCCTTTTGTAGAATGTTTGATCTGAAACTAATTCTTTTAAACATAAAATTAATTTATATATATATAAATACATGGCTAACATGCTATTTTCATGCAACATTCATAGACATGCAATTCATGCATACATTCATAGACATGCAGTTCATGCATACACATGCAATGATGTAGCTGTGAAGAAGTTTGATTCTGGAAAGAGAAATTTTAAAATTAAATTAATGTTAAATTAAAATATTGCTGAACACTTAATTTTATGGAAAGCTCTTATAACTAAGACATTTTTTGCTATTGAAGTAAATATTAAGTTATTAAGGTAAGTAGCTACTTTGTGGGGTATGCATGCATATTTGGGCCGTCGTAATCCAAGAGCTATTCAGCTATGCTGTGCTTTCTAGGTACCTTGAACATACATTAAGAAAACAATTAAATATTAGAAAAATGTTAGATTAATAAATCAAAAGATCGACAAATATATAAACAAATAAAGTAATGCAGTTTTCTTTTAAAGCGAACTGAAAAAAAATAATACATATCATGAATATCATAAATAAACATCAAAATATCAAACATTAAATCTGCAAAAATATATAATTTATTAATTAAAAGTATACTAAAATTTAATTAAAAATTCATCGTAAATCAATATTTGGAAATTCTTAATTTCTGCATTGACATCGTCGTCGCTGGAACAGAAAAAAAAATGTGTTGAATAAAGAGATCACTATGAAACATTGCATTACATAACAGATATTAAACAATCAAGTTTACGCATTTTTGTTCTTAAGACTAATTAATTGATTACATGCATTTTTTTTTTATTATTATTATTTTTTTTTATATATATATAGTTCATAAGTTTGTTAATTATATGGTTAATATATACTAATATATACATGGGGTGTAGTTTGTAGAGTTGAGAATAGGTTGAGAAGTGTGATAAAATGAGAATAATTTCAAGAGATTATGTCAAGTATGTTATTTCAAGTGTTATGTAGTGTGTGTGCGAGGTGGCACAGAAATTTTGTGGCTAGTTACTAGGGATTTTAGTGAACTTAGCGATTAGTACTAAATTGGTGCGTTTGAGTACTATTTGAAAATTGAATGTTGAATTTAATTGTTAGATACGTGCGCAAATTAATGATTGCCCAGTAAGAAAATTTCTACAAGTATTGATTGGAAATCACTTTTTAATTGCGAAGGTATAGATTCGCCAGAAAAATTTGAATTTTTGACATTGTCCGCATGCAAATGAAGGGACGTGATGCCATAATTAGGTATGTTAAGGTTCTTAGGTTAAGAACTGGTGGAAGCAGGTATGATAGCCATGGTCAATCCAGGTGTTCGAGAAAGCGCCTGAAGGCTAACTCGTTTTGGGCTGTATTTGGAAACAATTACGAGCCGTATGTCCAAATATTGAACAATATTGGCAAGTGGGCCTATTTTGGAGGTGATTGCTAGTTTCGTTACCATTATTATGACTATACTGGGATCTATCTGAATAAGGGTTAAATCGCGAATTGTTTGAATTAATTCGAGGGCTATGATTATTACTATAATACTGATTATTATTATTATTATTGTTATAACGATTATTATTATATACCCTGCGATTGAAATTTTTTGGTACATTAAAATTGTTAGGCATTTTGCCAAAGTTAGTACGAGGTTTTGGTCTGAATTTATTGGTGCAGTCCACGTCAAAATGTGGACCGGAACAATGCGGCAAGGTCTGTTCCTTATTACATTAAATACTTTACAAGTGGTAGTTGGTTTTAATTGTGGCTTTTGACTTTTATTACGATGCGGGCATTCTCTGTGGAAATGCATTTGTCCACAGTATCGACAAGGAGATGGGGGTGTACGATTATAAGTTTTCGAAGTAACAGCGAAAACTGTGGGGTTTGTTTCAGAAGCCTGAACTTCTTTTAGGGCATTGGCATAGGAAAGTGCTTCATCTAATTTTTGAGGAAGCTTCGTTCGCACCTCATTACGAAGCGGTTGAGGAAGTGACTTCAAGAATGCATCAGTGGCCAGTTTATCTAGAATTGCTTGTAAGGCCTCGAGTGGTTAGCTTGAGCTTTTAAATGAATGGCGGATTGGATATGTCTAATCCTATCCGCGAATGTTTCAGGAGACTCAGTAGGCAAGGACTGAATATTAGTCATCTGTTGTAAGAGGACTAAGGGTGTTTTTTCCTTACGAAATCGGGCTAGAAGTCGCTCTGAAATTAGAGGATACGTTATAGTTGTACCCTGGCGTTGTAATTCCGCTTTCTGGGTGTCATAAAATATTTTTGCAGAACCTGAGAGCTAAGTGCTAATATTTCTAATTTAGCAGCGTCGTCCCAGCCAGAAAGACTAGCACAATGGCTAATTTGGTCAAGGAAATCTGACACTTTGGCTGAATTTTCGCCATCGAAGGTAGGTAAGCTATTGATTAATTGCAAATTCCTTAAGGGACTAGGTTGATTATTAATTGGAGGATTTGCTAATTGCTGCTGAGCAAGTAAATATTCTACAGCAGCGTCGATGCCCATGTCTTGTCCATTAATCTTATACATTTTGCCAGTGAACGAATTGCTTGGGGAAAGATTATATTTTTCAAGACGTCTACGTAATTGGAGTAAATTGCCTCCAACAGAAAGGTTATTATCGCTTAATATCTTTATAATTTGGGATCTATTAAGTACACTCATAAATTCAAAATTCGAAAGGGATTGAGGTACTAGTGGTACAATTACAAAATTTAAAAATGAAATTCACTAGAAAATTCAATAATGGGAAATATTGAAGATATTTCCGCTGAGAAAGTAATTTAAAAAAAACAATCAAATTATCTGATGGATAATTTGTTTAATCATGAAATTAAAATTTTTACGTACTTGTAAATTGTGGATTCTCGTTGAAAATATCCCAAACAGCTGGCACCAATGTAATGTAATGGTGTGGAGTTGTATTTGTAGTAGTGGTAGTGTGTAGCACGAGCGTTTTAGTGAAAAGGGCTTATAAGTTTGTAATTTTAAAAGAGAATGAAGTGTTAGCAATAATAAGGAAGTCGCACTGTTTTTCAAAAGATATATTCTCTAATAGAATTTAAGTTAACAACAATATGCTTATAAGTTAATTGGAATAATTCTTAAAACTTGATGCTGGCACTGATGTTTTCACCTTGGTAGCTAGAACGAGTCTCTTAAAATATCTCTTCTCTTTGTTTCAATTCCTCCCCTGTGAGAAGAAGGGGTAATACAGTACAATGCCTTAATTGTTCTTGAACCGTACGAGTAACTGTAATGGTATTACCTGGCTGTCCTTTTGCAACATATTTTGATAATTTAGATTTATTTAAAATTTAATATTATTTCAAGTTTCTTGCATCCATCCATATTCCATTTTTATGCTATGTGTAAGCTTTGTGTCATTTAAATGTCGGCTTTGTTATACATCTCTGTATGATATTGCTGCAGTGTTTGGTCAGCTGATCTTAAAACAGTTCTTACTTTCTCCTAGTCCTAGTAAGAGGAAGTATTGAAATTTCGAAATCAAGACTTCCCCTGAAATTTATGTTTTGAGGTCCCTGAAAATGAAAACAATTTTTTTAGCAAGTTGTGTGCGTGTGAAAGTACAATATCTCAAAAACGAAAAATTGCAAGTAGCACAAACTTGGTATTCCACTTCACCGCATCTACACAACCGGAAGTGTGGGTTACTGAATTTTTTTTTTGTTTTTCGCAATTTTTATTAAACCCATGTTATCATTTTTATTTGAAATATTTTCCTAGGAAAATTTAATTTTTTGGGAACAGCAGCGCTATGCTTTCCTCTAAAGTATCACTTCTGTGCAGTGTACAGTGCTGCCACCGAATTGATATTTTTAAGAAAATCGGTTAACTGAAAATGCGATTTTACAGAATGGTATTTTTGGAATTTTCTCGAAAACGACTGTAACTATTATCTCTAAACTTGGAATACTAACTGACAGATTATTGACCTATCATTGTTGTGGTTGGTTCCGTAGAGCTGGAAAGCATCAGAGGTACTTTCCGTGATAGCCAGTTTCTCATCGACCGGTTTCGGGCGTTCGCCCATCATCAGGATGCTTTTTGTCAAATAGTTTGATAACATAGACTTGCACAGAGCAACTTTAGTTGATGCACTTGGTGTACCTTAATGTAATGTTGATACAATGTATGTATGTACAATATAATGTTGATGATTGTATCACTGTTGATACACAGAGTGTATCACCCGAATTTGCTCTGTGCAAGTATATCTGTGATAAACCTATCACTTTTATTTGTAACAATTTGTTGAAAAAAATTTCCCTACCTGGGTTGGCATTTACTGCATCCCCAGTCCATCCCCACCATGTGTGGCTTTATGTTAGGGGAAATGAGCACAATTTTAAATTTAAAGAAAATTTCTCATTTTATATTATGTAACCGTATTAAGAGAGGTAAGAAGAAATCGTGTGCGTGTTCACAATGAAGAGTTTTCTTAACATTTGTGTGCTTATGAGAAGGTTATAAATTATAGATCTCGTTATTGTCCTTAGAATACTATTATTATTATTACTATTATTAAAAATATGAAAATGTCAGGGAAATGTCTGGGTTTGTATAGAATAGAATGAAAAATATGTTTTTAGACAACAAATGATGGAAATACGAGTCTAGCATGTCAATATACAGAAAAATCACAGGAGGTTTAAAGTTGGAATGTTGTTTGGTTGACGCCAACACATCATACATGCAAGTTTCATTCATAATCGATTAGTCCATAAGTGTTATTTTTGTAGTAGTATGGAACTTTCTACCCTACCCCTATGCCAACAGTGCCATACTTTTCCCCTTCGTCTAGACAAACAGCTATCCTTGCCGGGAAACCGCAGTTACCTCACGAAAGCAAATATGAAACTCACTCCCTCAGTCCAAGAGAAGTTAGGGAAACTTATTGAATATAAAACTGCACCTGGTGAGGTAAAAAGCAGGAAGTTCTAAAGACACTAAGATGTCTTTCATCAAGCTTCTAGGCACCTTAACTCGATGGTAGATTGTGTTTCTTAGCGTATACTACCTAATAACCCGCACACCTTTCACGATGCTTTTATCTCACTGTACAGTGGCCCCCGGCATGAACGATTGTTACAACTCCCGTGACCAGCACCATGACGAATAGCTAAATATATCGTTTGAGCCAAGACAGTGATCCTATAACAGGATAATCCCCATGTGTATAAACCTCCCATGCGTATAAAACTTCTTCGCTTGATTGTAAAATTGTCTGGGAATCATTAGGCCGGTATAGTGTGTGACAGGAATTTCAAAAGACGACGTCAGCATCTCTGCACAAATTTGGTGCAACAGTCTGTGACGATCCGAAAGGAAATCCTTATCGGTTCTAAGCTGTAGGAGAATAAACAAACCATACTATGATATGAATGCAGTCTCAGATAGGAGGTGAAATATGTTGTATTATTCTTCATGTTTTGATGGATACCTTCAATCAGGCACGTGGGAGTAGCAGACAAGTGGCGACGGTTCGCCCCCCCCCCGCCATTGGGGGGCCACCTTGTTCTGCTCACAAGGCAGTTCTTTTAACTTTCAAAAGCAAATCTCTGATTATTGAACTAGAAGAAGAAAAAAAGGAGTACTTGTTGAAGCTGAATTTTCACAACAGAAAACTTTCTTGACAGAATTTTCCTACAAAATCTGTGGCCATCTTGCTAGGGGCGCTGGACGCAAGGATCCCATCCTTGGGTTGCATCCGATAATCGTCAGCCTTAGTAAGAACCATGTTTAATATCTACAGTATGCAACGTCTCCAGACACGGGAAGATCCTGAGTAAGTATGTGTAATATTTAGAGCAATTATTTAATTTCCTATTGGAAAAAGTAAATTCGGGTAATAATAGAAACTATAGCCAAATTAATTTCATAACAAATTTCGTGCTATATTTTATATTTCAATTTTTCCAAAGGATTATCTATATATAAACAGTATTATATTGAATGTAGAAGAAAATGACTCTGTCATTATTTGCCGCCAATCTCAGTTCTTTGTGAGAACTGGTCAGAAAATTGAACTGTCCAATTATCTACACGGTCCAAAATAACACCTTCAGTCTTCAGAGGTAGCAGGGTTTTTGATTGATGCACTTTTATTCAGAACTATAATACAATTCTATTCTCTCTATCTTTATGATTAATTTTATATCTAAAGATGGCTACCGTTAGAAATTTATTACATTAGAACGGATGCAGTGACGGGTCCCAATTTATGCAGCTAACGGTACATTCTACTCTTATTATATTTATATAAAAGAATGGAAGTTTATTTTGTGTGTTTGGTTGTTTTCCAATGCATTATTATTCGCCATTTTTCTTCTTGATTGTCTTAATTTATTTTTTAATGATACCTGTATTGTTCTTCGCCATTGTGTTACGGTGTTGTGTACCGACCTTGTGTTGTGGTGTTGTGTACCGAAAAACAAAAATGTGGTGTGAAATTCTGGCACGATTTCTCTTAAATAAATGGATGTAAATTGACAAAATTGCCAAATTTTCTTTAAACTTGAAAATTCTTAGTTAGTTGGACCTAACATAAATATAGTGGTGGTGTGTGGTCACCATCCATGGCGGTAGTTACATTGTTCAGCGCCAACAACACTGAAGAAGCTCTCGCATAAAATAATACTTGACACTTTTATTTCAAAACATTTTCCTGGGAAAATTGATTTTTGACGAGATTGTTGGGAAACAGTGACGTCATGCTTTCCACTAAAGTATCACTTCAGTACAGTGTACGGTTCTCTCAACTATATATATTAGTATTCCTGACAAGCGTTTGTAGAATTCTAAATTTGAAGAAAATCTATTAACTGTAATCGCGACTTTACAGAATAGGTTTTTTGGCATTTTCTGGCAAACGACTATAACGATTTCCTTTAAACTTGGAATTTTCACTGCACAGATTTAAACCTAACACTTTTATTTGAAACATTTTTCCGAAACCAGTATTTCTTTTTTTTTTAAGAAAGTACTACTCTTGAGTAATTTTTTTTGTACTTCTTGGATGCTTTCCTGTCTTTTTGTAGGCCCTATCATTCTCCATGGAAATTGAATTTTCTCCATCCTTTTTTCAGTGGCCCGCTCTTCAAGATTGGTTCGGTTAGCTAGTTAGTATAGCACGTTTTTCTTCATTTTCTTCTGGACCTTTTTTTTTCGCAGTTAAGGCATTTCAGTATCTTTGTTATTTTACTCTTTTTTTCCTTTTCTCTTTATGCCGAGTAACCGCATCCGTAAGGGAGAGTGGAAATTAATATAGTACTTATTTAACACGGTATATTCTTTAAAGCTTTCGTTAAGTTCATCTCTAAGTTGTTCCCCTTATTTAATGGGACACCAGTAGGTCCTTGTAGTTGCAAATCTACTCTCTGTGTGATGATGTCCATTGATAATAATTATAGTATTTTTTATGTTTGTTTAACGTGAGCTAATACAATGCCCCCCCCCCAAACAATCAACCATCCCAAAATAGACCCATCCTCTCTCTGCCGATGTAAAATCACACAGTTTTCTCTTCAGAATTCTTAGAATTGTTGTAGTGCAGATTTTCACTTCCTATTACTATCTAATCGTAATTTCGCATATCCGGTCACTGTTTACTGTCCCTTTCTAAAAGCTTGTGCGTGCCATATAATTGTCCAGTTATTAGTTCTAATAATAGTTGAATGTGAAATTAAATTTCTTTTGTTTTTATTTTTACTATTTTGTTTTTTTTTTTTTTGCTTTCAAACTTAGTTTTGTTTCTAAATTTATCCAATAATATTAGCGTGCAGTTTTTAAACAATAAAAAAGCAAAACATTTTACACACACATAATTGTTTTCTCTCTCTGCAAGCACTGTATAGTTAGTTCTTTGTCAGTATTAGTGTTGTGTTATTATTGCCAGCATGATAAAAATAGGGTCCCACAAGGAAAGTTAATAGTTTCATTATTCGATCATTCAATTCGATTATACTTATTGAAATTAAAAACAGTAGCTTCTTAATTTTTTTTTTTTTAATGAATGAGGGAACTCGTTTTTCTTCTTTAATTTCTGCATTAATTTTTTTTAATTTTTGTCAACCACTTTCTCACTAGTACTCCTACTTTCACTTAGTATAGAAATTATTCACGTGGCTTTTGTATTCAGTTGAAAAAACATATCATTACGATTATGTCAGCAATTGGCAACTTCAATTTTTTATTAAACATATGATCTGTTCATTATGATGCAATTAAGCGCTTTCTGTTTGTTTGATTTCACATCTTTTATAGCTGTGTAAACAATATTAGTGCAATGGGGCATTGAATTTTCCCCGTACGCACAAAATCTTCCGCATAAATAAATAAATCGAACATACTCACACTTAATTCTCGTGTAATTAGCAGTCGTATCCATTATGAAAGTTTCGGTGAAAATCTCTTTCAAGCGGAAATGCAAATTTATTGGCTGTTTTTTCTTCTTCAGTTAGCCCTACCCTATCTGCCAGTTAGCCCTAGCTCGCTATCTGGTCCTGAACTTTCCTGCTGCATCTTGTTATAGAACTATATGTGAGGCCATTAATCATTGGCTCACAAGTAGGCGAACTCTCTACTGGAGGGAGTTGTTGGCGGGGCAGAGGCACTCCAAGTTATTCCTACTGGGCCCCAGCAAACTTGCGCACACATTTCTATCTCCTTAGTAGAGAGAAGAATCAGGAGAATTAACTGCCTCTTTAAGAAACACTCACACAAATTGGGTCATGTAGAAGATCCACTTTTTTAGAAAGTGTGGCATTGGTTGATTTATTTTTGTGCATTTTGTCGAAAGACGATTCCTCTCAGATTATGGTAGTGAACCATGAATCGGAAAACCTCTTGCCTCTAACCTGGCGTTTATTAGCGATACAAGGTTGACTTAAATGAAACTGGAGTTCATAATAGGCCTGCTTTTAGCCTAAGTGCATTACCTCCCCCCCACCAAAGGTTTTACAATCTGGAATTAGAATTAATTGTACTCTCTCTCTCACACACACACACACACACACACACACACACACAAATGCCTGTATTTAACATATTCTGTCTCAGGAAAATTTATTTGTAGAGGATTCTGGGAAATGCAACGTTAAGCTTTCCTCGAATGACCATTTCACTTCGAACATTTGATTCTACCACTACTTATAGTCTTATTCTACCACTTATATTGTTAAAAACTGTGCTAGAGTTCAAAATTTGAAAATATTCGGTTAACTGAAAAAAAAAAACTACCGAGTAGTTATCCTGAGTTTTCTGAAATTTTATACAAAGTTTTGCTAAGGGGTTGAGATAGAGAGCGCTACCAGATGAATAAATATAGTTCCCAGATATTTTTATAATGTAATGTAAAGCTTAATAATAAACGTTTAGTAAACATGGTCGGTTTATATGAAAATTTGCCAATTTTTTTTTTTTTTTAATTTGTGTGTGTGTGTGTGTGTATATGCATGCTCTCTGTCTGTGTAACAGAAAATATCAAAAACGCAAAGTTACAGCTCAAACTTGGTGGTGTTCACTATAGGTCCTACAACCCCATGAGACACAAAGATTCCGGGCAGAATCCATCAACCGGAAGTATCACTTTACTGAATTTGTTTTGTAATAGTTTTTCGTGATCTTCTCGAAAACAGATGTACCGATTTTCTTCAATACTTGGTACATACTACTATCTGCACAATAAATACCTATTCCTTAATTTAAACATTTTCCCGTGAAAGTAACACTTCAGTATATATATGCTTTTTTTCATCTACTCGTATATAAATACACATTAGAAGCGTTGACAGAATTCCGAATTTGAAGAAAATTAATGAAGTGCGATTATGCAGAGTAGATTTTGTAGTTTTTTAAACTTGGAATGCAGCGCTGCTGCACAGATAGATAGGTATCACTTGTATTTGAACATTTTTCTGAAAAAGTTTATTTTAGAGGGGAGTATTGGAGGGATCTGTCAGTTAGTTTAAACTGAAATTTGCACAAGCTTTGCTGGTTTTGTTATAGAACGCTCCATATAAGGCCGCTCAGGTATAGAAGTAAAATCCCCACCACCATGTTGATTGCCAGCCCAACTGAACATTGTAAGTGGTAATTTTAAAGAAAATTTCTTGATTAAATTGTACCTATTCAATTAGAGTGAGAGAAAGTCGTGTGGTTGTTTCCTACCAGATTTTTTATTTTATTTTATTCTAAACTTATGCAGTATTCAGTTTTTCCGCCAGTGGTAATAGTGGCGTAATTTCCTTTCCATGTTGCCCACTAAATATAGCATTACCACCGTGGGCTGTTTTCCTTAACATAAACCACTTATTTAGATGATTGCCTTTAATAAAAATTGTACTCTGGTTTAATAATAATAAAAACTGCTCCCTTCCTTAGATTAATGCACTCGCTCTAATACCACACACACACACACACACACACACACACACACACACACTGTTATGCACAACACCATCTGGTGACTTCTGTACCAATTAATTTATTATACTTTTATCTAAAACACCAACAAATTTAAACATAACAAGGTAATTAACTGTTTCAAATATTTTTATGGCTCATCATATAAAACAGTTTACTATGTCATAAACGTTTTTTGGTTGCATCTTTATTACTTTTATTTTAGTAATTTTATTATTTATTTATTTTTTATTGCCTAATATGTTTTAATGTTTAATCATTCACCAATATTTATGATGTAATTGTGTAAATATTGATAAAATGTTGTTATCAACAGGTGCAGTAAATAGAAATTGAATTTATTTTGGTTATTATATTTGCAACACGTTCGTATTTCTGGAATATTAGATTATCTTTATGTAATTAACGGCACCTCATCTTGGAATATTCTTTTTAGCTCTGAATTTCTATCTGATAGGAATTATAAGCTGGAAATCACAAAAATACGTCGTCTTTCACGTTTAGGCGCTGGTTGTATACTTCCTACTTCCTGCTGCTCCTAGTCCAAGGAGTATTGTGATTGTGCCAGCATTTTTCAAATTTCTCTCATTCTGGAGAGAAAAGTAAAAAATTACTCAAATGTTTTGAAGCACGATCTCAGCAGAGATTATTTCTTAATTCATCGGATTAGTGAAAGGGATCAGAGTAGTATCAAAATTAGAAGAATTGAGATCACGAAACTGGAACAGGTTGAGTGAACGGTTTGTTTTCTGTAGGAATATTTTTCTTTTGCCCTCGCGTTTCTTTTTTTATATTTCTGAAGAATTCGCTACGGGTTTCTCCCCTCCATTTATTTTTTATTTGTTAGATGACTCTGTTAAAGTTTTTTTCTTACACAATTCAAAGGGGTTATAGAAAATTAAAAATCTGGTATGAAACACACAAGATTAGCTCTTGTAACAATTAATATTTATAAACACATTTCTTTAAAAATTGCGTCGTGCACAATGTTTAGTTGGGCTGGTCATAAAAAAAAATGAGGTTACATATTATACTTGTACACCTCTCCGTTGTGTGGAGCGCCCTCAACTAACTGACAGACCCATCAATCCCTCTAAAATAAGTTTTTTTTGGAAAAATGTTTCAAATAAAAGTGATACGTTTCAGCAAGCATTCCAAGTTTGAAGGAAATCGTTGCAATCGTTTTCTAGAAGATTTCAAAAATCTCAAAAACCTATTCTTTGAAGTCGTACATCCGGTTAGCAATTTTCTTCAAGTTGGGAATTCTGCCAATGCCTCTTAATGTATATTAATATCGATATATAGGCGGCAATATTATAGTGAAGTGGCACTTTCAAGGAAAGCATAACGATACTGTTGTTCCCCCCAGAACCCCAAAAAATCAATTTTCCCGGGAAAATGTTTCAAATGAAAATGATAAGATAAAAAAAAAATTCAGTAAATTCGCATTTCCGATTGATGGATTTTTCCCAAAACTTTCGTGTCACATACGGTGATAGTATCTAAACGGAACACCAAGTTTGAGCTGTCTGCGACTTTTCGTTTTTGAGATATTCTATTAACATACATACACAGACATTCATTAGAACATGTTTTTCGTTTTCAGGGACCAAAAACATGTATTTCCGGTGAAACCTAATTTCAAAAAATCTGGCACGGATCCCTATACTTCCTCTACTGGGAGTAAGAGAAAGTAAAAAAACGGTTTGCGACAGGTGGAATTTTGTAAACAAAAAACAGGTATATATTTTGTTGAATGAACAAGTGTTCTCTTTTCTCAGTTGTGGGAGTGTCGAGAGACTGTTGTTTTTGATGGTAGTAGTATTTTAGTGTAGTAGTAGGAGCTGGAGAAGGTCAGTCCGGCTAATCAAGGTGAAAGGTTGAACACCATATATATGGAACACAGCTCACTCTTGTAAGGTGAGCACTTGGCTGCATCTCCTTGGTTCGACTTTCTCCACAAAAAACTTGGTGCTGTTTTATTTTTCATCAATCTATTGGCCATGTTGTACACATAAAAAAAAATATTAGCATTAGTAAAACATGAAGAACATTTACAAAATGCTTCGTATTTAAAAAAGTAAAAAAGCGATTATAAAACTTCCCACGGTAAAATGAAGATGTTTTATTAAAAAAAGAAGTAAAGATTTCTCCAATCCCAAAGAGATACTGCTATGATGTATTTTAATTGAAAACAAATGCCCCTGAATTCACCCATTGTGTGTGTGTATTTAAAAAGGAGATTTATATCAGCTGTTTTCTTCTTTAAATCATCTTAAGTTTATTAAAAATTAATTATGTAGGCATTGCATTTCTCAAAACAGCTGTTTCTTTTTTTTTTTTGAGATTACCCTTTACACCTACACTTTTATTATTTTAATAGTTTTTTTTTTAAATTAAAACTCTTACATCAAATTAAGTTTTCATAATAGTTAATCTCTTCATAATGAAAGGGCACGAAGATTTGTTTATCATTAAACCACTTGTGTCATATTTGGTGACAAAGAATTAGCCAGCTGTTTTTCTTTATTTGTTTGTAATCTTTTTTTGATATTACCTACTTAATATTTTTGAATCAGCTGTTATTTATTTTGAGGGAGGATAAGTTTTTAAAAATGCATTGTTCATTCTTTAGTAGTATTTTAAATGTACAGTTCTATTAAGTTCATTCTATGTTGGATGCTAAGATATGAAAAGTATGTGAGAGAAAGCGGACGAATTGGTCCGATAAGGTTCAAATACACCTCTTGTGATGGTGATCTTTCTGCGGTGTTCCCAAGCAGTTAGAAAACTCGATCTTTAAGTTCTGGGTTCACAGCAGATCTGGTCTGCTAATTAGTGTTAAGTTTAATTTTCTATAGTTGTAAAAAACAAGCAATTATTTCATGCGACTTAACTAGAACACGAAGTTTCAGTACACGTAAGAAATCAAACTTCAAGGATGAGACCAGTACATAGTGTTCTTCCTGCTCTAATTTAGGTGCATAGTCCATAATGTATCTCTATAAATAACCTGAATACCTACAATTGCATAGTCTGTGCGCGAGCACTTTCCAAAATAAATAATACGTACAATAAGGCTTTTTACATTGGTAATAAGAGATAGACTATCATTGAAATTCGACAAACCTCTATAATATTAGTAATAAATCATCTGTTAAAATAAAAATATAAAAACAGCTGACGCAATTCATAGATAATGTACTCAGAAAGAGACCGAACGAGACCGGGTCTTATCTTATGGAATTGGGTTGGTGTCTTTCTTTTATCTTTCTAACCAAAAAAAGAATGAAATCTATAAAAAGAAAATAAATGAAGAAAGCACGAAGAAAGGAAAGAATACTTAAAAAAAATACAGTTATCAATAAACAGTAATCAGTGGGGCGCAAACAGTTAATGTTGGGTTAACCTTTCTCTTTAGCTCGGTATCATAACCTTTCTCCTGTCATGTGGTCTGCCAGTCGGAGAGAAAGAACTGTAACACAGGGGAAGCTGTATTTGCCCTACTAAAACATAATTCGTTAACCAATACGAGGTTTATTTATTTAATTAAATTATTTGGTTTTATTAAAAGAATTGAATAATTAAAAGAAAAAGAAAAGATTTTAAAAGCATCCAACGGTCAATACGAAACTCTCAATTCCAAGTTTAAAGGAAAAAATCGGAGAAAATTCCAGCATTCTCCTCTGTAAACTCTCACTTCCGGTTAATGGATTTTTTCTTTAAACTTGGAATTCTAGCAATTGATTTAATGTAGCTCAATATCATATTGCTGTTAGCACCGTCACCTTATACTGAAGAGACACTTTAGAGGACAGTTAAAGGTTGTTAGATTTTAACAGAAATCAGTGTTGCTCTGTGAGCCCTTTTTTGAGAAAATCATGAAAAACTGAAGGAAAAATCGTTACTGACTTATTACTGACCTATTGATAGGTTTTGTCCGAATCTTCGAACCAAGTTTGAGCTACTTGCGATTTTTCCAGGTTCACGTTTTTCAATTTCCAATGACTTTCATTAAACTATACAACTCTTCTAGTACGGTAACTTTGACCTTTCCAGAAACGTTGATTTTTTTTTTTGGAAAGTAAGGAATTGTAAACTTTAGATATAATTCTTAATGCCTGGTAAGCATAATTCTTAATCATGTTCAGGTATCCCTAGTATGTCCTAAAGAAGCAACAATAAGAAGTATGAAACCCAGCAACTGTACTAATATTCGTGTAAGACTAAGCCGCCAACTTATAAACATTCAGTACAAAATCTGATGTGAAACACACGACTTTCTCTTCCTGTAATTAGTTATAATGGACTAAATCTTTTCATACATGTAATTCTTACTAGATATTTAGTTTAGTTGTAGTTTACACGAATGGGAGGAGAATCTAAACTATATAGAACGATTTTTTTTGAGGAAAGCCAAAAAAGCCAAAACCTTGCCCTCCTTAAATGGATTTTCTCACTCAGTAAAACTTTCAAACAAAGTAAATAGGTCTCACAGTGAGTGCACCAAGTCGAACCCCGTCCGTGTTTTTATGGAACAAATCTCAGAAAACTGAAAAAACTGTTCCGTAAAGTCGCATCGTTTCGGTAAACCGATTTTCTTCACACTCAGAATTTTGGCAATATATTTAATACTGATTAATATTCTACGGGCGATAGAATCGTATAATAATCTAATCTAGAACTCGGGGCCTCCTAGGAAATTCAGCACTTAGGCCACTGCTGGGCCCCCGTAGAACACCTCACATCAGCCCTGTATCATTACAAAAAAAAAAACAGAGCTGAGACAAGTGAGATTTCTGATTCCGTATTCGGCACCAGATTGTGGACGCCAAATTTCAGGACTCGTCTGCGGACGTAATGCACGCACTCTTCAAGAAGGTGAAATGGTGTCATCCTTTTGGTCTCATTTTCTACACAATGGATCCACAGAGAGACCCATACTATGTAAATGCTTCCTTTAAAGGCAATCCTGTGTAACTAAGACAGTAATTCTCCTTAGCTCCGCTTTTGTTCTGCTGAGGAGGTTGTGCGAGTTTTTGAGGGGTCCTGCAAGAAAATCTTGGAGTGCCTAGCAATATTTTCCCAGTATAATGTATGTTTCCGTGTGAGCCATTTTTCAAATGGAAGTCTAGTGTTCCAATTGTGTCCAGAAATGGAAAATTTCGTATACGAGCGATTTTTTCATTTTTGGATTTATAAACTGAATAGATGAAATCTAGCCAGTTATTACTAGCTCAATTAGTCTAGTTTTATTTTTTGTTGTGGTTAAAAATATATTATATTAAGAATAATTTTCTATGGATTTAATGTTTTCTAAATGATCCTGTTTAAATAAACTATGCTAATAAACTATAATATAGTTTTCAAATTATAGTTTCACCTGACCACAATATATACTACAGCTTTTTAAAACAATTATGCTGTTTGCACTATTGAATGTAGATAGTATAGTATTGGTTACTTTCCTATTGGTTATTGCTAAACTTTCATTGGTGAATTAGTTTTATTTCAGTTCACTTCCAAATAAGAAAAAAAAAACGACTAAATCACATGTTAATATTTTGTTACAAAATTACATACCTCCCATAATAATACGCCCCATTATCTGTTTGAAATTCAACTTGTAATCTTATCATTATGGATAAGTGCTTGCGGCCGGCGCTCCCCATTATTCTAATCTGCCTTAGTAAACAGTATCTAAAAATTGCTCAGTACATATTATAATGAGGAATTTAATTTAATCAAGATGCTTAGTGAAAGTAAACTAATGGAATGGTTTTATCATAAAAGAAAAAGTAGAAATTAGAAAAAAAAAATTAACTTAAAGTAATTTCAAACAAACAGCTGTTTATTTGTTTAACTAGCAGGAAACAGCTGATTTAATTTCAACAAAAATTAATAATGACAAATATGTGAAATTGAGATTTTCAGCGGAAACACTATTTTGAAGTACTTGTGAGTACGAGAAAAACGTTTGCACTAATAGTCTGCATAGTTACATCTGTGCGCGCGAAAAATACAAAAAATCGCTGAAAACTCAAACTTGATATTCGTTTCAGGTTCCGGTCAAAATCCTTCAACTTGAAGTGCCTCTTTACTGCATGTTTTTTCTTCAGTTTGGCGCGATGTTCTTTATACTTTCTGTAGTATCTACATTCCTACATACACACACTTTCATATGAACCGGAAATCCATATTTCTCCTAAATACGAAAGAAATGATTTGTAACTTATATCTGTTTGTGTGTGTGTTTTTGTGACAAAATATCTCAAAAATATCTTGTATATTCGTTAGTAGAAGGTAGTTAGGGGAACTAAACATTTATTAAAAATTCCAATCTTTATGAAAATTTTGCCTCAAGTCTGAAAAGTGCAGTAAGAGAAGTATTATTTCATGTCAGTGTGAGTTTTTCAACTTCTAATACTTGAATACATTCATGTACATATCAACTAAAAAAGTCCTGTTTCCCCTTTTATTAGACTTTATTTTTTAAATCATGACCTTCGTATACAAGTGGTAAACAGGTTGCCAGTCTTTCTATGAATAGTCCAATGTTGAGATGCTAATTTATAGTTATTGGTAACCAGTTGCTCTTGGAGAAGAACTAAATCTAAATCCTAAACCAGTAAAAACCATTCTGGGCCATATAGCTCCAAAAATCCTGAAGAAAATCAGTCATAAAAAACAAGATAGAAAAGTAGGGATAGGCTGCAGGGATGCTCGATACCTTTGGAAGTTGTGGCTAGCGGATACCTCTCCAAGTCTGCGTTGAGCTGATGTGGCTTTAATGGTGCCCAATTTGAAATGTGGGTAGAATGTCCAATGAATGACATGGGCCAGTAAAACAACTATGGGACCTGGTTATCAAAACTAGATCATCTCTGTAGATAGTATGCATTTTCTGAAAATGCCATGAAAATGATCGTGTATTGTCTTTCTAAGAAAAGATTCACAGTAAATTTCATTTTTATCAGTCTTTAATTAAGAAATTACTCTTTTCCACTCGCTCCTTCGTTGAAATTCCAAGGAGAACAAGGAAATCATGGCTTGCAAGTTTTTCACTAATTAATGCAAATTTGTTTCTAGCAGTGCTGACTACATCTGCATGTCTGATTAAAATGCATCTATAACTGTAACGTAATTAACATTAAATTGAATATTTAAAACGTAATATATTAATATAAATAAACAGAAATTACATAAATAAACAACATAAGAGAGATATTGTATTTCAAGGTCAGCTATAGTATTATATTACTAATGTCCAGTATATCTACTGCGTCATCAACCATTGTGTAATTTATGAACGTCATTAGGAAACTGAACTTCATTCATAGTTTTGGAACTAATGTGTATGTTAGTGTTTTACTAATATGTAGGAGGAGCAAGTGTAGTGTCATATAGTGTAGGTCTTAAAAGTCTTTTTATCTTGGAACTCTGTCTGACTTCCGGTGCCCTATTTTAAAATATCTCTAGCCAGTCATTAGAAATGATGGAGCCACCACTAGTTCACTAGTTCAACGACATCATGCTCTGATCTCATCAGGATCTGGTTGTTTATATATCTAATACTAGGTCCTAATATCTGTCAGGAAAATTCTTTGATTCTAAAGGGAAATTCCCATGTTTAAAACCCTTTTATATTCTGGCATTATTAGAATTTAAGGGTAGGGGTCTGACTCAGTTGCAGTCTTATAGATGTTTATATAGTTTCAACGGAATTCCGTTTTTACGGAAGTTGTGCATAGAATCACATCAGCTACTGCTCACACATTTCGTTTAGAGTAATATGCTCCACTTAGCAGTAAAGTGGCTACTGAAGAAAGAAGCTAAAATAGAATACGTATAGTATAGATACGTTGGGTTTTGGTTAAATTGCACATCACTTTAGGAAACCATGATCCGAAATACGTTCAATTTAGGAAATTTATCGTGTTTATATTAATTCTTCATAAAGCTCTTGAGAAACTAAAAATGGATTGGTCACCTCATGTGATTCTTTCTTCGAAGGTTGGTCTGTGGAAAAATTCAGGGAAGTATTTTCTGAGAAACAGGAACAGGATAGATATAGCAAAAAAAAAACTACAAATCTCTGGAAAAAAAATTCGGAAAGACTTAGTATGATGTTGTCGCGAGGCCATCGTTTCGAACGTCTCGAAGTATTTATTTATTTATGGCGCGTCAACATCTGTGGTCATTTGCCTCCGGAGGCTTCTCAGTGCACTGCCGACCTCCGGACAGTGTTCCCTCGTTACAGACAACCGAAGGGATTTGTCTCGGGTGATGATGCAGGATGATAGTTCCTGAAGGCCTTGGTTAACGAGGTGGGCAAAAATGAAATCTTGGAGAATTTACAGTGTCAGGAAGTGCTTAAATGAGATACCATAGAAAACTTTAGGCCAAGTATTGAAAAGAAAAAAATATTTGAGAATTGGGGGATGCTTTGATGACTTTTTGGACCGGAAAGATTGATTGTAATTGGAATTTTGAATGTTTTTTCGAAACCTTAACTTCTCGTAATCATGTATGTTTAGAGAGGATTTAAGATTGTGTTATAGATTGGTAATTATTCAATCTATGTCAAGCAACTTCGACAGAATTGTAACACCGAGTGTGGAAGAAAATAAAAAAATTCAGGATCTCAAGAAGTTGAAATTTGATACTTCATTTAACCATCAGAAAATTTAAAACACGTAAAAAATACGTGTAGCGGAAGTTCCCTTTGTATCATTTTATGTTTCAAGAATTTTTTTTTTCACAGTCCTCTGAAAGTCTGATATTTTGGATTCATTTAAACTGCCATTTCATTATATTTCCGCAATCCATCTTTATTAAATTAAGGACAATATAAAAAAAATGCACCATTTATTATTAAACCCACCAAATTGATGGCTATATAATTTTCAGATTGTAAAATATGTGGACACGTGGTTTTGACTATATTTTATATTTACAACAGCTGAAAGTAGGTTAAAAGCAGGTGACAAAAAAACAAAAACAGGAAGGATTGTTATTTTTATAGAAGTTTCTCCAGCTCAGCTGATTTACTTTCGTTGTAGTAATATATGTATAATGCGGAGAGTGTTCGATCAATATATTCCGGAGTGTCCGATCAATATATCCCGGAGTGTCCGATCAATATATCCCGGAGTGTCCGATCAATATATCCCGGAGTGTCCGATCAATATATCCCGGAGTGTCCGATCAATATATCCCGGAGTGTCCGATCAATATATGCCGGAGTGTCCGATCAATATATCCCGGAGTGTCCGATCAATATATCCCGTTACGACGCTGAAAAAAAAAAAAAATCTGCTGTGAAACATTCACATGACTTTCTAATTGAAAGATTTTCTTTCATCTTGCTGCAATGTTTGCTGATTAGATGCCCTTGCCTCAAACAATATTTAACATACAAAATTGAGTCAAAGTCTCCTACAGATTTTCTCGTGGAAAATTGTGATTTATAACCCATTTTTTTTATTTTAGAAACGTCAGTTTAAATTTAATTCAATAATGATAAAAAAAAATCAGAGATATTTTCCATATAGCCTGCTTCATTTTGTGATCATCGGCCAGGGTTTCGAGCGTTCTTCCATCATCAGGGATGTCTTGATAATAAAATATGTCTGCGTTATCACCTGTTTGCGGCCGAAGATCACAAAATGAAACAGGCCATCACGGAAAATATCTCCACTGATGCTTTCTAGCTCTGCGAACCCAACCACAATATGAATATTAAAAAATTATGTAAATATCAAATCGAATAATCGGAAATGCAATTTTACAGAATAGGTTTTTGTTTTTGGAATTTTCACGAAACGGTTACAAGGTTTTGCTTCAATTTTAGAATGCTTGCTGCTGCACAGATAGTAGAAACCTTACATTTTTCTGAAAAATATTATTTTAGAGGGATATTGGCGGCCGGTCAGTTAGTTTAAATTTAAATTTGCACAAGCTTTCTTAGTTTTCATATAGAGCGCTCCACATAAGGCCGCTCAGGTATACAATTAAAATCCACTATCATTTTCACGGCCCGCCCAACTAAACATTGTAACGTTGCATTTATAAAGCAGCACATTTCTTGATTAAATTGCATTAGAGTAAGAGAAAGTCGTATGAAAATCACACTGGATTTTTTTATGTTGCTGAACGCTAATTGATTGTCGGTAATCATTTGGACTTGGTTGTGACTTGGTAGGATTATTACCTTCTTGTGTTGGTTACAGACGTATCAACCTCACCGTCTTCTCACAATAGAAACGTAAAGCTTACTCAGCATTGTGTACGGTACCGTTAACATGGAGTTCCATTAGTTATGGACTAGTGTTTTTGAACGTACAGAGCGTTTCATATTTTTTTTTTTGACTTTCTTGTCCACCACTACACCCCTCTACAAAATTGTACAGTTTTATTTTTTGTATGGAGTGTGGAGGTCGGGATGAGGGGTTATCACTACGTGATCGTATTAACATAACAGCTTCTCCCACTTCCCGTCCAAATAGTGAGAATACGAGAACAGTTCTGCCTGCTGCAACTTATCATCTCGAATTGTTAAAATTTCTATGCAAATAAATTTATGTGTGTAGATAGTACAGGAAATTGAAAAAAAAATCGTTGGAGCCGTTTTCGAGAAAATCATAGAAAATTGAAAAAATATATTCAGTAAAGTCGCACTTCCCGGTTGATGGATTTTGCCTGAAATCTTCGTGTCCGAGACGATGGTAGTACCTAAACGGAATACCTAGTTTGAGCTTCCTGCAACTTTACTTGCTTGAGATATTCAGTTAACAAACAGACACATTGATGTTAACACACACACACACACACACACACACACCATTCGCTAATAACATTATTTTCATATTCAGGGGACTCAAATACATGTATTCCCGTTGAAAACTCAATTTCGAAAATGTGGCAAGATGCAATACTTCTCTTACTAGAGGAGTAAGAGAAATAAACAATGGCGCTTAATTATAGTTCGATACTAGTTCTTAAATTTTATTATATTTAAGCTCCAAACAAAACAGTTAGTAAATATTTTGTTTACCAAGTTTGAGTTTGTTACTTGAGTCTATGTAACATCTGTCAGTAAGATAAATTCGTGTGAATGTTTCACACTAGGCAAAGAATCGCTCCAGCCGGTTTGCTCCGAGGAAGAATAACGTTCGATTAAATACCAGATTTTATTTGGAGTTTTATGGAAAATCAGTCCAAATATGATTGTAAATTTAGCTAACAAGCTGGCATCAGGACAGAATGTCACTTATAATTATAACACTGGGAGATCCATAAATAATAATGTTGAATGAATATATCTATTTTCTATATTACTAATCTGAAGTCATTAGATCCAAACTTTCTATTGGTCAATCTGTAGGATTGTCTGTACATTGCACGGTCCATTGGTTATCTTAGCTCAGTTTTAAAACCTTTAGACACACACACACACACACACACACCTTTCATTGTTCTAGTCGATCTAAGATTACATCTTATGATTGGCGATACAGAGGAGAGGAAGTATTTAGTTTGTTCTTGTCATTGTTCAAGGTTATATGTCTATTGTTATGTTCATTTCATTTTTAGTTTATCGATAAGTTTTGCTGATTATTATCTTCTTAAAAATCCATTAAAATCTCGTCTTCTTAAATATTCACTTATTTATCCTTTAGGAGGGGGACCTTGCGGCTAACTAAAACTCTTCGCGGCGTCTTTAATAGACTGTCTATGAGGTTATTAGAAAGTGGCTCAAAAGAAACTGAGTGTGTTGCAGGGCAGAGGTACTCCAAGATATTCGTAGAGAAGTATGCTGTTAATATCCACTTCTCAGTAGAGAGAAAAGTGCGCTAAAGAAGATCAGCTCAATGTTTACACACCACTGCCTCCCAAGAAATTCTTGCAAAAATATGGGTCTTGGGGGACGTTCCCCTTAGTAGGAAATATGAACTAGAAGGATGAATGAGTGAATGAGGGTACATTGTGCTCGTAGAAAGATGCTAGAGACTAAGAAACTAAAACAGTTCTAATCTTCTTGTATCCGACCGATTTACAAGGTTATAATTTATTTGGGGGTTTAGGAGAATAACTTAGTAATAGGATTGATATGAGACGAAATCCGGGTGCATAAAGGCCCCTACTAGTGGTCTAAGTTCATTAACACCCTTTGTTAAAGGCCGGTTTTGGAAATGGAATGGAACAGTTAGTTATCTAACGCTTGTTAGAAGGGATTGCCAGATTTGATGAATAACTTTAAGGTCTTTAGCTTTTAAACGAATTTCTATCATGTTTGCAACACTTTCAAATGGAACTCACGTCACAGGAGGATCTGATCTAACTTATGAAAAACTTAGTTTTCTACCGGAAATAGTCAGTTTTTGACCATGCGTTCTGCTTCCGTTCATCGCCTTTCAGTTAGCTGATATAATGAAACCATCAGCTTACTGCTGATCCATTTATATATACCTTAAGAGGGAATTAGACTCAGCCTACATCTTCGTGATCTTGGTTTCTTGCTAAACAATATAGATGGGGTATCTATAGTTGAGTGAAGCTTAACAACGCGAATACACTTAACACCAAAAGTGCACAGGTATCATTGATGTGTACATCTACTGTGTTCAGTGCAACCACTTAAGGCAAACTTAGCCTAATCTCGCTGACAACCCTATTTCCACCAGAATAATTATTATTGCTAATTAGTGCAGACTAAATGCCGTGCACCAGCGGTATACTTGCGGCTTCCGACGCCATTTTTCGTAGAAATGTTCCAGTTAAAAGTTGTAGCTTTTTCTATGTTCACTCGACATGCTAAGTCTAAAGAAAATTGTTGAAGCCGTTTTCGAGAAAAACTTTGAAAACTGAAGAAAAACTGTTCAGTAGTAACCAGTGGCGGCTACTGGTATTCGCGATTGCGCGACTGAACCCCCTCAGCTATTTGAAAAATTGAATAATAAAGTAACAAATTTTCATATTTTTATTTTATCTCATATTTCAATTTCACAAAAATATTTTCATTTTTATATTAGTTACAAACATTAGTCACAGTAAAAATTGTATATATTGCCTGATTTATATATAAACAATTGTTTAATAACAATCAAATCAAATAAATCCATGATATGAAAAAAAATATTAATTTGTTGTCAAATCAGAGAAATCAGACATAAAAGAATAGGAACATATTTCAGTATAGGAGATACGCTCACTTTAGTGTGTTTGTTTAATAAAATATGCAATGTAGTGAATTGTATGTAAAATACATATACCTACCAGGAGATCTATAAAATGTAGGAAGTTGGAGGCTTACAATTCGGCGTCGCGCTGGACAATTTAATATATATATATAAACATTTCTTTGTGTTAGTAATATGTGTATATTTCTTATATTCTTTTTAATTTTTTAAAAATAAGAGTGGGGGTTACTAGTTCATTGAACGTTGAACGGTTGAACACTAGCTAGTTGTACTTGATCGTACAACTTGAAGTTATTTGCAAGTTCTTCTCTGGATGCACAGTGACCGATTTATTGTTAATTTAACATATTTAATTGTAGGGGAGGGATGCAAATTTTTACCTGGTTCCTCCTGGCTTACTTCATGATGTCTGTCGAGCCAAGCTGCTAATAATGATAGGTAATGTAATTAAAAAAAAAAATGTTGAACCCCCACATATCAAAGTAGGAGCCGCCACTGGTAGAAACGCACTTCCGATCAACCAATTTTCCTCGAACTCAGTGTTTTGACAATATATTGAATTCTATTTAATATTATTTAGATGATAGAATTATGTAAGGAATTGAATAGCATTTTAGAGGCAAACATAAACTGTTGAAGCTGATTTCAAAAGAATTGCAAAAACTGAAAAATTCAATTCTTGTGATCAAGGAATGTTGACAGGTTGGTTAGTTCGGATCCCTTGGTGATATCCCCGCGTGGAATGTCATTTTTGAACATTCTGCGATTTTTCGTTTTTGAGCTTTGCTTTGATTTCAAAACTTCTATTTCTGGGGAAAACTCGATTTCGAAAATTTGACACGATTACAATATTTCCACTAACAGCAGTTAGAGAAAGTAAAGATAATTTGGCTACTAATCCAACAATCCTAATCCATTTGATATGTTTAGAACACCTATTGTCTACTTTTATATTACATTGTAATGTAGCGAACTTTCTTGTTTATTTATTGTACTATTTACAAATAAAAAAGTTTTGATCTATTTTCATAAATGGGATTAAAATGGAGAAATTATGAAAGAATTTGATAAGCGTTTTTAAGATTTCAAAGGGCTACGAGAAAGTTTTCTCTTTTCATTGGACTTTTTTTTTTCAAAACGTAGATTTTTTATTTAGAGAAAAAATAATCCAGCAATAGAAAAAGGTTTCTGTACATATTTCATGCTAATTCGGGAGTACATAATCATGTGAACAATTAGTTTCGTGCCTGAAAATAAAAAAAAACAATTTACAAGATCAAGATTAACTGGTAAACATATTTCTAACATCAGATTATGCTTGTTTGATCACAGTCTTTAAACCGAGTATTGGAAAATTTATAGGCAGCACACGCTGCAAGCATATCCGGAAAAAGATTAATATAATAAGTCCGTTGAAAGAAATGTAATAATAATAATATATTAATTATTCATATAATTAAATTGTAATTATTTCCCATCTGTTGATTCGAATTAAAATCAGGTTGAGAGAAAAGTATTCCGTGGAATATTTGGAGGGAGGCCCAGAGTTGGAGGAAAAAAAAAAGGAAACTGTACGGCCTATTCGGGGTAGGGGAGCCTTAGATTGCTGCTTTCATTAAATGGTTCCGTCTATGTTTGCCGGATACCGGATCGCAGTTGCATAATTTTTACTTTTTTAATTATCCTATATTCTTTAATCCTTAATATACGTATATGTATAACAAAATATTTAAGATATTTAGAAACCTTTTTTCAGAAAATTGTTTCAAATAAAACTGATATAAGTTTGGATCTGATATAAGCATTCCAAGTTTAAAGGAAATCTTTGTAGTTGTTTGCAAGATGATTCCTAAAGAACTCCCAAACCTATTTTTTCCGGTGTATTTCCGGTAAAAACACTATTTGGAAAATCTAGCACGATTGCAATACTTCCTTTTCTTAATACGAGTAAGGCGTAATAAGGTTTTTCTGCTTTGGGTACCCGGGAACTCGGGTCACAGGGGCAATGAGGCGGCAGATCGCCTAGTCCGGGAGGATTCCATGGGAACCCTCATTGGACCTGGACCCTTCTGTGGCATCGCAAGATGCATCAGGAGTGCATCTATCAGAACATGGTTGAACGATCGATCACGAGAATGGTGGGCTAGAACCGCAGGCCAAAGACACGCGAAAACGTTCGTTCATAGATACTCGCCCACGGTAACTGCAGAATCACTCCAACAAGCCAGGTGGCCATAATGATAGCAGTTGGCCACTGTGGATTTAATAAGTACATGTACCGCATGGCTCTGACAACGGATAGCCTGTGTAGGTTTTGTCAGGAAGAAGAGAAAACAGTACTGATCGTTTTGCGAGGGGCTCGTAAGGGCTGAAGTTCCGCCACTTTGGAGAGGAGAAGCTGACGCCTGCAAGCCTCATCCAAGGGCCCCCCTGAGGCCTATTAAGTCTACTTAAGCAGACAGGACTCGAGATTAGGGGTGCTTTTAACCAACCACCTAGGAGCCTCCCTGGATCCCAAAGATCAGATAGGAACAGGACCGGAGAGGGAACTCCAACTTATGGAGTGCCACAATAGACTCATACGGATCGCAGTGGCGTAGGCTAGAGAGCCAACCTCCCATAGCATCTAATCTAATCTAATGTACTAAGAGTAAGAGAAAGTAATAATTCAACTTTATATGTATCAACTTCATAAATATGACATAATTACGTCCGTCAGTACTTCTTTGTTTGTGGAGGGGGATAGCAGTTATTCTCAGGTAACAGGAAAAAATATCGCTAATATTTGCGATTATAAAATTTTCATGTTCATGATTCAATAAAAGAAAAAATGGGAATCTTTTAAAGTTAAATAAAAAGATTGTGTCGTGTTTGGAGAACGATGAGTTGTTTTATTTATGTAGACTGATACGACCTAGACCCTGGCAGGTCTAGTTTGTAAGTTATATTTAGCACAAATATTGAATACGGCAAAAATATGGCTAGAGTTAGGAAGTAATAGACGTCTATACTGCATGAAAGGCATGATAGCCGTCTAGAAAGGCAAAGAATATGGAAGAATGATTGATCTGTTCCTCTGTAGGTTAAAGACATCTAGTGCCCACAGTGTGTGTTTGTACAGTCCGTATAACTTGGGTTTGCTTTTTGCTATCATGGAATTATAGAGTTTGCAGATTTCATTATTTGATTAAAAAAAAAAAAAAATAGTCTTGGCTGAGGTAGTCACACTTATTGAAAGTCACATATTACAGAAGAGAATAGCCGAGGTTCATTCTTAGAAAATAAAACAACTATAATTTTGCCAACGTTTCGACAAATATATTGTCTTTTTCAAGGCATTAAACCAAAATAATAATAAAACATGACTGTTAACACTGAACAATATAATAACAAACAAATAACTGGAAAAACTCCAAAATACACATCAGCACATTTATTATAAAATGAGTGTCTATTGTTATCAGCACATTTTATTATGAAATGAATGGTCACTTATTAGTTTGTTATTAAATTGTTCGATGTTTAATAGTCATGTTTTATTATTATTATTGTTTTTTGCTGACAGTGGAGACGAGGAAGAAGAAGTTAGGAAAAGGATAGTAGCGAGAAATAGTGACTATTTTAGAATAAAAAAAATAATGAGGACATCCAAAAGACTGACAAGATTCGTCGGGACATCTGCAAGAGAAACCTCTGAACAAAAATGATGCATGTATTTAAGATTAAACAGGTTGAGAGAAAAGTATTCCGTGGAATATTTGGAGGGAGGCCCAGAGTTGGAGGAAAACAAAAAAGGAAACTGTATGGCCTATTCGGGGTAGGGGAGCCTTAGATTACTGCTTTCATTAAATGGTTCCGTCTATGTTTGCCGGATGCCGGAAATTGGAATGGTTACGAAAACATTTCTGGAAAGCAGCTGCTGCCCAGTGGAACTTGTCGTAAGACTACCAGTGGCCAAATGAAGTGAAGTCGAACATAAGAAGAGCAGCAGTCATTGACCTTTTGGTTCATTGTTATAGACGTATTGAGCAGGCCATGGACCGTCTCGGTCTGCAGTAACTGGGAAGAAGAAGAAGACTGTTATTTTTTTAATGCCTTGAAATATATTTGTCGAAACGTCGGCGAAATTATAGTTGTTTTATTTTTTAAAACCGAACCTTTATTCACTTCACTATTCTATTCTACCAATCAGTAAGGTCAAGAAGAATCTTCGAAACAATTCACATACTTATAATTGACAAATCCTACTTGGCATTTTCACTAAATGTTTAATGAGTTCAATATTAAACTATAATAAAACGACAGTTTTGTGTAAAGCATGTCCTCCCCTAGTACCCTTACGATTCCCCTAAAATGATTTTTTCCGGAAAAGTATTTCAAATAAAAGTTGAAGTAGCTCCCCTTATATTGCTCCCCTTATATTGCCTAGTTCAGTATATGAAGTTTAGAAAAACAAAAATAAATCCAGTGTATAAACTGATTTTGCTCTGTGTTATGACACTGTTTTATCAAAACATTTAGACGATAGGCGAATGCCTGAAACCGGTCGATGATCACAAAATGAAGCAGGATATCACGGAAAATATCTCTGAAAAAAGAAACCGTTGGTGTTTTAATCGAGAAAATCGCAAAAAAAAAAAGAAGTAATAAAATACAGTAGAGACAGAAAAGTTTGTACTTCCGGTCCAACCGATTTGGACGGAAATCATGCTTGTTGCATCCTCTCCCGTTAGCATCCAAAACGAGATAGCCAAGTGTAGTGGATGTTTTTGGCGGTTGGTCAGAAGAGAAAATAAGTGAAGTTAGACTTACTGAACACTGTATAACTACGAATAATTAACACTGCAAGGATTTTACATGTAATATTTTCGAATGATAGCGTGAGAATAAAGTGACAGAATGACGGTGTGAGAACGAAATACGTTGAACTTTGACGATTGACGGTGAGTCAATGAATGATTCCTCGAGTGAGATTCCTCCCTTTTTATACAGGCGGCTGGATTAAACCCTTACTCTCTTTAACTTCTTCCAGTTCCTACATGCGCTCCTTAGTTTGCCCCCTTTACGAGCTTCAGGGAGAAATGTAGTGAACTTGAAGTGGGGAGTGATTAATTCACTGATTCGATCCATTACAACAAGTTATAGTTTTTCTGTAAGTTATACTTTTTAGAGTTCATGCAAACACACTCACACATACAGACAGATAGAGTCCGATTTTCTACCACTTTTCTAAACATATCATGTTTCCAATGAATTATGTTTCAAAAACTTGCAGCATATTATGTTTCGAAAACTTGCCACAGTCTCCAGGATTCCTTCTTACTGTAGCACTGAGAGAAAGTAAAAACGCTCACCTCATTAATTATTTCACTGTTACTATTCACAATTTCCACTAATAATACGTAATAGTTATATCGTTATGAGCAGGTAATTTGCAATTAATTTCAGCGAATCATTTCCTTCTCACTCTCTCTCTCTCTCTCTTCCTTCAGATGTTAAGTAATTCTCACTCACTTCTCTCAGTCTAACTTGGCAGACACCTAAACAATTTTTGTCCTTGGCCTTCTAATATCCGTGAAAGTGTATTTTACTTACCTTTAATGTTTTTAAGAAAGAAAAAAAACACCAAGATTAAATATTTTAAAATCTTACGTAATATAATATTTCAATAAAATTAAAACCAGAAATTAAATGATGATGCACCTTGAACAAGTAAAAAATTCCCACTATAGATATTATCTTTTCTCTATATTTTATAAACAATTACCTGGTGTGAAATTTTCACAGTATTTCCGTGTACTGCGTCTCAACTCCTTAGGAAGGTTTTTTTTTTAAAGCTGGCGAAATATTTCACAGCACATAGTAATTATTATAACATTAACTTTCCAGACTTCTCCTCTAGTCACAGTTCTTCTCAGAACCCCCCCCCCGTTTTCCCGGGAAAAGTGTCAAATAAAAATTATAATTTTCCAAAAATAAAACTGTAAAGTCAATTCTGTAAAGTCGTACTTCTTGTTTAAGAGATTTTCTACCAAGTTGTAATTCTACCAATGTCCCTAATTTATATATATTAATATAGTTAAGTGTATGCCCTTTCATGCTGCACTATTAAATTATTATTTAATTTATAAATGTAAGTTTACTCAACTTCTTTATTTTTACATCAGTACACATTAATCAACAATCTCAATACAAATGAAATCGACAAGTGGGTTAGTTTAGTTTAGTTTAGGTTAGGTTAGGTTAAGTTATGTTAGGTGAGGTTGAGTTTAGTGAGGTATAGGTTCGGTTCTAGCCTATACAGTCACACAACAAAAGTACAATTTATTGATTAGATTACACAATATAAGAAAACTCATTGTTTCTTCTTTCTGCAACATCGTCTTTTTTTATCATTTAATTTTTTAAAAGATAACCATGTGAATTTTATACCTATGTATGGTTACTAACATAAATAATTTTATTTTGCCAGCTGGCCACAGTATTATACAGGTAAAAGAACCATACATTGTATTAAAGTTTCAGGAGAAAGTTTAATGCTAGCGTTCTTCCACAACCTTTCTAATAAAAAATCTATTTTTCCAATGAAGAAAACCATTGGAGCCGTTTACCAGAAAATACCGAGAAACTGAAGCAAAAACTCATTCAGTAAACTCGCACTTCCGGTTGATTGATTTTTCCCGTAACCTGGGACGAACAGTAGCGTTATTACTTCTCTAAAGTATCCACTTCAGTATAATAGGTATTATAAACATAAGGTAGGTTTTAGCATCTAGATAAACATTAATACACATTAGTAACATTGATACAGTTCCAAAATTAAAAGAAAATCTGTTAACCGGAAACGGTTACAACTATTTTCTTTAAACTTGGAGGGGGCTTGCTGCATAGATAGAAATGTATCACATTTTTCTGAAAAAATTGATTTAAGAGGGGCATTGGTGGTCTGTCAGTTGGTTTAAATTTTAATTTGCACAAGCTTTCTTGGTTTTGACATAGAGCGCTCCAGATAAGGCCGCTTAAGCCTTTTAAACTCATCACCACCATACTTATGGCCAACTAACAATTGTAACGTTGCAATTTTAAAGAAAATTTTGCAATTAAATTGTATATTAATTAGTGTACGAGAAAGTCGCTCGTGTATCACACCAGATTTATATATATATATATATAAATCAGCTGTAAATTTTACGAACCAAAATTAAAACATGTGATTTAAATAAACATGTGTGTAAAATGAAGATGTTTTAAAAATTATTATTTCAATATATTTATTCCTCTCTACGTATCTTCCCACTCCCTCCTTTTTGCAAGTTATGTCCTTGAATTATTTTTCTCACCTTGTTTTGCTACTACTTGATTATCCATTAAATTATAATTAAAGTACTGATCAAATGAGTTTTTATGTTTAAAAATACGCCAAGTCTAATTGCAGATCGTATACTTGTAATTTAATGTAGATAAAGCGAGAATATGATTACTGAACAATTTACTGAAATTTTCATTAAAAGATGTTATTTTATTTGTAAGCAATTATTTTTAATCATTATTTACTATTATTATTATCACATTAATACAACGAAATTGTTATAATTACTTTTTAATATCCGTGAAAAACAAAACAAACACGAACTTGGTGTGAAACATTCACACGACTTTCTCTAATTGCAATTCAAAACAGATAATTAAATTGAAAACATTTTCCTAAAAACTCGGAACTGTTTACCTCCCAATTGTTGTATAATGCAGTCCAGTCGCATTGAACAAAACCAATTAACATTTGAAGTCTAACGTTCAGATTTCTCATAAAGAAATTTTTCTGAAAAAAAAAAATAACTTTCCAATAAAAGTGATCACAGGTTTATATCTGTGATGAGAGCCACTGCAAGCATAAAGAAAATCGTTACAACAGTTTTCAAGAAAATCATGAAAAAGAAAAGAAAAGTCAGTAAATTAGCATTTCCGGTTGGTTGATTTTGGATGGCCAAAAGCTTCCTACCAGGGAGGTGGTACTTGAATCGAGTATTAAGTTTGAGTTTCGTACTCAGTTTGTAAACGGCTAACATTTTTTTTTTTGTATTCCCGGGTCTTCAAAACTTTGGAATTTCCCCGGTGAAAAACTCAACTTCGAAAATTTGGACCTCAATACAGTGAGAGAAAGTAAAAAAAGTTAAAAAAAAGAAAAAAAGTAACAAATAATTATTATCAACTACTCATATTTGCACAATTTATAATGTGGTGAACTATTGTTATTTGAAAATTTGGCGTATTATAGCGATTTTTCTTAAAATTTGTCGCCAAATGGCATTTTATGTTTCACATCACGTCTACCAACCTAAATATATATAAAAAAAAGGATGATAATAAATACAATGTTCGTTAAGTTGGTACTGTTTGGAACAGAGTTGATTGTCCTATCTGCCTATCAAGTGCAACTCACGAAATATACATCAGCGTTCAACTTTCATAAAATAAGCTATATATACTGCCAGCAAAATCAGTTTTTCTTCACATTCTTGATGGCATAAATAATCAGATGTTTTTAATGTTATTCTTTTCTTTTTCTAGTGTTACTGAGAGGGGGAATATTACAATCTTGTCAGCTTTGAAATTGAGTTTTTACTGGAATTACATTTCTTTTTATGTCCTCTTGAGTACGAAAAAGATGTTTTTCGTAAAAGGTCCCGTATTTTATATATATATATATGTGTGGTCCTGGCACAGGAAATAGTTAAACATAAGATTTATTGGCATAAGGATAACCTGGAATTATGTAGCAAGTATGGTATTACTTTATCAGATTATGATAATGTTAATTTAAACACTATTGTCTCTAATCTTCAGACAGAATTTAGAAGTGCAATGATGGAGAAAGCTAATGGGTCTAGTTTTCACTGTTTATATAGGGATGTAATGCTTGATCCAACGGGTAGGCGCTACATAAGTGATGCGAATAGCTTAAACTTTATTAGAGTAATTTTTAAATTACGTGAGCAGTTGATCTCTCTTAATAATAATGTCATGAGATCTGAGCAACAGAGATTTTGCGCCCTTTGTAATAGAGAAGAAGTGGAGGATTTGTATCACTATGTGGGTGTCTGTCCGGTCCTGACAGAATGTAGAGTTAAGTGGTTGGGGGAAAAAGACTTTGTCTTTTCCTGAGGTGATATTTTTGTTGAATGGTGGCGACTGGAAGCGTTTATTTTATTACCACATTACCGCTTATAAGTATCGGGCCTTTCTGATTAGTGTATATAATACATAAAAACAAAAATAAAAAATAGATTTGTAAATTTTGTTTTGATTAGATTTGTACATCAATTTTGATTTGTGAATTAGATTTGTAAAAAGCAACTCTAGGCGGACGGTAATTTACCAAGCCGAAATGCTGTTTTTAAAATGTTTTTTGTAGGTTTTTTTGTGTTGTAAATTGTGTATAATATCCAATAAAGCTATTCTATTCTATATATATGTAGTGTTTGTGAACAAAATATTTGAAAATCCGCAATTAACTTTAAAGTTTTGGTCAAAAACTATCAACCGGATGTGCGATTTTACTGACCGGTTTTTTTTCGTTTTCTGTATTTTTCTCAAAAATGGCTCACTCGGTTTTCTTTAACATTTGTATACTATCTAACCACATGAATGCCAATTATTTTTCCTGAGGAAGTTTATTTTTTTCATTTTTCTTGACTTCAGGAGGAGCCAAACCACAATTAAGCTGACCTCAAAAGGCCAGTTCATTGTAATGTATGAACCATCTGTAAAATATTAAAATACATTAGAAACGTCGCAGGAATCACAAACTTGAATAAAATCGGTTAACTGAAAATCCGACTTTAGAGGATTTTCTCGAAAAAAGGCTACGACGATTTTCTGATAAAGCTTGGAATGCTAACAGCACCGATATCACTTTTATTTGAAACAGTTCCTCGGAAAAGTCATTCTAGAGATTTCTAGGGGAATCCATGTCGTTTTATATTTCTCAAACTTGGTTCTGTTCAGTATTGTTGGCACTGTCATTTTGGGCCACTGTGTATCTAAATACATCTTAAATACTACTCCGCCATTGGTGGTAATAAACATATACAAACAACAGCTTTATCTTTGTGTTAGTGCAACTGATTCACATGAAATTGCTGTCTTCATCCTATTTTGTGGTGACTGCTGTCTGTCATTTAAAAGAAAGGGAAAATGGAAAACACTAACTATAGTATCTTCAATTTCAGTAATGTTTATATCGAAACGAAAACAGCTGATTCAAATAAAAATCAGCTGACTGATTAATGGTATGAAAAATAAAAGAAAAAAGCTAACCTAACCGTGTATATAATGATGTTTTGATATAGATATAATGAACGTAATTTGTAAAACAATCACTGAAATCAGTTAGAATTCAAGGAGTGGTCCCTTTTTTTTTTCTCAACAAAATAAATAAATATTTATAAATAATAACGAACAAAAAACGAAACAAAATAGAAACTAAGGATGGGCTGTGGCCGGGCCATTATCGTACAACATCCTTTATGACGCTCAACCTCGCCTCCTGTCGCCCTCTCCTCCCGCTGTTCGCATTTCCCCAGGGAGGCACCTTTCAGCTCCTTTCTACCCAGATTGCAAGAGCATTTTTTTTGTTTTTTTTTTACTGCCATAAATCTGCCCCATACTATTTACTATCTGTCTGTCGTGTATCGTCAGCTGATTATAGCGACCGTATGAGGAGGCCTACCTTTAAGTACTAATTTCATATGTTATGCATTATGCATTACTAATACTAAAACTCTACCAAATAAAAGATATTTTCTCCAGAATAACTTATGATCAAATGAAATTTTGGAAATGCAATATCACTCGCCGGAAATACATAATTTGAGGAGCTCCTCCTAAAAGTCTCAAGACCTTGTAACGGCAGTTTCAATTTAATCCTGAGAAGCCCCAGAACCCTTGTAAAATCAATTTTTTTTTTTTTTTTTTGTATAAAAATGTTACAAATAGAAGGGATAAGGTTTTATCTATCTTTATCCCTTCCATTTCTAGTAAACTTGACCATTTCAAGTTTTAACATAATCATCGGAACATTTTTTTAGAAAATCGCGGAAAAACTGAAAATAAAATAAAAAAAACCATTCAGTAAATTTACACTTCCGGTTCATGGATTGTGCCAGATCCCTTCAGTCTGATGCTGTGGTAGTGCCCTGAATGGAATACCGATTTTGAACGTCCTTTGATTTTTCGTCTTTTGAGATATTTAGTTCTCACACACAACATTCGTTAAAAACATATTTTTTATACACAGGCAACCCTAAAACATTTACTTCCGGTGAAATGTTCAGTTTTGTAAATTTGTCACGATCGCAAAACTTCCACTTACTAGGAGCAGTAAAAGACAATGAAAAGTGTTTTTAGTGCGGCGACAATGTGCGATTTGTGTTTTTTTTTTTTTTTTATGAACAACATAACTTAAACAACGAAAATTAGCAACAAGTTTTTAATCATCAAAGGATCTGAAATGCAGATTTCGGTCAAACCTCTTCAATGGGAAACCGGTTTTATTAATTATTTATTTTTGTTATTTGCGATTTTCTCGGAAGCGGCTCAAATGTTTTTTCTCAAACTTGACATAATTAAGGCCTATCAGTTTTTGTTTACTAATTTTTCTGGGAACATTTATTTTAGTGTGTCATGGCGAGGCCATAACATCTTCACAACACTTTCTTCTAATCTGACAGTTTCAAATTTAATAAACGGTTCCATATTGGAAGTGTAAATAGCCGCAGTAAGAGAAAGTCATATGATTATTTCAAACCAAATTTTTTTTTTTTTTTTTAAGTTCTCTTCATTAATGATAAATAATTTTATTGATAATCTATTTGATAAAAATTACCGACTCTTTATCGATGTAATATTATTAAGAATCAGCTGTTTCAAATTGAAACAATTATTTCAACAGCTGACTCATATTTATTAAAAAAAAAAAGTCATAAAAATTAATTTCCTTTTTTGTAATTTTAATCTAATAAACTTTCCTTTTTATTACATTTCATTGTGTAATTGTAAAGAAAAGGTAAAAGCAGCCTGTCTAATCAAAGCGCACTATTGAAATGTTTAGTTGCGTCATTTTTAATCGTTTAGTTCTGGTCGGCTGGAAAGTGCAATACTGTGTTCGCTCGATTGTTGTAGTAGACGAGGTTTATAATATAGTAGCTGGGTTGCACTTAAGAACGGAAATATGTTTTGCATTTTTTTTAGCAAGCTATCTTCATTCTAACATTTTGCACAAATTTGAAATACAATTAAATTTGCTTGTTCTAAATTCGCTAAGCTTGCAATGTTGTACGAAGTAGTTCGGACCCAGCCCATTCTTCAGAGATTTCCGCTCTGCGCGAGATTTCAGGCTAAAAAAACTCTGGTGTGAAATTCTCACACCACTTTCTCTTACCCCCGTTAGCAATATTATATTTATATGATAAATTTTCTTTAAACTTCAATTTTTACGCATTTATCCTTACATAAATATAGAAGTTGGGGGGGGGGGGACAACTACTTACCAAGCAAGTAGTACAACTGATTACATTATAATCCAGAAGAGTATGACAATAGTAAACCAGGCAATAAAAGATTTGAAATTTAACTACCTAAATTCCTTAGAATTACCTCAAGTCAATTTTTTGACTTCAAAAAATGTTTGAAGTAGAAGTGTTAGTTGATAGCACATCAAGTTTAAAAGAAATCGTAATAGTGTTGTTTTCGAAAAAATAAAAAAAAACAACTCAAAAACTTATTCTGAAAAGTTGCTATTGCGGTAGATGGCAGCACCATATACTTCATGTTGAAGTGGTACTCAGCAAAAAACTGAAAACCTTATTCAGTAAAGTTGCATTTCCTTTTGTTGGATTTCGCCCTTAACCTTCATAACAGATATGCATGCGATGGTAATACCTAAACGGAATACTATGTTTGAGCTTCCTGCTACGGTTTTTTCGTTTCTAAGATCTTTTGGGGCACTCACATATATACACACAATTTGCTAACAATTTTTTTTTTCGTTTTTAAGAGACCTCAAAACTAATATTTCCAATGAAAACTATTTAACAAGATTGCAACACTTCCTGTTACTAGGTGTAAGCGGAAGTAAAAAGGAAAGCAGTTTTTTGCGTTTGCGTGCATCTGCTTAAGTATATTTTATATAGTAATTAATTGCACTACAACAGAATAAAGTTCATCCAGAATGCAACTGATAAATGCAGCCAGTTTCATACAACATAAAAATAGAACAGAGGGCTCATTAGAAAATAGCTCGCAGTTTTAGGTATAGATATCAAAGTTTCATTTAAAATTGGTTAAACGGAATAACAACAGTTTTTTTTGTTGCAATTTTCTGGTAAAATAGCTCCAATACTTTTCTTAAGCTGGACGGCGGGGGGCTGATTGTTGTATCATTTACACTTTGTATCACTTTTCATTTGTAGTATTTTCCAGGAAAATTGGATTTTACTGAGGCGCTGTTTGTGCGCGACCAACTTCATCTCTGGCTTTATAATTACAGGATTCCGGTCATTTACTGCAGCAATCCAGGATCAAATCTCTACGACAGTACAGAATGGATTTTTTCAATTTTCTGCTTCCCCTCCCCCCCCCCGCGATTTCCTCTAAAACGATCATAGCCGATTGGTAAAGAGAAAGACTGAGAATCTTTGCGCTTGCTGAATACTTTTTTTGCTGCCAGATTAGTAAGACCCAGTCAGTACAGAGTAGTAGAACCCAGTCAGTACAGATTAGTAGAGACCCAGTCAGTACAGATTAGTAGAGACCCGGTTAGTACAGATTAGTAGAGACCCAGTCAGTACAGATTAGTAGAGACCCAGTCAGTACAGATTAGTAGAGACCCAGTCAGTACAGATTAGTAGAGACCCAGTTAGTACAGATTAGTAGAGACCCAGTCAGTACAGATTAGTAGAGACCCAGTCAGTACAGATTAGTAGAGACCCAGTCAGTACACATTAGTAGAGACCCAGTCAGTCAGTACAGATTCGTAGAGACCCAGTTAGTACAGATTAGAGAGACCCAGTCAGTACAGATTAGTAGAGACCCAGTCAGTACAGATTAGTAGAGACCAGTCAGTACAGTACAGAGTTAGTAGAGACCCAGTTAGTACAGATTAGTAGTGACCCAGTTAGTAGAGACAGTCCAGTCAGTACAGATAGTAGAGAGACCGACCCAGTTAGTACAGATTAGTAGTGACCCAGTCAGATTAGTAGAGACCCAGTCAGTTAGTAGAGACCCAGTCAGTACAGATTAGTAGAGACCCAGTCAGTACAGATTAGTAGAGACCCAGTCAGTACAGAGTAGTAGAGTACCCAGTCAGTACAGATTAGTAGAGACCCAGTTAGTACAGATTAGTAGAGACCCAGTCAGTACAGAGTAGTAGAGACCCAGTCAGTACAGATTAGTAGAGACCCAGTTAATACAGATTAGTAGAGACCCAGTCAGTACAGATTAGTAGAGACCCAGTCAGTACAGATTAGTAGAGACCCAGTCAGTACAGATTAGTAGAGACCCAGTTAGTACAGATTAGTAGAGACCCAGTCAGTACAGATTAGTAGAGACCCAGTTAGTACAGATTGTATATTAAATATTGAATCTCTTTGTTCAAATCTCCCTTATTGGCCGGGAGGCCCACGAGTGATTTACACCTTTGAATAGCAATGAAATTTTAGAAGAAAAAATTAATCTCCTAATTAATCTTAATTATAAAACTGAGTTAATTAAGCACAAAATTCATAACTAATAATTGATTGCTTTTTTATTTAACTTCATTAATTTATATAATGGAACATTTCCGTATCCAGTTTGTTTCCCCTTTGAACACTGCTCTCTTTAATTTGCATTTTTTTTTTTGTACTTCCTCACTGTAAATTAAAGGCTATAAAATAAATTATTTATTAAATATTATAATATTAATAATAAAAGGTTAATTAGTTTTAAAGTAATTAGTAAAAACAAAATGTTTAATTTTTAGGCAAATTGTTGAAAATTGTGAGCTACGAAATAGAGCATGCCAATATGGCTGGATTAAAATGATGCGCATTTCTATTTATTTGTAAAATAAACAAAGAATGTTCAGGAACTATCAGCATTCTCTTCGGTAAACTCGTAATTCCGATTGTAAATTGCACTTTAATAACCACGGTTGAAGATAGACCTAGAAATGCCGTAAAAAATAAATTTTCTTTCCAAAAATATGTTTAAATCGTTGCAGTCATTGTTGAGAAAAATCGTGAAAGAAGAAAACAACTACTCTCAGTAAAAGGCGCATTTCCGGTTGATGGGATTTTGATCGAAACTTTATATCCGGAAGTGGTAGCAAGGGAATATGTATGTGCAATTTTTCTTGTTGTGGTTGGTTCCGCAGAGCTGGAAAGCATCAGAGATATTTTCGTGATAGCCTGCTTCTTTTTGTGGTCATCGACCGGTTTCGGGCGTTCGCCCATCATCAGGATGCGTTTGTCAAGCAGATTACACAGACTTGCACAGAGCAAATTCAGTTTATACACTCAATATATAAGGAATTTGCTCTGTGTATATAAACTGGTTTTATACTATGTTTTGCTTTCTCTTAGTCCCAAGTTCAAATAGCACGATCGTGTCAAATTTTCGATTCACCGGAAGTAATTGTTTTGAGGTCTTCCGAGTACGAAAAAAAGTTTGTATTTTATGTATGTGAACAAAATACCTTAAAAACAAAAAATCGCAGGAAACCTTGTATACTATTTTGCTACTATCACCGCAACTGACAGGAACGTTTCGGACAAAATCCATCAACCAGAAGATTATGGGGTTGTTCTGAGAGTACAGGTAGCGATAAGCATTGTGGTATTATACTATTTCAATACATTGTATGGTTCTTCAACTTTCTATGTAATATTAATTACATTAGAAGTATTGGTAGAATTCGAAATTTGAAGAAAATCAGTTTACCGGAAGTGCGAGTTTACTTTAGAAAAGGTTTTTGAGTTTTTTTTGGAATGTTCTCGAAAACGAATAACGATTTTTTTGGGAAGCCTGAAATCTAACTGCACAGACACTAACCTAACTATAATTTGTATTTGTAACCCTTTTTCCAAAAAAAAAATGAAAAAATTGATTTTTGGTAGTTCAGGGAAATTTGTGATTTCTAATTTCAAATGTTGGTTGGTTCATCGTTACTGACGCTCTCTTCTGAACTACAGTATAATAATCTGCTTGTCCCCCCACTACCTCTATATTTATGTTCGGAAATATGAATAAAATTTCAAGTTTAGAGAAAATTGGTCATTTTATTAACTCGGGAATTGGGATTAACAGGAGTAAAAGAAAGTCTTGTAATGTTTCAAACCAGTTTTGTCAGTATTCAACGAAGTTTAAAAAAAGTCTGGATTTCCGGTGAAAACTCAACTTGGAATAATTCTGATCCAATCGTAATACTTGATCCCCTCCCCTTACATTCAGCCGTAAGAGATAACAATAGTTTCATTTCTCTATAATTCATACTGTTGGGAGTACGTTTGTCTATAGAGAAAACTGATAAACTTCCACATGATAGCTATTTATTTATGTAGACAATGCACGAAGTTTAAGAAAATCGTGGAGCTGTTTCCCAGAAAATTACGAAAAACTGAAAAATATATTTAGCCGAGTCCTACTTTCGGTTGATGGATTTTGTCCGAAACTTTCGTCACTAAAATGCTATTAAAGTGTTTCTTGAAGTTTATCTATTGGCACAATTGACAAGGGCTGCTCTGTCCTGAATTGGAACAAATCCAAACTGTGTATACCAGTATTCATGTCTGCGGTGTGCATCCAATAGATCAGAACTCCCCTATACTTTGAAATGTCAACTGCAGCCATATTGTCTTTATATAGGCTACGACACAGTTTATAGATTAGAAAAAGTACTTACTATTGTAAGATGTATTTTTACTGAGTTATGTAATAATTAATTGATATTTGAAGCAGTGATAATTTTGTTTGCTTTTTTTTTTTTTTTTTTTTTTTTTTAAACAGCTGTTTTATATTACCCAACTGATTAACATATGATTGAAATATTAGAGTATGATAATAAAGAAGCAAGGAAAAGAAGTTAGAACGATGAATAGCGGTACAGACTGGAGATAGCGTTGCAGACAGCAATAAAAGTGTTAAAATTAGTTCCTCAATTGCATAGGCTTCACGCTTTTTCCTGTCTTCCTTGTTCCTCGCTAACTTTTTCTCAATCTTTGTCACTAGAAACAGGTTTTTTTGTTTCTAAAGAAGGTTCCCCAATTGTACTTTAAACAATTTAATATAAAACTTGTGAATCCTTAGGTGAGGTTCTATTTAATTACGTAAGTTAAGTGAAGAGTATAAATTTCTGGTAACACTTTCTGAAAGGTTTCAATATTGTAGGTAGTGATTCTTGAAGATTAGCTCAGTATACAGTTACCTAGAGATTCGGTTACAGCAGGCCCCGCTCAGTACGCGGCTCTGATTGGCTAACTTTCTAAAAAAAAAAAAAAATCCGGTGTGAAACATTCACATGACTTCCTGCTGCTGCATTTTCTCGACTTCCCTTTTGACAATTTCCTTCATTTTTGGATGTTTTCAGTAAATAATCTTATGATAGAAATCTGGCGTGAAACCACTTTTTCAACACTGCAATTCTTATATTATTTTTTTCTCTCTACGCCCATATACACGCGGCCTCTTCAACTATACATAATCTTGCCGACCTATAAAGTTTTGCTGTTCTGGTATGAAATCGTCATTTACCTTAAAAGAATTATGAATGCCCTGCAGGATTGGAGAAGAGTACAGTTCCGATGCGGTGAAGATGTTTTTTGAGGTAACCCTGCCCAGTGAGTGACCTGAAACAAGCCACAATTGGGCCCTAGGAAGGTTAGCAGGGGATCCTTTTAGACGCTAGAGATAATGCTTTATATTTCTTCCCTGCAATCTGCTGGTAGTAGCTCTTGAGCTGGCCATTTAGCGTGCTTTTTCGCATACACTTCCTACACAAACACACAGGCCTACTTGGCCGCCTGCCCACCTACTCATTACCCATTAGGGACCTGGGATCCATAAAGCACCATTCTGACCCTCATTTTTGATAACTCTCAATAAGAACTCTGCATTCTCCCACGACCGGTTTACAGGACCCAGTGTTAACCATGGATAAAATTGCGGCTAGCATTCTGATAATTCTAAACGTACGAATTTTCATAAAATTCATGAATTTTTACTAAACATTTAGTTCATTTATCTCCCACTATTCATCATACAGAAATAGCATTTCCCAAGGAGGGGGGCTAATATCTCAGCTCTCTAGAATCTCCCAAAAAATCAAGTTAACAGCACGAACAGAAAGTAATAAACTTAACAACAGTTTAAGCTCGCTACTATATATATATATAAAAGTCTATTCTTAAACGATATTTGACTAAAAGAAGAATAAAAAAATGCCATGACAGTACAAGGCTGAACAAAAATTAAGAACCCAGTGTAATTACAGTTTGTCCAACTCTAATGGGCCAGAAATATTAGACCTTTCAAAAATAGTTTGTTTATTAGTTTAATAACTACGTATTCAACTAAGTCCATAAACTTTCCATTACCTGGGCTGTTTTTTCTTTTTACTTGTTGTAGATAAATATAATTCTGTTGGTAATTTTTCTTACTTTCTCTTACTAGTAATGAAACGACATATTATACAATCGTATCCTATTTCCTATATCGAATTTTAACCGGAAATGTACTTTTCATAGGTCCCCTGCGTCCGAAAAAGTGGGTTTTAGAGTAAATGGTCATGTGTGTGTTTACATTTGAACAGCTCAAAAACAGAAAATTGCAGGAAGCTTCAACTTGATTACTGAAAATGTTTTTCAGCTAAATTTGCTGACAAAAAACATCCTGATGATGGGGGAAGCCCGAACCGATCGATGACCACAAGAAGAAGCAGGCTATCACGGAAAATATCTCTGATACTGTCAAGCTCTGCGGAACCAACCACAACGGGAAAAAATGTTTTTAGCGAATTGTGTGAGTGTGTGTTAACAGAATATCCCAAAACCAAAAAGCCGCAGGAAGCTCAAACTTGGTATTATGTTCAATCACTACCACCGTATCAGACACGAAGATTTCGAACAAAATCTATCAACCGGAAATGCGACTTTACTTATATGTTTGTTCCAGTTTTTGGTATTTTCTCGAAAATGGCTTCAACGATTTTGTTTAAACTTACTTCATATTCTATGCACACACATATGTAACTTTCATTTTTATTTGAAACATTTTCTCGGTTAAATTTATTTTTAAGGGGTTCTGGGGGGGGGGCGATATGAAGAAAATCAGTTTACCGGAAGTGCGAATTTGGACAATAATTAGTTTTTTGAAATTTTTGGAATTTTCTCAAAAACAGTTCCAACGATTTCATCTTGGTATGCTTGTCGAATAGATAGAAACGTATCACTTTTGTTTGGAATATTTTATGAAACATTTGGTTGGCATTGGCGGTTTATCAGTTAGTTTAAATTTGGTCAGCTTTCTTAGTTTTGACACAGAGCGCATCACATAAGGCAGCTCAGGTAAACAATTAAAATCTCCACTATCCATGGTCAGCCTATCAATGTCTAGATTAAATTATATTAATTAGAGTAAGAGAAAATTGTATCAGTGTTTCACACCAAATGTTTTTTACTTTAGTTAAAAAAGGCAAAATATAATTTAAAAGGCATTAGTGTGTGAAGTAAGCATTTAAAAGGCATTGGAAGAAGAGCACCAATGTATATAGTATAAGGAAGAAGACTACGGGAGGGTAAACTTAGAGAATGACTATGAGAGGGCGGGTAGAGAGGGCCGGAGTGCTGGAGTGCCGGCACTGCACGACGGGGGTGGTGGGGATACAGCGTGGTATATAAGGCTGGAAGGTGGGTTAACCGCGCTATATATCGCTATATCGCCGCCGACAGTGTTCCCAGTGTTCGTCAATAGAAACATCGTCAGTGTTGCCCTTATTCTTTTTTTTTTCTAAAATTTTAATTTCCCCCTTAATTAAAAAAAAAAAAATACGGGAAACATAAATTCTATTGCGGTCAACTTTTATTTATTTATTTATTTTATTTTTAATTTTCCGTTAATTTTTGCAAGTTTTTTCTTTTTGCTTAAACGGAATTTTCCAACAAAAATGGCTACTTATGCAGCTTACAGACATATTGAATTGGACAAAGTTGGCTATGGCAAAAAGAGGTAAAGTTTAGTTATTATAAAACTTTTCGCTAAATATCAGCTGTTCTTTTGTTTTTTTTTATTATAAAACATTAACAGCTGATTTTAAATTTTCATCAATGTAACTTTTGAAAATCAGCTGGTTTTTGTTTTATAAAATTATCATTTTCAATCGATTATTCATTAAATAAAAAAGAACTAGGGTCAATGAACTATGTGCAACGAATTCAAGTCTAGTTTTAATTATTATCAAGCATTTAATCCCCCCTTTCATGGCATTTGAGCGTGTACATTTCTAAAAGTTCTGCTCTACAGTCTTCAATAATTAGCCTTGTTTCCTAATATTTATAAAAAAAAAGAAGCAGATATGCGTGTACTTATGTATGTTCTTTCAAGGTCATACTCATCCTTTATTGTTTAGCGTGGTGTATTTTGGTGTGGTACACGACACAATATACGGTCGCTCTAATAAATTAGTGTTTTTTTTCTCTAAACAACAGTCAAAAACAATACAATTAGGTCATTTTTCCGTTTTGTTTTTTTTATTACAGCACATGAAAATTAATAAAATTTTCATATATTTGTCCTAAATTAAATATTTAAAAGCATAGATTACCCTCTCCGCTCTGGGAAAATGATTTATTTATTGTATCTATTGATTTAGCCAGGATTCATGTTTATTTCTTTTCTTTATTTAATGCAGGTTCGAGGCTATTAGAGGAGTGCTTATTTTTTTTTTTTAATGAAAAAAATTATATCCAGTGGGGGTGGGGCGTCATTTCAAAAACATTCAACAGTTTTTCAATTTCTCCTACTGCAGTAATTTTTAAACTTCCTAATATTATTTTATTCTTTATTTATTTATTTATTTTAGTTTTTAATTAATATCACAATTTTTATTCTGCTTGGTATAAAAAAGAAGTTTTTTTTCTAGCGAATAATGTTTGTGTGATTGCGCTTAACTCAAAAACTGCTTAATTTGAAACCGGAAAAATGCTTGAAGCTCGAAATTTTAATATTCCCTTTACATTTCCGTCACATTTATTAAAGGATCCGACAAAAAAAAAAATCTATCAATCAACACTCTTTAGGTCTATCACTTATTATTTTGGAAAAAGTGGAGGGGGGGGATGTAACTAAAAATTAGATGACTTCCATTTAATAATGTTTTTCCAAATATCGTAGAATGGATTTGAGGTTTGAGATTTGACCAAACCTCACAACATCCATTTTACGATATCTAATGCATCGAGCGTAACGGACATCATTACATTTCCAAAAATATTATTATTGCACAGTTCTGACCATGCATATGGTAAGTCTTAAAAAAAGGGCAAAATAAACATTCAATCAAATTTCCAGCTTTTCTAAAAAATAGAGCAAAAATTTGCTGCAGTGTTTTCCACAAAACAAATAAAAAAATGCACTTTCCAGTTTGGAAAACTAAATGAAAACGCTTAATTGTTGAAAAATTGAAAAAAACAAAACGTTCATTTATTAAAGGCCAGCTGTTATAAAAACATTGAACATTGCAATTGGGAATAAAAAACTTGTGAAACACAAAATGTGAGAAAGAGGGAAATAGGAATAATAATACATTTGTTGTTTTCATTGTATTTTCATGTACAATATAAGAATTCTTAAGGAACATGTTCTCACGTTTTATTCAAAGGTTTTCTTTTGTTGTTTTTTTAAACCTACATAGGTTTAAACCTATATAAAATCGATTTTATACTGGCGTAATATTTTTACAAAAATGATTGAGGAAAAATAGAAATGTTTTTCCTGATAAACTGTAATGTTGGTGGTGGGGGGGGGGGATCAAAGTAAATAATTTTAATAAGAATAAATTTCAGGAGAAAGTAGAAAAAAAAGAAAAAGAAAAAAAAACATTTAAAAGATAAAAGTATTAAAATATTGACTCGATGATTTTTAGAACTAGGACCAGGTGATTAATTTAAATAAAATTTTAAACAGGTGATTGTAAATCTAAATAGGATTTATGTATAATTCGCGTGCGATTTAAAAAATAATTTAATCAGCTGGTTTTGCGATGGGGGGGGAGTTTCGTTTTTTTTTTTTTTTTAAAGATGATATAAAAATTGTTTAAAATAAAGAATTGTGTTGGGTTAGGTTCTTATATACTACATTTATGGGCACATAAACACAAATACACACACGCACAAAGAAATAAAAAAAAGAGAAAATAAGTACAGAATGATACTTTAAGTGGAACTTAGTGGATGTGGTTGGTTGGGACTGGTCTGGTTTGATTGGTCGTCCTTTTAACGGTACTTCACACAGTTTTTGTCTCTCTCCTTCTCTCTCGATGTATGTCTGTCTATCAGTCTGTATTAGTGTCTATAAATGTATTTACGTGCGTATGTGTGTGTCAGTCTCAGTGGTTCATGTTCTTCTTTCTTATTAGTTCGTCTTCTGTCGCTCCTTTTTTTCTCCTACAAAATGTAGGACATTTTTCTGGTTTTTGTCCTTATTGAGATTTCCAATTAAAAAAGTGCTTAGCTCTTTTCTGTGTTGTTAATAACAGTAGCAATGATTCAACTTAATGACGTAAGAGTTTAGTTTTCTTGTTTGTTGTTAAAAAATAAATAGGTTAATCATTGTGACACAATAATTAAGAATGTTTTCCTGCAACATTATCAAGAGACCTTCAGAGGGATGTTTAACAGATTGGTAAAAAGAAATGGATTGTCACAATCGTATCGCCAAGTATGACATTCACAAGTGTCATATCCTCGTCAGTTTTTCCGGTTATTTAGGAAAAGAAGAGGAAAAATATCTGATATGAATAACTCATTCACTTGCTATTATTACGTTCCAATTTTCCATCCATCCAATGGAATGAAATTGCACTATTATATAGAGGAAAGCTTTACACGTCACGGGTTCCCCCTCCAAAGAAGCCTCCTAAAACCAAAAGTATTTCTGAAAACTGTTTTGTTTGAAATAAATGTACACTGCCCCTGTCTGGTGTTTTATGAGGAATAAAATGTTGTTGGAGCCGAATTTAGAGGGATTCATAACAAAAAGATCGGTGAAGTTGCATTTCCGGATGAGGAATCATGTTTCGGATGCGATGATAGTAATCTAAAAGGAATATCCAAGTCCTGAGTGTCTAGATTTTCAGTTTTTGAGTGTTGCAAATGATGGCAATACTTCTTATACAGCATTAGGAAGGGAAGTGTCAGCGTGGTATTAGTGAATTACAGATCGAGAATAACAGGAAGTAAAAAATAATAATAAAAAAAATGATACACATCCGGTTTGACTGTAAAGATTTGTGTTGGTTACTGTGGTGAGTTTGAAAATCCAGCATTTTTTTTACTTTCTTTTACTCCTAGAAGAGGAAGCATTTGCGATCGTGTCAAATTTCCGATATCGAGTTTTCACCGGATGTACATGTTTTCAGATCCCCTGAGTCCGAAAAAGTGGTTTTTAGAAACGGTCGATTTGTTTGTGGCAGCATCACTCAAACAGAGAAAACCGCAGCAAGTTCAAACTTGATATTTACTTTTAAGTTCCACCAAGGGATCCGACTATAAGGTTTTTGGTAATTGGATCAGTACCGAAGTACTGTATGTTTTTAGGCCTTTTTCTGGAAATAATCATTTAAGGTTTTTTTTTTGGATTATGCTTCCTTACAAAGTGCTGTTTTGATTTACCGTACGATTCTAGAGTATCCATTAATCAGAATTAAATATGTTGCCAAAATTCCAAGTTTGAAGAAAAATCCGTAGACCTGAAGTGAATTTTTACTGAACAGTGATTTTTCAGTTTTCTGCGATCTTTTCTATAAAAACATGGAGGGGTTTCATTAAACTTGTTATAATAACAATATGTACATACCGGGCATATCACTTTTGTCTGAAACTTTTTCGAAGAAAATTCATTTAAGGGGGTTTTGAGGGAGAGGGAGGAAGGTTATGCTTTCCTCAAATAAGTCGTTTTATGAAGTTTAGAGTCTCCCATTCAGGTAAATTAGAAGCAAGTGAACATCTAGTCACAATTAGGTATATATTTGAGGAGGATTAGTCCATTACACCTACTGTACAGCTGTAGTAAGTGAAAGTCGTGCGGGTGTTTCTCATTATAATTATTAAAAATATTACGAAAAAATAAAGTTACTGTTTAAAGGCAAAGAGAAAATCCCAAGGGTTATGGCCAGTTTATGAATGTAAGTAGGACAGAAAACTCTTATAGTGTAGCCAACCTTAGGTTTATACTGCTTTCCGCTCGTGTAGCTCTATCAGCCGGCCGGGCCCCCCTTTCCCAGGAGGGAGTCTAGATTTATATCATTTTATTTGTGTGTGTGTATTGTAGAGTAGTTGAACAAGTATGCAGTCAGTACTGGGGCTCTAGCCACTATTGACTTAACAACACCACCATTTCGCCGCCCTCTGCCCCCCACTGAGTTTGTTCTTTGGAGGCGGTAGATAATAGTGGTGTGCTTTCTAGTGCAGAGAACGGAAAACTTCTGGATTTCCCCCATACTATTCTGATTTCACTGCCATCTGATTCTATATTTATATAGATACTATTATTGCAAATGGATGGCAGTGCAATGATAAATTTTAGAGGGAGGTATGCATCGTCAGATAGTCCTTCCGTAGAAAATCTATAACTGACTCGTTTCCTTCTTTTTTTTAAATGATCTTATTATAACGAAAAATAAGCGATAGAAAAAAGCTTAATAGAAAAAAGTAGCGATATGTTGACGTAAATATTTTCTATTTCTACGTATTTCATCTTTGTTGTTAACACATACTAAGTGTTTTCAGTGTGATGTCATCGTCATAATAGTCTCTGTTTTCAATCATTTTTGCGTTAATGTCCATATTTCATGGAAGATCGAAAGTGAAATATTTATTTTCTCCAGTAAAAAAAAGGATCGATCTGCAATCGAAAAGTACTCTCTTTTTTACAGGAGCTTCGCAATTTTTTGGAATAATTCTTCTGGAGTTTATCAGTTCTTTGCAACAATGCAGGGTTTTTTCTCATTAGTAGTGAGGCCGCCAACGCCATTTTTTACCCTCTCCATTACTTCTTCATTTTGAAAATGCACATCTCGTTTCAACTTCCCGCCTTCGTAAATTTCGAATTTCGTCATTGCTTTCTCTTTCAGCTCTCTTTTCACTCTCGTAGCTGTTACAGGAAAAACAAATATTGCCAGCCTCAAGAAATTAGTGAGGAAGGGGGATTAATAAAGTCACGATTCCGTTTTTTCAACGAAAGTGCATGTCAAATGCGGTATCAAGTTTGAGTTCTTTGCGATTTGTCGTTTTTGAGTTATTTTGTTGCGCACAGACACACATACCCAATACAGCAGTGAGAAAAAGTAATAAGAAGATGATGGACCACATTTGAGTAATTGCCCTTTTAAGGTACCTGCAGTCTGGCGAGGCTGTGTTCAGGCATCTAATGAGAAATGCTTGTCAGAAGTCAAATAAATGAAAGCTAAAGATGATAAAGTCTCGTACTTTTAGCATATTGAGCCCATGGGCTTATTTTTGACTGATGGAAGTGCACCAGTTCATTGTATAATATCGCCTTGTACAGATTTATCTAATTACATTCTTGCAAATTAGAGGAAGTGTTTCACAAAGTGGGATCATCATGGTTTACAGTAAATGACTAAGTCCCTAGTGCCATTTTAGGAGCACAAAATGTCTTTATCCTAATATCTATAGTACACCCCAGACACCCCAGCAAGATAAAACTGTAATAATTTCAGATTATTTCCAGCAATCACAGTTTACTTATTTATCAAATTTTTCTTTTTTATGGGCATTTTATATATATATAAAATGTATTTATATTATATAAATAAATTGTATATCACTATTAAAATAATAGTTGGGCGTCGGTTTTTGTTTGTTTGTTTAATACAAACCACACCTCATTGTTCTTACTGCTCCCTAAATACTATCCCGGAAGTTAGTGTAGTTCCCTGTTCGCCACGACTTCCGATACATATTGTCTCTTTGTTCAATTACTACCATCAGTTTTGTAGTTTAAAATACGAGTGTAGTGGAGTGCTGGAGTGGTGACTTCCTTTTTTACTTTCTCCTAATGCTTCGAATAGATAGTTATGCTGGAGAGGTTTATATTTAATTGTTTAAGTTTGTGTGCCAATAGAGTGATTTTAAACAGTACTAGGAAAGCATCAACAATAAGGTTTTATCCAAAGTGTTCCAGTTGTATTGTATAATATCGTCTTGTGCAGATTTATCTAATTAAAATTTTGGGAATTAGGGGAAGTGAAAGCTGTGTGTGTATTTCACACTGGATTCCTCCAACCTAATGGAGTTTATACTTAATCCAATGGTGGCTTTGGAAATAAGCTGCCAGATCTTTTCTTGTTCTAAGTTAAGGAATTATTCAAGGTCACTGCTACTGCATAACTTCCAGTTTGTCAGTCTTCTCTCTCTCTCATCCATCTGTATTTAACGGAAAATTGATAAAACGAGGAATAGTTTATAGGAGGCATTGTCAGAGGAATCTTTTTTAAAAAAAATTTAAGGCGCGTCAACATCTATGATCATTGGCGCCCAGAGCCCCTTCTCAGTATATTGCCGGCCTCCGAACAGTGTTCTCTCGTTTCAGACAACGCTGCCCATCACCGGACAATAAGCTGTAGAGGCTCCTAGGAATAAAAATCTAAGGGCAGCACAGCTAGACCGAACCCGGGTCCTTCGCGTGGGCGTCCAGTACGCTAACCCCTTAGCTATTCCCTCCCGTTAGTTGTTGCTGTTATAATTTGTATTTAGTAATTTTTACCTATTTCCTTCTGGAATTATTGCGATCATGTCAGATTTGTCGAAATTTAGTAGTTTTCACCGGAAATACTTGTTTTAAAGATGGTCCATATTCCCTACCATACCACCAGGAAGGAACGAACCCAACTCAAAATTTCAGTTATTGGTGGTGCCATTTTTACTTTCTCTTGCTGCTTTAGGAGGAAGAATTGCAATCGTATCCAATTTTCTATATCGAGTTTTCACCGGGAAATATACGTTTTGATATTCCTTAAGTCCCAGAAAGTGGTTTCTAAGAATTGGGCTGCGTCTGTGTGTGTTCAGCATAAATGAAGAAGGAAAAATCGCAAAAATTCAAACTGAATATTAGTTTCAAGCCCCCTAATAGAGGGTTCCCTGCAAAAAGCTTTGATCGCAATCAAGACCTGGGAAATGCCACTTTACTGATTTTTCATTTTTTTTGTGTGATTTTCTCGCAAACAATTTTCTTTAAATTTCCTGTATTCACTGCTTGGTGCAGGTCTGTGACTTCTATTTGGAACTTTTCCCAGGAAAATTCATTTAGATACCTAGCTTTTGGAGGAGTGGGTGAGGGTTATGTTTTCCTCTAGAGTGCCATGTCACTTTATTATAACATTAATTACAAATCGTTCCGTGCAACTTTATTGAAAGTTTTTGCGACTTTCCTCATAAAGACTTAACTGGTTTCATTAAACTTGGTATACTATCCATACATATACACACCTTATCACTTTTGTTTGAATTAGTTTTCATATTACGCGGATTTTGGGGAGGGAGGTTGTTTATGCTTTCCTCGTAAAATGCCATTTCAATTTATTATACGACTCTATCATCTAAATAATATTAATTAGAATTAAATGTACTTTTAAAATTCCGAATTTGTAGAAAATTGGTTAAAAACTTGGCTGAACATTTTCCTGCTGTGCATAAAGAGATCTTTCCACTTTGGTTTGGAACTTTTTTCCGTGAAAACTGATTTTAGAGAGAGGTCATGGCTGGAAGGTCATGCTGCTCCCCCCTCCAAATATTGTAGACCCTTGAACACGTAGTAAACATTATAAGTTTGAAGAAAGTTTGTCAATGATAACTATTGTAAATTATAAGAAGAGAAATTTGTGTGTGTGTGTGTGTGTGTGTGTGTGTTTCATACCAGATTTGTTTTTTGTTTCTTCCCTTCTCTTATTGTTGATTTTTCATCCTAAATACATTCTGAGTTGAAGAAAATGTGGTTTATAGCGAATCACACTTGATATAGATACTATCATCGGCACCTGAAAGGAAAGTCGCATTCGAAAACGGTCTCACCCAAAATGAGAGATAATTGAATGGTCTTTGGTGTTTTTGTTTGTTCGTTCAATTTTTCGCAGCTTTCTCAAAATGGCTTCAAATGTTTTCTGTAAACTTTGCCCTTCTTAACTATCTTTCATATAAATCTTTCAATTTGATGAAAATTTGACCTTGTGAGTTTGCGCTGTGCTAATCATGTTTGTCATATTGTGCATATAAAAACTCCACATAGATGGGCTCGCTGCCGGTTGATGACACCACCCAAAAAATGAAGTTGGCTATCATCATGGGGGAAAAAAAGTCTTTGATTGATTTAAAAAAAAAATATATACTTTTGAAGAAAATCTATCAGTTTGGAAGTTGTGAAATACAGTAAAAGAAAATCGTAATATAAGCGTTTCAAATTACAAATTATTATTATTATTATTATTATTATGAATAATTTGGAGAGTATAAAAGGAATAAATTTCAATGTTATTCACCCAGAATACAGTTATAATGTAGAAGTCGATGAATGCGATCAGTGAAGCGCCACATCACTATGAACTTCCTTTCTAGACGGAGGTGTGAATATGAACTCTCCCACCACTAAAATATGCGGCAAACGTTTTCTATTTTCTGCAAAAAAAAGAAAAGTAGACAAAGAATAAAAGGAAACAGTTGTAATGATTTTCTTTAAGCGTTGCTCCTGTTGTGATTACAAATACTTTGAAACATTCTTCTATTTTATTTTTTATTGTGAAACATTTTCTCAAAGAAAACCTTCCATTTCTTTTTAAAGAAAATTCTTTCCGTGCGGGGAGTTGGTGATCAGAGACCCGGGGAGTTAAAGATCATGAATAAAAAAAAACCTGTTTCTGTTGGTCTAGTTTGAAGCAGAAGAATAAGCTGAGCGGAAGACATACGAGTAAATAAATGCTACTAAGATTGAGTTTGTAGTTATGGCTGTCTACATATATATGGAGAGCTGCAAATTTTGTTTGTAACATTTTTCCGGGAAAATTAATTTACGATGGGTTTTGGAGGAGAAGATGTGGGGTTGTTTTCCTCTAAATTGTTTCTCAATTTAATATAACATTTTATCATCTACATAATATTAATTACAATGTAATGTGATGCTAGAATTCCGAGTTTAAAGAATTGGTCTCCGGAAATCCAGCTTTACTGATTTTAGTTTTTGTTTTTCAGTTTTCTGCGATTCTCCACACAAATAGACCAACGAATTTCATTGGACTTGATATACTAACCATACATACTGAAACCTATTACTTTATTTGATGAATTAGTTTTGCGAGTATAATTGATTTAAGGGGGGGGGGGGGGAAAGAAGGTTGTGCTTTCCTCCAAAAAGTAGTTTTCACAAAGTTTAGATTCTCTCATTCATTGGCATCTTGGAGACAGCTAAACATCTAATAAGAATTATGTGTTAGCACAAAATTACATAAACATGATAATCCGCAGTAATGGGAAAGTGTGAGTGTTTCACACCAGATTTGAAATATATCTTGTTTCCGGTGGAAACCGGAGTTTTGAAAATTTGAAACTGTCACAATACTTCCGCACCGATCAGTAGAGCAGAACGTAAGATGGAAAAAATGAAAAAAAAAAAATTGTCTGTACATTACTTTTTCTTTGCTTTTTTCAAACATAGTTTAACCAAACAGTTTGCACGTAGGTTTGCGTGTGTTATACACGTGGGCTATTGATCTATTTTTACACGTGTCTGCTATAAAAAAAATATTTGGCACTAAGTCACTTCTTTTTACTTTCTCTATTTTTTTTGTTTTACACTTTATCCTATTGCTCTTTCTAGGAAGTGCTATCGTGATGGTTATCAGATTTTCTAAAATTAATGTGCTTCTTGGATTTCTTTATATTTTGCTGATTTTTTTCGTGGGCTTTTTTTAAAACTAAATAAATTTTCTTTAGTTCCAATTTTTATTAAATGGATATATATTTATTAAAAATTAAATGGATACTTAAAAAATTCCTCAAGTTTGACTTGAGAGGGGTGCTTTTTACATTGTATTAAGAATTTTATGAAAATTGGTAAAGTGGTAAGTCACACTATTTTCTTGTAAAGTTCTAGAACATTTACCCACGTTCTTTCATTATAACTAGAAATATTTCTCTGGTAAAGATAGATGTATTTGGTATTTTATCCGTCGTTGCATGCATGTTCCTTTTGTTCCTGACCGGTTTCGGATTTTCATCCATCGTCAGAGAACAAACCAACAAGTGTGAATGTAACAGAACATTGCATTGAAGTGAAATCTGTGCAAGAAATTGGTGAATTTGCTCTGACGATAGATGAAAATCAGAAACCGGTCAGAAATAAAAGGAACATCGTATACTACGACGGATAAAATACCAGATGTTATCCAGCAATGCGGACCCATCCGCAATATTTTTTTATTCAATTTTATCGTTAGACGTTTTTCATTGGATATCTACTAACCGATGGATGGTAGAAATGTTATGGCAGGAGATTATAAACAGTTCACTATCAGAGTCTTCACATAATGAGACATTGTGATTTGTAATAAATGAACATTTATTTAAAAATGTTGATTGTTTCCAATATTATGCAACATATGGAAGAGGGGTACAGAACCTGCAGTGAAAAACGCTGATTATTTTGGAGTCACGATATTATCATGACATCCCAATCCCCCCCGCCGCCGCCGCAAGTTTCACATAAAAGTGATAAAGCTTTATATATCTAACTTTATGTATTAAACTACTTTCTTGGTTTCAGGTGACGACAAAACATGTATTTCCGTTAATAATTCAATTTTGAATATTTGAGATGATTGCAAATTTTTTCTTTTTCTCCTTCTTGCAGCAATTTCTCTCGATAATGAAAACGAGAGAACACTGTCCGGAGGCCGGCAGTGCACTGAGAAGGCTCCGGGCGCCAGCGCCCATAGATGTTGAAGCGCCTTAAATTAAAAGAAAAAGATAATGAAAAGTTGAGAGGCAGAAATTTTCAGCACATTATGATTGAATGTTTGTAATAATTAAAAGTAACTAATACTTACTTATTTCTACTTTCTCATTTTTTCAAAAATTTTGTTTAAATTTTTTTTGCTCGTGCATTGTTTGCATTAAATATTTTCTGCACTCGTGCAATTATGGAAACACCTGTTTATTAGCTATGCAAATTTCCTGACAAATTTAGCAACATCTTATCGTTGGGAAGTTTTGTTATAAAGGGGCCATATTTTAAAACATTTTATATTCTCTGTTGTAAAAAGGAAATAATTACTAGTTTCATTTAAAAATTTGTCCAATGCAATCGCTAAAAGGTGAATAGAAAAAAAGTTGAACGTAGCAATAAATATGCACGATTAACACGGCTAATTTGAACGGATCTATAGAATAGTATTGTTTTATTCATCGTTCTAAATTTGGTAAAGATATAAAGCCCTGCTGACCAAATTTATATACATAGAAACCTATATAAGTAGTCCTCTTCTACCTTTTATTCTGTATGTATAAAAATACTGGTCGAGTATAGAGATATTAATGTATATATATTAAGGGAACGTTCATTTCCAAGTTGGGCCAGCTGTAGAGTTCATTGGACTCCTGTCACACACTGCCATACTGTGGTGTAGTGAGCTCCACTGTGGAGAGACTCCCTCCACCCCCACCGCAGGGGGGCTTGTAGTGATCTCCCTCTCGAAATATACGAGAACTTACATAGACACACATACATATACATACAGAGGACAGATTATACGATTATATATCGCTGGAGTGTGTGTATGTTTATTTTAACTTGATGCTCTTCATATAGCATAGATCTGTTTTGGTCTGAATCCCCTGCCCTTATATGCGTACAGAGAGTGGAGAACTCAACTTTCAGCCTTTTTATATGTACGTATTTCTATCGAAAATTCGAATCGATTTTTTTTTATTTTTCAACTTTTTCATATTATTAGAGGAAGTATTGCGATCGTCCAAATTTCTGAATTTGAGTTTTCACATAAATGCTTATCACTTTTATCTGAAACCTTTTTCCGGGAAAACTGATATTTTGGGGAGATTTTCTAAGAACAACGTTTAATTTTTTTTTTAAATTACTACTTCAGTACAATACATGTTACTACGCTGTACAATCTATGTAATATTAAGAAATATTAGAAGCATTTTTAGAATTCCAGAATTGAAGGAAATCGGTTAACCGAGTGCTTCTTTATAGAAGCGGTTATTGAGCTTTTTTTTTCAATGTTTTCGAAAACGGGTACAACGATTTTCTTTTACCTTGGAATGCCAACTTCCGAGACCAATGAACCTATCAATTTTTACAATATTTTTGTTTTGGTTCTTAGGGAATTGGTCAAAAATGAACTCTTTTCTAATAAAAGTCAGACGTTTCGATTATATTTATAGTCTTTTTCAGGCACTGGATAACAAAACAAAATCCACATTGAATTGATATTTAAAGCAGAAATATTGAATTATTAAAAGAAACAAAAAAAAAAAAAATTTTGTTATAATTTAGGGTTGATTTCATCTTATGATTATACTTTTTCTTACTCCTAGTAAGAGGAAGTATTGCAATCATGCCATATTATTGAAATTGATTTTTCATGGGAAACACATGCTTTGGGGTCCCCTGAATGCGAACAAAATATTTGTGATGTTACAGAATATCTCAAAAACGAAAAATCGCAGGAAAGTTAAACTTGATATTCCGTCTAGGTACCACGATCGCATCAGACTCCAACATTTCCGGCACAATCTATCAAACGGAAGTGCAACTTTACTGAATGTTTTTGTTTTTCATCATTTTCTCAACAAATGCTCCACAGATTTTCTTTAAACTTGGTTGACACACACAACTGCCTAGAACTTAAATTTGAAATATTTTCCCGGAAATTCTTTTTTTGGGGGGTTCTGGGGACACAGCAGCCGGTTATACTTTGGGGGTTCTAGGGACACAGCAGCCTGTTATACTTTGGGGGTTCTAGGGACACAGCAGCCGGTTATACTTTCCTCTAAAGTACCATTTCAACATAATATAATGGTTTTTAACCTTCTACATCATATTAATACACATTGGAAGTATTGATAGAATTTCAAATTGTTATGAACATCAGTGCAAGGCTTTTAAGTTTTTTTGGACTTTTCTCGAAAACGCTTATAAGGACTTTTCTTTAAAGGTCTCTGCCCACTGGTGCGTACCATACTAGGAGCGTAACCGTATCGACACCTGCAAACTAATATTCTTTGTATTGTATAGTATCAAACAATACCCGTGCTATGACCGTACCCTCAACAAATTGACGGAAAGAATATTTTGCAGGAAACCAAACCGGTGTGCGCGGACGGCCCACTGCGTTGTTGTTGCGTATGCTTCCCGTTAAAATCGCGCGTGCTTTGCGTTGTTATTCCTGTCATGTTACAAAGCTTAGTTCTTTACTAGTCCACGTGAACACGAAAATGGACAATGTATAGCAACCGATAGAACGGGAACCGAACAGGTACGATACGGTTATCATACGCTTTGTATACGGGAATAGAACACTGTTGATCCGTTGCAGTGAGTATGGATTGTCGGAGCGCCTGACATGTTCCTATTACGGCCCTAGTATGGCACGGTATACTGGGTAAAGACCTTAAACTTGGAATGCTTGCTGCGTAGATAGAAATGTATCACTTTTATTTGAAACATTTTCTGAAAAAATTGATTTTAAAGGGTTATTGGAGGTCAGCCTGTTAATTTAAAATATATTTGCACAAGCTTTTTTAGTTTTGACATAGAGCGCTGCACATAAGACCGCTCAGGTATACAAGTAAAAATCACCACCACCATTTTTATGGCCAGCCCATAACACGGTAATGTTGCAATTTGAAAGAAAATTTTTTGATTAACTTGTAATAATTAGAGTAAGAGAAGTCGCGTGAGTGTTTCACACCAGATTATTATTATTGTTGGTAACTGTTCCGGTGAGGGATTGTTTGTAACCTTCACTACTTCATTAGACATAATAGAAACTAGGCTATGTAATTTCCAATTGTGCAATTAGTCTGTGTAATTAATTTTACATATCTGTATTTTAATGAAGCATAATTATGTATATACGACTATATAATCCATAGTAAGGTAATAAAATGTTTTTATTCTATTATTATTATTAATATTTTCTATTGGATAAATAAATCGTTTCTTTTTTAATTTTTCAATATGTTTGCATTAAGTATCTAATTGTATGTTTGTTGTGTAATCCGATCGCTAAAGAAGATTATAAATATAATTGAAGACTTTAATCAGAAAGGAGCAATTGTTCAAATAATTGTGGTCGATTAAAAAAAAAAAAAAAAAAATTAATCACTTTTATTTGAAACATTTTTCAGTTAGGGGTTTTAGAGACTCCATATTAGTTTGAAAGTGGTGTCTGATCGGCCATAGCAGTGGCAGTACTGAGACACGTTATTTGTACTAACTATGCTGATATTGCGTTCAGAATTTTGATTCAGTTGATTGGCTGCAAAAATTTACAATGTACATTAATTGAAAATCGGATGTGAAACACTCACACCACTTTCTCTTACTGCTGTTAACAACAATTATATATATATAATTAATATAATATATGTATATATAGCTCTTTGGAGCCGACTTCGATATATATATATAGACAAATGTTCTTTAAACTTCAAATATTACTCATTCGTCATAACGTAATAGTAGACCCAGGCTAGACCTTGTAATGTAGACCCAGGCTATCTGCCTGGTACATTCTCCAGAAGAGATCGCCAATAACACTGAACCAGCATTATAAAACATTTGAAATTTAAGCTACCAATTATGCGGAACTACTGAAATCAATTAATATTTTCGGAAAAACTGTTAGAAATAAAAGTGAGACCTATCTGTAAAGGGGCAGTCAGCATTTCAATTTTAATCGTTATAGTCGTTTTTTGGAAAAATTACAAAATCTGAAAAACCCAATTATATCCGGTATATCCAGTTAAACCAGTGTACTCAAATTTGGTAACGCTTCGAACTTATATTATAATGTATATAGGTGGTAGGTAATAACCATACAATAGTATGGCTTTGTATTGAAGTGGTATGTTAGGGGAAAGCTTAATTTTCCCCGCTGTCCCCCACCCCTAAAAAATCAATTTTCCTGGAAAAATGTTCAAATAAAAGTATTTATGTGTGCAGATTAGTGTAGATGTTTGAAGGACACCTTGGAGCCTCGAGGAAATCGTGAAAAACTGAAAAGAAAAATCATCTATGAAGTGGCACTTCCGATTTGTCCAAAACTTTCGCGTCAATGCGGTGATAGCAATCTAAACAGAATACCAATTTTGAGTTTCTGGCGGTTTTTTAAAATCGAATACTGTTCCTATAAAAAAAAAAAAAAATTTCAAAAAATAATCACAAATTACAGTCACAGGAACGTGCATGTATGGATAGAATAGTTGTGGCAGCCAATCAGAAAACTGCTTGTTGGAAACAAACCTGTAATCATCTGTAAAAAACACTAGAAATTTGCACGTCAGACATCAACTTCTTCTGCAGACATTCTTTGTTTAAAGTGAATTGAGTGTGTGGGTGAGAGGGGGGTGGTTATTTGTTCGTGTAGTTTTAGACTATGGGCCAAGAGCCTTTGCAAGTAATAGCTAGTGCACTTCCTGGTAAAGGGGAATTAAGTCCCTGATTGTACCGTTTTAATGAAGGAAAAGAAAAAAGTGAAAAGTACTTGATGTACCAAAGTTAAACTTCAGTACCTTAATATTAACTTTGGGAGAAATGTACTAACATTTGTTGTAGCACAATAGTAAATTGGTGCTTATACTTACTTTCTTCTTCTCCACCAAAAGAAAAGAAGTATCGTGACACCATGATATCCAAAGTGAGAGAACTTTACGCCGTGCGGCGCGCATTCCTTCGATCAGCCCCGCCATACCAAAACGCCCTGAACAAAAGAGCACACAATATCTGCGAGTCAACAACTCTCCCATTATATTGTCAAAGTTTTATAGTCTGTTTTATATATATACTCGTACGCCGATCTATTTATATATATACTCGCTGGTCGCCATTACAATCATCTACGTTAATGTTGTTTATTGTGGGAAGTTACAATAAAAAGAAAGGAAAGAAAAATACATAGATGATTCGCTCCATTGAACTTTATCCCCACCATTTCTTAGCTGTGTAGTTTTTTTCCACGACCATTAGTATATCTGGTTTTTGTTGTCTCATTATTACTATTATTTTGCATTTTTATTTTTTCTTACTCCTGTAAGAAATAAAAATTAAAAAATTGTTTTTACCCAACTGCTTCCGTGTAAAAAAAAAAGACTCGAACCTCGAAGTTAATTTTCCGTTTCGGTAGCATTGCCGATCTGACACAAAGGTTAGCTCAAAATACGTCAACCGGAAGTGTGACTCTTTTGAGTAATTTTTCAGTGTTTTTCCTTTACTTTCTCTTAATCTTGGTAGGAGTGCGAAAAAATTGCTTTTAGCATGTTTTTTGAACAAGATATCTCTAAAACGAAAAGTCGTCAGAAAGCTCAAACCTGATATTTCGTGTAGGTAACACATCGCATCTGACACGACGGTTTAGCACAAATTCTATAACGGCAAGTGTGACTTTAACTGAATGTTTTTTTTTATTCTGTTGACCGATTTTTGTCCAAAATCCTATTTTAGGGGTTCTGCGATTTTCTGATTTTGGGTTATGTTGAGCACACACACGTGCGCTCGAATTTCTAGAAGTCGTTTTTTTGGACTCAGAGGACGCCAAAACATATATATCCGGTGAAAACTCGATATCAAAAATTTGTCAGATTGCCATACTTGCTCTTCTTACCAACAGTACGAGACAGTAATAAACAGATATAGAGTGTTTGGAAATTGGCGCTAAATCTTTTTTTGGTGAATTATATTTTGGTGTGGCGGCAGTTTGAGTTTGAACCTTAGATTGAATCCATTTTTTATAAAAGGGAACGAATATTTAAGTTGAACATGCACTTCTATAGTGCTGCCCCATAATGCACCGGTGTTACTTGTCGACGTATAAAATATATGTGCGATACTTGTTTTAAAATATCAAGTAATTGTTCCAGGGAAGCCTTACTTACTTTTATTTAATAAATAAATAAATAAAATACAAAATAAAATACTAAAAGAAAATGGCTTCATGTCAGCTACCTTTTAATTCAATTTGTGCAAAAAAATATTCATAATCAGCTGAAATATAAATAAAAGCTGTTTATTTTAAATTTGTGAAATAAGTGAAGATTATAAATATGTATATCAGAATTGTAATTGACGAATTTTCTTTAACAGAAATGTGTAGGTAGGAATTCACAGAAATGTGTAGGTAGTTTGCCCTAGTAGTATGCAGCTGGTACTATATAGTCGTACCTTAAAGTAGTATTGGTATATATGAACGTGACCAAATCACTGATTTCGTGACAGCGCTACTATCAAGCCAGAAATATTGAAGTATACAATGTTAAATCTTAACGTTTGTACACTCAAGAAACTAGAAAAAAAAATCTGGTGTGAACACACACACAACTTTCTCTAACGCCATTTAAATACAATTATATATAAAATGACAGATTTCCTTTAAACTCAAGTTTTACATATTTGTCCTAACGTAAATACAGAGGTAGTGGGGGAATAAATACCAGCCTACTGATCTGATAGTGATGATTATATTATGGCCCAGTAGAGCGCTCTAAAAACACTGAACTTGATATATTTGAAAATTAACGCCACAAATACCGCATAACTATCCAAAATATTTTTTTGGAGGAAAAATGTTTCAATTAATAGTAATACGTTTTTATTTGTGAAGTTAGCATACCAAGTTTAAAGGAAATCGTTAAAGACGTTTTCGAGAAAATTCCTAAAACAATCAAAACCATTCTATAAAATCGCAATTCCGGTTGACCATTTTTCTTCATATTTAGAATTCTATCCATGCTTCCAATGTTATTGATATTATGTAGATGGTAAAACCATATATTATACTGAAGTGGTACTTTAGAGGAAAGCATAACGCTACTGTTTCCCCAGAAACCCCCAAATCAATTTTAAATCAATCAAGGTGATAGGTATTTATGTGTGGAGAAGTGTAAGAAATTTAAAGAAAATCGTTGGAGCTGCTTCAGGTTGTTAGAGAAAATCGGGACGAACTGGAAATGAAAAAATTAGTAAAGTAGCAGTTCCGGTTATTGGCTTTAACTCGAAATCTTCGTGTCCGATGCGGTGGTCATACCTAAACTTAAAGTTTGAGCAACATTTTTTTCGTATAGTATGGACCTAAAACCGGTGAAAACTCAATTTCGAAAATCTGGTATGATCACAGCACTTCCTCTGAGTGATCGTTACTTGCTTTTAGCAGTAAAGAGAAACTAAATTGTGTCGGTTACTTGGCAACTCACTTTATTTAGTCACCTGAGTAAATACTGATTGCCATATGTTAATAAATGTATTTCATTTCTATTTTTAGCGTATGTATAATAACTGCTGCTTTATCTACATTATCCTGCATTAAATATTTCTAATATCTTTTCATAATTTTATTTGCATTACTAAATTATAAATTGCATTTATAAAATTTTATTGCCCAAATAATAATTTATACTTTTTACTTTATCTTATTGCTGTAAGTGGGGAAGCAATTGCACTCGAGCTAAATTTTCGAAGTTGATATATTTTCACACTACTGGACTTTGTTGAATGCGAGCTAAGTTATTTTAACGATTTGGCTGAATGAATTGTGTAAGCAATATAAAAAAAAGGAAAATCGCTAGGAGCGTAAGATATTTTTCGGAAAATTTATTTTACTAGCGTCCAGTGTGGGAGGTGAGATATTGGGCGTAATTTTAAACTGTCATCCCGGCTCATGTACGCTTTCAATCACTTGGACTTACTTAAACATACATAGGTAGTGTATTATAAATTATTTAATGAAAAATAAAAGTTAGAGGGAAGAATCTGATGGTGAATTTTTTGTATTTTCTTTTTATTTTTAAACATTAACCCTGACCAAGATGATTTTACAGCCCGTACGTAAATTGTAGTACATAAATTTTCTTTATAATTACAGTAGTATCGATTTATAAAGCTCATTTATAGAAAGATGTCCTAAAAGTGCATGCAACTTCTTTTTTCAATATTGTACTACTTTTACTAGTTAGGGACGCTATTAGTGGGGGCTAAAAATGGCTTCACTATTAGTCTGCTTTATAAATCGATAGTATTTTGTTAAAATACTTGATCGATTCCAAAATTATTATTATTTTTTTTTTTATAAATCTATTCGTTTTTAAGAGTTTAAGGTGAACTCCACGCTTAGGTAAGTTTAGTGTATACTAAACCATGCATTACTCTGCAGTAAGACTGGTATGTCTATTCTTTTCTGTAGCAGGCAGCTATTGTTCTTCCCTATTAACCCAGTTAAAAAGATTTCTTTAAACTAGCAATGTTGACTAAATATTTTAATAATATTGTACTGTATTTGTTTACATAAATGTCACCTATATAGTAGCGCCCTCTGTCTAGGTTACCTTAGCAGAGCTTGTATTTAATTCAAACTAACACACAGGTTAGTGTGCCCCCCCCGAACGCTCCTAAAATAAATTTTTCTTGATGTTTATATCTCTTCAGCTAGCATTTTAAAGAAACTTGATGGTGCTTTTTTGAGAAAATCTCCCCCCTCATTTTTAGCAATGTTTCTATTACAACTTAATATTATATAGGTTGTAGAACCATACACTGTACTGAAATGGTACTTTTAGAGTGAAGCCAAACGTTAATTAACAGCTCCCTCAGAACCCCTAAAAATATCAATTTTCCTGGAAAAGTGTTTTACAAAGAAAAGTGACAGGTACTTTGTGATGTAAAATTACTTCGGCCATTTTCTGCGAGTAATGCGACTGAAATGAGCGTCACAGACTTGTATACAATCTTCACTAACTATTTTTATCCTCCGTGACAGCACCTTCTTTTAAGTCCTCATTTCGAAATGTTTCTGAAGATGGATGAGTGTAAGAAATAGGTCAAACAATTGGGGAAACAAGGGGTGAGACAATAATCTCTAATAAAAGTCAAGAGATGATGATGTAGGTTTTAAGAGGTAGCATTGGAGGTGCTTAAATTAACCTTGCAAGTTTATAAAGATGCCTGCTTCATTTATAATGGCTTTTGTATATAATTCGGTGACCGAATCAATCTAATAGAACCAATCTGTTTATGAAATGAAACTTCTTCAACGTCTAATTATGTAGGAAAGTAGTTTTTTAATTCTGATGTGATTGGCACTAGACTGTTATTAAAACTATTTTGTTTCAGTTAGAATCGCCGACTGTCCTTCAGGGCCAAAGTAGCTTCCTCAATGAAGTACCTAAAAGTGTAAACTGCTTTGGACGTGTTATTTAAACCCAGTTAAATAATGTTTTCCAAAAGTATGTTTGTTTT
>JAAEAF010001857.1:0-20313 GCA_011037195.1 Triatoma infestans
GTGTGTGGGTGTATGTGTGTGTGTGTGTGTGTGTGTGGTATTGTGTGTGAGTGGTATTTTGTGAATTAATATCTAAAAAAAAATCTGGTGTGAAACACTTACACAAGTTTCTCTTCCTCCAGTTCTCAAAATTATAATCGACAAATTTTATAGTTTGTGTACCAAATTTAATCAAATTCGTCGAAAACTGAAAAAAATTGTCCAGTAAAAGCGCACTCGCACTTCCCGTTTACTAATTTTCTTGAAACTCTGAATTTTGGCCATCTATTTATTTCTAATTATTTTTTGTTGGGATGATAGAATTGTATAATCAACTATGATAGCACTTTAGAGAAAAACATAACCCAACACCTCCCCTGAAAGTGCCCTTAAATGAATTCCCCCAGAGAAATGTTTTAATAAAAGTTGTAGATCTTTGTATGTTTAGTTTATATAGGAAGTTTCAAAAAAATCGTCGGAGATATTTTTGAGAACATTGCAAAAAAGTGAAAAAAAATCATTTAGTAAAGTGGTAATGTAAACATCCTTCCGGTTTTCCGATTTTTTTGAAACTAGGAATGTCAACAACAATTCAATTCTAATTAACATTATTTAGATGATAGAATTGTTTAGTAAACTGAAATTGCACTTTAGATAAAAACCTAACCCCACCCCTCCCCCATAACTGCCCTTAAATGAAGTTTCCCAAGAAATTTTCAAATAAAAGTTGTAGCTCTTTGTTGTGTGTTTATATACCAGTTTGCAGAAAATCGTTCGGAGCCATTTTTGAAAAAAACGCAAAAAAGTAAAAAAAAAAACCTAGTAAAGTGATACTTCCGGTTAAGGAATTTTGGCAGATGACCTACTGTCAGATGCCATGGTGATACCTAACCAGAATATCAAGTTTCATGTTTTTACAGTTTTTCGTTTTTGAGCTATGCCATTCACACACACACACACACACACACACACACACACACACACACACACACACACACAGACCATTCGATAAAAACCACTTTTTTGACTCAGGGGACCTCAAAACGGATATTTCCGGTGAAAACTCGATATCGAAAATTTGACACGATTATAATACTTCCTCTTACTAGGAGGGAGAGAAAGTTATAAAAAATCCAGTGTGGAACACTCATACGACTTTCTTTTACTGGAATTTACATAGTCATAGTTGACAGATTACCTTCAGACATGGTAGGTATTAGTACTAAATTGTGATTGGCTGTTATTAATACACGGCGGCCCACACAACTCCACTAAAATCTACTTATTCGAAAAAATATTTCAAGCAAGTATTTGTATTTGTCTGTATTTGTGAATTCAATGGAATTTTAGTAGTACATTTCTTACTAATATCTTCATTTCTTAGTAATACCTTTCTTTTCTTTAATTTTAAGGCGCGCCAACATCTATAGTCATTGGCGCCCGGAGCCTTCTCAGTGCACGGCCGGCCTCCGGACAGTGTTCTCGTTACAGATAACACTGTCCATCATCGTAGGGGCTCCTAGCAAGAGAAATTTAATTCTTATTAATATTACATACATGATAGGGTCTATACTATATGGTAATAGCATTTTATGGCAAGTCGACGTCATTTTTCCCCCACAGCGGCCATAAAGTGAATTTTCTCGGAAATAATTTTGGATGAGAAAATCGCCGAAAAAAACAACTAAAAAAATCTATTTAATAAAATGATAGTGCCGGTTGAACAAGACCATATTGTCGGGTCAATGTTTGAACTTTCTGCGAATTACGGTTTTTTGAGTAATAATACTGACCCCACATACACATGTACGTATAACGATTTCTAAAAACCTATTTTTTGGACACGGGACTTCAAACCATGTATTTCCGTTGAATATATGAAATCGAAAATTTGACGCAATCGCAATAGTTTCTCTTAGCGCCGGTATGAGAAAGTAAAAGTCGTGGGAAGTTCCAACTAGATATACTTGGATTAGGTAACACCGTCGCATCTGACATTCAGGTTTCGGACAAAATCCACCAATCGGAAGTGCAACTTTATTTTCTCAGTTTTTCATTATTTTCTCGAAATGGGTCCAACGATTTTCTTACAACTTCACATTTGAATTACGCATATAAAAGTCTTATCACTTTCATTTCAGTTTTCTGGGAAAATTGATTTTTGAATGTTGGGGGTTGCAACCTTCCCTCTATAGAGCCATTCTAGTGCAATATATTACATTTATTATCTATACAGCATTAAAATACAATACAAATATTGTTTATATTGGAAGTTTGAACAAAATTGGAAAACCGATTACACTGTTACACTGTCTGCAACAATTCCATCTCTGAAGGAAATTTGTCAGACTTAATTATTGTTGAAATTGCGTTAATGAAAAATCATTGTAGAGTTTTCATACCAGTTATTTTTACTTTCTCTTACTCCTGTAAGTAAGAGGAATATGGCAATAGTGATAAATTTCCGATATGGAGTATTCACCGGAAATACATGTTTCGAAATTCACTGAGTACGAATAAAATGTTGTTAGCGAATGGTTTGTGTAGATATGTGTGTGTCTGTGTGAACAAAATATCCCCTACATATATAAATGCCTATTACTTTTATTTAAAACTTTTTTTTCTGGAAAAATTCATTTTTGGTAGTTTCGAGATGGGGGGGGGGCGTTTGCCTATTACATTCAAATTTAAACTGTCGTTACAAGCTTTGTTAGTTGGGTCGGAGTTGGCTGCCACACCTCTAAAACCCTTACCACGTTTTTATGACGTCTAATATAAACGTTTTTAAACATTGCAATTTTAATGTAAATTTGTTAATTTCGTATTAATTGGAACAAGAGCAAGTCGTGTAAGTGTTCCACATCAGATTATTTTTCAATTAATACTGAGATTCTGCCCCTCCTAGTAATTTTTATTAAATAATATCTTGAATTATTTAAGTTAAATGATATTCTAAAGTACCAAAAGAACAAAATAAAATGGTAAACATATGTATATGGAAGGCTGTTTGAATTGTTCCAAATAATATGGAATGATAACTATTTATAACAAGTCTGACAAATAAAAATATTTACTCGGCCACTCTGTGAAGAACAACTAGAGCGTGAGGGAGTTTGAGGGGGAAGGTGAATGGTTAGAGCAAGATTGCTAAGTCTATAGAAAAACATTTGATATGCGAGCCACGCAATATGCAAATCACTATTACAGCTTTGTGCCAACTAGATCCTAACATATACAGGTATGTGTGTACATATGAGGGAATGTTCCGCAAAAAAAAACTATAAACTTACAGAACAAAGCACATACACACACACACACACCACACACTTATAGCTGGATCATATTAAAGTCAATACGCACATAAAATGTGGTATGTAACCATTATTAATGGAACATCCTATTTGGACAGCTATAAAATAAAACTTTTTTTTTTGAGTAAAATAGTATTATAATACGGTGGCCATTTTGAGATGTATATTAGTTTCTCTTATTGCTGTAAGGACGAAATCTTGCCCAATTTTTGATATTGAGTTTGCCCCGGAAATTGAGGATCCTTGGGTCTGAAATAGTGGTTTTAGAAATTAATATTTTGTGTATGTGTGTATGTGTGTGTGTTGTTTTTTTTTAAAAAAAACTTTATTTCAACATGCTCCATATACATATTACATGTTATAGTCAATCTTAATACATAATTTATTTTTCATAACATAATAAATAATTTGAGATATATATCTTAATGTCGAGTAAATTAATAGTATAATAATACTAGTAATAAAACTCAGTACAAACAAACAAAAATATATTACATGTTAAAATAATCTTAATACAGTTATTGTAAAGTAGGTAATTAAACATTTTTTTTAAATTTTTTTTTATATTTTTTTTTACATTGTTATTTATTCACTTATCAGATTATTAAATATGAAATTAAAATTAAATATAAATATTAATATTAAAATTTAATTCACTATGAGATTATTTAGGATCACTTTCTTCTAGAAACTTGAAGATACTGTCAATAAGGCAGTTGAATTCTCTTCTCCATTTTCTTTTAAGGTGATCTTTTTTTGAAATAGGCCAATTACATCCATGAAGAACTACACTTTGTATTAGTTTGCTTCTGGAAGGAAGAATTTGCGGACTGTCAAACAGCAGATGACCTACAGTCTGTGGTGATTTCAACTGCAAGAACAGTTTGGGCTTTCGATAATATGAAATCTGTTTAGATAAGCTCCGCAAGCTCTTCCCTACTTAAAGCCTCCTTTGCCAAGAGATCGGCCATTTCATTTCCTTCCAAGCCTTTATGTGCCTCTACCCATCTAAATCTCACTATATTTCTGAATTGATTAATTTTTCTTATGTGGCTTCTTATTTTTTCTACAAGAGGGAAATGGTAATTATTATTTTTTATACAATCAATGGTCACTCTGGAATCAGTGCTTACTAGAAATTCGTCTGCCAATCGACTGCCTCCATTCTCAAGCCATTCTAAAGCCTTTAAGATAGCAAGTTGCTCAGCTTGATTGTTTGAGCAATTCCCATTCAGTCTGTATTGCTTCTGAAGTATTTCTTCGCCATTCAGGTATACGACAAATGCGGAACCGACTTTTTAGATTGTTCTTGCTTCCATCGGTATATATTTCACATTCCAGATTGTTAGAAGTTTGAGATTCGGGGAAATCATCTGCAATGAGGGGTTTATCATCTGCAGATAGATTGCTGCAGTCTTCAGATCTTTGTCTAATAGTTTTGTGGACGTCATTATCGCTATCTAACGAGTCTACAGGAACAAATTTGTTAATTAGCAACTGAAGGATTTCCTGCAAGTTTAGTGTAAACTTCCCTACATCCACTTGTAGAGTTGAAAGATTGATTGGGCTTCTGATCTTACCAACAACTGTTTTATATGCTATATTCCAAGGATCTCCTCTTGCAGTATCGCTGCAAAACTTTTTCCAGGAGTTTAATTTTGACGAGGTTATGAGATCTTCATATACTTTTTTTGATGCATAATATTCCTGTCGTCTATCTGCTCTCAGTGCTTCGCACTTATAAGTTGTTGATACAATCTTCTCTTAGCATTCACAAGCTTCCTTTGTCTACTCAACTCCTCATTCCACCAGCTGTCTTCCCTTTGAATTTTGGAAAAGTTTTCTTAAATGTCGGTATAGACTTTGTATATGAAGCCTGTACATGATGAAATAGCATTTCAACCGTCTCCTCGAAATTTCGATCGCCACGCAGTTTTTCCGCCAAAATTTCGTCCAGTACTGAGCCCAGTGAACATTTTCAGGAACATTTATTTCAGCCAGAGACTGTAGAATTTTTACCAAATTTTGTTCAAAATTAGGCCAGTCTGCCTTTCTGGTATTATATCTGTGGTTTGTAGATGATGAACCTAAGTTATTGGTGGAAAGTAAATTTGGCTTTATTGAAAATATTATTGAGCTGTGGTCAGATAAATTTTCTTCTGGCGAATTTTGCCAATCAGTCACGTAAGGTAACATCGAATAGGAAACAACTGTAACATCTATTTTACTTGCACCCCTTGCTGTTTTATAAGTTGGTAGATTATCATCCTTATTTATAATTAATAGTGATTTAAGTGCTAAAAATTCTTCTAATAGCCTACCTCTATTATTGGTAATACTATCAAACCATGTTACCGATCTAGAGTTGCTATCCATACAAAGTATTACTTTTTTTCGACTATCATTCACAACAGCTTCCAAAAACTGCAAATCTTCTTCTATATTCTTTCTGATGTCTAGTTAAACACTACAAGCATAGAACACTGTCAATTTGAAATGTACTTCGACAGTAATTACATCTTCGTAAGAATATTGAGTGTTTAGAATTACGTCTAGAGAGTTATTAGTTGCTATACAGCCGCTCTCTTGCGTTTGTCACCTAACTGAAAGATTCTGTAATAATTAGGGAAACCTGCAACTTTATTTTTAATAGTATAAGGTTCTAGGTTAAGAAACTTGCGTAACAGTTTTTAAAGATTTTATAGAGCACTCAAACAACACCTCATTGTTACTCGACACCATCGCGCGCGCGTGTGTGTGTGTGTGTGTGTATGTGTGCGTGTGTGTGTGTTTTGTCAGACAAAAACGGAAACTCGCAGAGAATTCAAACATGATATTTCAACTACTGGCACTCGGATTTCTGATTAATTGGCCATTTCTACTTCCCATTAAATATTTTTATTTTTTATTATTACGTATATTCAAATGATTTTATTATTTCCTAGCTGAAGGGGAGGCAGCGGCTATTTACACAACCACAACCATGGATCTGCCAACCAGAGGTTGATCGAGGAAATTAAGACCGACCATATACAGATGGATTGATCCCCAGGTTAATTTCAACAGGAATTTCCATATCGCTATACCGAACAGAGGTGAATGGGACAGTGGCCCTCCTCTGTTCGGTAACTCGGTTTGATATACGGTCGGCTTCAAGGCCCAGATTGGAGTAGGGGCTGGAATCTACGGGGGTAGGCCTAGGCCAGTTTGTGAAAATATGCCACAGTCTTGTATTGAATTGGTGGCGTTACAACTCTGTGCTAAGGAGATTACAAGGCAAAGACTAGTGGGGAGGAGAGTGCCGTATACTTCGGTAGCCATTCAGCCTTGAAGACACTTTCCTCACACCAAGTCGTCTCGCGATTGGTGTGGGACTGCCCACCGGCCCTAACCAAAGTGGGTGCTTGGAATAAGCTAACACTCATTTGAGTGCCGGGACAAGCAGGGTTTCTGGACACAAGACGGATGCCATAGCGAGGAGAACTCGGAGGACATTTCTATAGGCCCCGAAACCTTCTGCGGTTTGTCCAGGAGGTTTGATCCAAAGGTTGGATAGAAGAACAGTGTCTGCAAAGGTGGGAGAAAACACTAGGACAAAGGCAGAGGCAAAGGTGTTTTTTAAGAAACACTTGCCTAAATTTGCCATAGGCGGACCACAAAAGCCTACCAAAGGGGCCTACTAAACCATAGGCGGAAGGTTATCTGATTAAGAGTGGGTTTCTCCCACGGTGCATTATAGGCTAAATAGTCACATGCATCAGCTACTACTTGCAGACAACAAGATGTGTCGGTTCTGCAAGGCCGAGGAAGAAATCCCGGTACACATTTTTTGTGAGTATGCTGGCCTGATGTAGACAAGGTTTCTTCAGTTGAGAGTAAGTAATTCATAAGCCATGGGCATCATGACGGAGCTAGGCCAGCTTAGAAGGGCAAAGATGGAGGACGTGCTATAACCATTGAGGAGCCACAAATAGACCTCCTAGTGCAGGTCGCGGTGGAATGAAGGCCTTTTCAGTCTAATCTAAACAACCATAAATAAAACGTCCACTTGCCCCTCCTCTACAGTAGTATGAAGTTGAGGCTGTAAACGTTTAGTCAAACTTACAAATTTGAAGAAAATTTTGGTAATTATAATTGTAACAAGAGTTAGAAAGTCACACGAGTATTTCGTATCAAATTCTGTAATTATAACGTAAAATTATGTTTTCCCAGTAAATAGCGTATGAAAAAGTTATAATTACAAACAGTAATGCTTCTTTTCCCAGCTACCAAATTAGGTGTTGTGGACGGGAACAGAAATACATACTTCTCTATTAACATTTTTTAATCAAATATGAATTTAGAAGTTACACGCAGGTCTCGAACTGCGGTCCTCCCAGTTACAAGTCCATGCCCATAACCACTACACCAAAACCAAAAAACAAAGTAAAAAAATAAAAATCTGGTGTGAAACATTCATACGACTTTCGCTCACTGCTGTCGGTAGAATTCCGTTTTTGTTTGGCAAGTTCTCGTTGAACCCAGTATAATATTTGTCCTAAGATAAATATAGAGTTGTGGGTGAGTACCCAGCTACTAACCTGCCAGGTAGCCAGCTGCATGGAAATTTAACGCCACAAATTTCGCACAACTATCCAAAATCAATTTTTATAGATACGTTTATATCTGTGCAGTAAGCACTCCAAGTTTAAAGGAAATCGTTATTGACATGTTTTCAAGAAAACTCCAAAATCTCTTCCGTACAGTTGCACTTCTAGTGAACAGGTTTTATTCAAATTTGGAATTCTGACTGTATATTAATATTATATTTCCGCTGTATATTAATATTATATAAATGATAGAACCGTATCTTATATTCAAGTTGTAGTTTACAGGCAAGCTTAACGTTACTGTTGCCCCCAGAATCCACAAAAAAACAAATGTTCCTGGAAACATGTTTCAAATAAAAGTGACAGGTATTTATATGTGTAGATAGCATATCAAGTTCAAAGAAAATCACTGGAGCCGTTTTCAAGAAAATCGCGAAAAACTGAAAAAAACTTTCTGTAAAGTCGCACTTCTGTTGATGGATTTTGGCCGAGGTACCTAAACGGAATACCAAGTTTAAGCTCCTACAATTTTTTGTTTTTGAGATATTTTGTTCTTTCTCTTACCAAAGCAGCACCCACGACCACCCACCGCAGCTACACAGCACACAAGCAACATCACACTTAGGAGTAAGAGGAAAGAAAACAGTGTTGTAGATCTGTTTATATTTTAAAATCCTTTCAGTTAATGATTTCAGACAGCCCATTCACGGATGTCTTTTACCGCAGAATTAGATTTATAATTTCATCTAATTAAGGTGTGCAAGCCACATATGTATGTATTATTTATTTATAAAGAGACCTCCTGTTGAGCAGGGGCACTAGTATAATTGTTAAATTCCTTCTAGCCAGAGTCAGATCCAGCACCACCAACTTCCAATACAGGCGAAGGTGGAACGGGTTGTGTTGCGGCGCATAAGTGGATGTACAGTGGTCTTCGGCGTCCTCGTCCGGCTTCCATTCTTTATCATCCCTCCTGAAGAAGTTTGAATAATTCACACAACCAGCGTTCGGCTTCCTTACATCTTCTTGTAAGAGAAGTGTTATATAGCAATTTCTACTAATTTATGTATATTAGAAACTGTATATGCTAGTAAAGTTACACACCTATTGTAGGCAATACATCTAATGGTATATACGGTTGCTTTTGAAGAACTGCGGGATATCAAATATCAATTCAGTTACTATATACGCCTATTCTATTATACATTATTATTATTATTTTTCTTTTTTAACTTACTAGTTATTCAGCGTGCGGCCATTACTATCGATCTGTAATTTTCGGGTACTTATTAACATCTACACAGTCTCCGAGCCATCCGCGCGAACTATCTTAATATGAATGAAATTTATTGCAGAATTAAAAAAAGAAAGAAAAGAGAACCATACATATGTAATTACATTGCAGCAATACATTACGAAAAGCAGCCATCCGAAATGATAATATAATTTTCTGCTTAACTTGTTTTACAAAGTAAATTAAGTTGCTGTGCGGAGACTTTAACTTGATTAAAATAAGTCCCTGATTTGTGGATTTTTTCTTTTCTTAAATGAGGGTTTACTTTAACTTTCTCTGCAAAAAGGAAATGTTGAGCTGCGATCGTGTCACACTTTATAAATTGCCGGCTTTCCCTGGAAATATAACTTTTCAATAAATCGTATTTGGTGATTTGAATTTTGTTGCCTTTTAAGAATAGACCAACGCTTCCTTTTCAGCAACACTAACTGTATTAACTATATTGTAATAATATAGATGAGTGTTTAGTATAAGGGCTTAATGATGGACAGAGATTGCTATAAATCTACTGTCTAGCCCAGTGGTTGTCTAGCTTCGTCAAATTTATGTTTAATATATATTTTCCCAATTTATTTCTGAATTTTATCTCTTATTTTTGAATCTAGCTAATAATTCATAGTAACGCTTCTCTAAAGTATACTAAGTTCATACTAAGTGTACTCAGTTCGCTAAATTCAGTTACAGCGCCATTGTGGGCGTTAAGGAAATTTGAACATTAACAGAGATACAAAAATGGGCGTTAGGTACTAAAAGGTTGACGAAAAGGAAGGTCTAGTCTAATTGACTGGCTGCTGATACTGTTGTCAGACTGCAGGCACCGTATACGGTGACTACTGCTACAAAGACGTAGTCGGCTATAAAACCAAGACTTCTATTGGGATATTATTATACTATATTTACATTCAGATAAAGTTTAAAGCCACAGTTGTGAGTAAGCGGCCAGTGGAGATAGTGTAGCCACCACTTTTTGTTGTTCGGCGTGAATACCGACCTTGTTGCTCTCAGGTCGGTACCCCACCAGTCAGTCCTGTAAACAAACACACAATATTAAGAACATATGGAAGGCTCGTGCTCTTTATGGTAAGAACTCCCTTATACTTAGGTAAGTAGGTAGGTAGGTAGATAGGTAGATAGGCATTGAGGAAACCTATTTTTTGTTTTTGCGATAAATATTGGTAAATATTTATGTTAACCTGTTTACCGGTCATGATGGCGATTGTTTGTTATATATATGTAGGTTGGCACCCCTTTTTGTCGGAACAGTGTTGTTGGGATGCAGTGTTGCTGGTTCACCCTTCACCTTCTTTCTACTATTCTACCTACCTTATCGCTTACTTTTATGTTTGTTTTGTAGCACAAGTTCTTTGCGCCGAAACTTTTCACTATTGATCTGTTTTTATTGGCTGGTTTTTCTAGAACAAATCTCAAAAGAGCTATAACTTTTATTTGAAACATTTTTTCTGGGACAATGGAGGGGTTGATGGAGGAATGAGGATGTACTTTCTTCAGAGAAAAAGTCCTTTTATAAAGTTTAGTTTCTGTCATTCATACAACACTAACACAACAATAAAATTGAATGAAAATGAATTTTTTAGTTTAAAGACAATTTACCAACAATGTGTGAATTGCAGTGTGAGAAAGCCATGTGAATGAGTCACACCAGAGTTTTTTTTTCTAACTGCTGTAGCAGGAAGTGTTAATTTTGTGCCAGATTTTCGAAAATGAGTTTTTACCGGAAATACTTGGTTTTAGAGTGACTTTAGACTTTTTGGTTCCTGTAGGGTTTAGGCCTTTAAAGTTCCTCTGAGTACATTTTACAGTTCTCGCGTCCAAACTCTTTCTTCCTACATGACTCTACAGTTAAGCATGACCCCCGGCCTGATGAACCATTTCCTTCAGAAAGCCACCACCAACTTGAGCAGACCATTTCTCCACTTACTTATTCCAAGACCCCACAAATTCATCTGCCCAACGGCTCCTCCCTCTTCCTCTCTTTCCAACTATGCATTCATCTACAATCTTTATTACTATACCTTTATTCTCTAGAATATTTAATTTCCAAATTGGTATTAACTCTCAATTCACACTTTACCTTTGAGTGCTCCATAAATTCTTCTTATAATTTTCCTTTCTAAATATGTTTTTCCCTTTTGTAGCTGTAAGAGGCGCGCAGTTATATAAAATGTGTTTGTATTAGAATAATTCAAAATAATATTAAAAGAGAGTGGAGTTAGAAAATTAGGACACTGCTGAGTCGACATGTACCACCCTGGCATAGCAGCTAGTAATTGAAGTCATTCTGGTGAGTGTCGCCGTGGTGTGAAGGGTGATCCTGCACCTGTGGCTGATCCGCGGTAAGTCCTAGCGCAGTAAAGTATTTTAAAGGTAGATGTGCGTTTGGTATGCCAGAGTGGTAGTCGCCCAGCAGGTTGCTAGTAGTAGTTAGTGGATAAGTGTTAGTACTTAGTTGTTAGTAAATAGTAAGCTAAGGGTTAAATGATCGGGGTTTCTTGATGTAGTTGTAAGTAGGTGTCATATAGTAGCGTAGGTATAGATATAATATATATAACGGGGTATTGTTGTACTATTCGGGGTTATATGTAGTTGCATAGAGTGTTTAGTTAAGTAGTGTTAAGTAGTTGGTCTGTATATTCTGTTAAATTATAATAAATGGATGATTTTTGAGTTTAGTTAATTAGTGTGTAAGTAATTGGTCTGTATAGTTTGTTAATTTATAATAAATGTATGATTTCTGAGTGTGGCCTACTTTGGGTTCCTTGGCCGAACATTACAATTGGTGTCAGGTAGAAGGGGTGTTGCAACAATACACATGGCAGGACCCAAACGCGTGGCAAAGTTAACGTAGGCAAATGACGTGAACAGGGTGACGTAGTAGTAAACAGTACACGTTGCGAAATAGCTCGATCGAGTCTGTTATTATAAACAGTAGTTGACGGAAGCATGCTGACCTAGTAAAAAACTGTATAGTTACATATTTTTACATTGTTTGATTTCCCTTATATAACAAGGTCAACTGACCTAGGCTACATATTACGTGTCCATAGTAATTATCGTATTATATCTTTCTTTATGTCGTATTAAATACTATATCTTTATATTTTTATTTTATTTTTACGTGTCATACTTATCCTTCTCCAGGCTAAAATTCGTGTGAAAAAGAATACAAATAATTTAACTGAACCCAATTCGCCCAAATGGCCGCCGAGAGACTAGCGGAGCTCGAGGAGCAAGTTCGGATGCTGAGGATGGCCAACGAGGCGTTCGCTCGTCGGGAGGAGGCGCCGCGGAAGGAGTTAGCTCTACAGAGCTTAGTGCACACGTGGTCCGGGGAGGCGGGAGCGGTGGCCGTGGAAGAGTTCTTCGCCAAGTTCGAGAGGGTCGCAAAATGCGGAAACTGGAGCACGCCGGACAAATTGATGATTTGTGAAGCCAAGCTGACAGGGGTAGCTGCGGCATATTTAGCCGGTCATCCCGAATTAATGGGTGAAGGGGCCACCTTCCAGGCATTTAAAACCGCCATGGTAGAGAGATTTACGGATGTACGCTCCGCGGATTCCTATATGCGTGAGCTGGCCAACGCAAAACAGGGCAAGGAGGAGACTGCGCAGGCCTTCGCCGACCGAATCACGGCCATTGGTAGTAAAACGATGGTTAAAGCTGAAACAGAGGCGGAGAAGGCCTGGACCGAGCGAGAGGTGCAGCGAAGGGTGCTGGCGGCTTTTATAGAGGGGGTACGCGGTGAGGCGGGCCGACTGCTAACCTATCTTCCCCCGGCAGACCTGCGGGAGGCCGTACGGAGGGCGATGGCGGTCGAGCAGCATGTCGCTAGGGAGCCGGTGGCCCGTGCGAGTTATGCCGTGGGGCAGTTGGACCCACCTACAACCCCCCCTAAAGCCCGAGGGTCTCTGATTGCGGGGGGGGCGTGCTTCCGATGCGGGCGGTCGGGACACTTTGCAAGGGAGTGCCGGTCCCTACCCAATTCAGGGGGCGCGAATAAAGCTCCATCCCGGAACCGGGCTCCCGGGCCATGCTTTATTTGTGGGCAGAGGGGTCATCTAGCTCGCTGGTGTGGAGCGGGGAGCAAAGTGGGCACCACTACCATGGTTTCCGAGGTCTCCCAAATGGGGTCGATCTGGCCGTTGCCTCGACGCCAGGTCGCTAGACCCAAGGGGTACACTATCAATTACTAACATTCTATTGCCGAGTGGGGGGGGGGCTAGAGGTCAGCATGGATATTAGCGGAGCGGCCTACAGGCTGTTGATCGACACTGGTTCTGAAATTACGATACTCCGGCGGCCGGTACGGGATGTTCCACTAGAGCCCACGGCCGTCACAGCTAAGGGAGTAACGGGGAGCCCGCTGGGGATACAGGGGCAGCAGTTGGTAAGGTGCACCTTTGGGGGGAGGACTCTCGCCCATCGAGTGTACATTTCGGAGCTAGAGGCGCAGTTGGACGGCATACTGGGCCTTGACCTGATGAAAAGATTCGGCCTTATCATAGATCTAGGTCAGCCAAGGGTGGAAGTGAAACCAGTACAGGTAATCGATTCGGGAGCCAAGGAAGCGAGGGGCGAACAAGAATTTTATGCACTTAAAGAAGCGGTGGAGGATGTCATCAAACGCTGGAGCTCGGGATACCACAGGACCGGGACTCTTGAGGTCGTGGAAGCGAAGGAGGTGGCTGACCGCGCCGCCGCGATCTCTGAAGCCGGGGAGCATTCGAGGGAGATAGGAAGCTCCGAGTTGTCTGTTGCTGAGGGGGGGCCCATGCCACAGGGGAACCCAGGGGTGGCGTTCGCAGGGGAGGCTCAGGCGAGCAATGGCGGTTCTGTACCGACTTCAGAGGCCTTAACGCCGTGACAGCAGCGGATTCGTATCCCCTGCCCCTGATACATGTTGTTGTGAGCGGAACGGAAGAAGGCGGAACTATTCCCGAAGGCAAACCAGCCAACTTCCTCCCACAAAATAGATTATTGGGACTCTACCATCATCACTGCAAATCCTCGACCACCACGAAACCTTTCCGCAGCTCGTGAGCACGGAGACTGAGCTCCGCCGGGCTGACTCACGATCCCATGGTACCATTTCATAGAGGGAACAAGTCCCCTACTTAAAGGCCAGAATGGTCACTGGCCCGGGCATGATCAGGAACCTCCTGAACGTGCCCTACGGTTTTACCACATCCTCCTGGCACCAGCTTGGACTTACCATGCCATTCCGGATGCAGTGGGTTTTCCGTACCCGACCCAAAACCGTGTTTACATCCCCTCCACCCATCCAATACCGTACCCCAACTAATCCCCCTCTACATCTCGCAACTCTTTAGCTTCCAATACCCTACGCGCAAAGAGCGCAAACTCGCCGAAGCCTCTCTCACTCACCATTCGTTCTCTTACAAACTCTAATCCTAGCAACCGCAGCTTCTCGACAAACTCGTTCCTAATATCACTCCACAAGACACACTCAAACAACACATGCTCTACACTTTCCTCTTCCATACCACACCTACATCCCCCCCTCTCACATAGTCCAAGTGAATACAGCTTACCTCTGAAATTTCCGTGACCACCAACCAACTGAGTGACGTAATAGTCAGGTTCCACCCATACCGCATTACAGCGATCCAACACACTACTCCACCATCCATACGTCCATCTACCCGTACTAGACGCACTCCACCTCGCTTGCCACATACTCAGCACCTCATCCTTCACACTCTTCTTACATCCCACCCGACCAAACAACTTACCCTGCCATTCTACTTGGCCATTCCTCCTAATTACACTCAGCACTCTTCTCCTTTCACCCTCCAAGTCCATGGGTATTACCCCAGCGATCATCGCACACGCATCCCCAGACAACGTTCTATAACCTCTTATCATACTCAACAACACTCTTCTCTGTTCACTCAACAATTTCGCTTTACCTTTCACATCCAATCGATCCACCCATGCTCCAGCAGCGTACGCCACTATCGCCACATACATTCCCTCATATATACTCCTTAATAACTCATACCTCACTCTACTCCTCCTTACCACTCTCATCACCGACATCATCTTATCCCTAGCCTTCTTCGTCACCTCTTCCACGTGAGCAGCAATATACAAACGCCTACTCCACGTTACTCCCAGATACTTTACTTGCTTCACCGCCTTCAAAACCTGACTACCCATCTTCACTCGTGGCTGCCTATCCTCCAACAATATTCCTTTCAACATCATTGTCACGGTCTTATCACCAGACAACTTCATCTTGCTGACTAAACACCATTGACTAATCTTATCCATAACCACACCACCTCTCTCTTCCAACTCCTTTCTGGAATTCCCCCACACAAGCACCGCACCATCATCCGCATACACAACAACCTCACACCCTTCCACTCTATCGATCTCATCTATAAACTCGTCAAACACAACCTTCCATATCTGAGGACCCAGCACCGAACCCTGCGGGCATCCTCTATTCACTTTCTTACCAATCTTCCACGTGCCACATCTCATCTCGACCCCCCTCCCTCTCAAATAGTCCTTCATAATCTTATATCCATCACCACTCACACCTCTTTTTCTCAGTGCCCAAAGCACTCCGGGCCACCACACTCTGTCAAACGCACCAGACATGTCCAAAAATATCCCCAATACATACTTTTCCGGTCTACCATCCACCACACTTCTCAACCGTTCCATCGCATCCTCCGTACTTCTTCCACTCATAAACCCATACTGTCTAACAGACACACTCTCATAAAACACACTCTCCATTTTCATCACAATCAACCTCTCTAAAATTTTCCCCAACACCGGAAGCAAACAGATCGGCCTATATGAACCAGCCAACCCAACATCTCTCTCCTCGCCCTTCAGCAACGTCACAATAACCCCTCTTTTCCATACATTCGGAAACATCCCATACTCAAAACACGCATTGTACATTTTTAACATACTCTCTTTCAAAATCTCATAACCACACTTCACAAACTCAACCATCCCCCCATCCCAACCAGGACTCTTCCCACTCTTCATACCAAACACAGCCGCCCGCAACTCACTCTCTACCACCCTCATTCTTCCACTCTCCCTTCCAATTTCACTCACTCTTAATTCTTCCCTTACCCTACTATGACCCTCACTCTCATCATCCTCCACATCTTCCAGAATCAATGCATCCAACAATTCTCGCCCTGACCTCTCCCAAGTCAACACATCCTCCCCACCAACCACACTAACTACCTCTCTAGGCTTTACCTTCGCAACTGCTAACTTATAAGGCAAACCCCACTTATCCCTCTCCAACTCCTCTTCCACAAACTTAACCCAACTCTCCTCTCTCTTCTCTTTCACTAATCTTTTGTACTGTCCTCTAACCAACTTATACTCTCTTCCCATACATTCCTTTCTTCCCACATCCAACTCCCTCTTCAATCTCCTTCTCAAAGCAAGCACTTCCTTCTTCTTCTTTTCCACCTCTTCATCCCACCATCTGTTTCCCCTACCACCACAGCACTTCCTGGGGATTGACCCCCTTGCCGCCTCCAAAATTACCTTCCGAACCAACCCTTCCAAAACAAGTACATCCGACCTTCCTCTAACTACCACCTCTTCCATACTCAACAACAATCGCTCCAATCTATATCTGTACTCACTCCAGTCCGCTCTTTTTAAACTAAACATTATCAGTTTCTCCCCCCCATTCACTCGACCTTTCACCCTTCCTTGCACCAATTCCATCTCCATCATAATCGCCCTGTGCGAACTGGATGACCAGTCTTCCAACCTCCAACTTATATCCCACCTGGCGCTGGTCAAAACGTTCGATACAGGAATACAGGAGTACGATTGCCCTGATACAGGAGACCTTAGAAGGGCTAGGAAGGAGCGTGTATTTCACAACCCTAGACTTGGCTAGCGGGTACCATCAAATTCCTATTCACCCCGCGGATGCGCACAAGACGGCGTTCACTACTTCGGAAGGACATTTTGAGTACCGCCAGATGGCTTTCGGTTTGTGCGGGGCGCCGGCTACATTTCAAAGGCTAATGGACCGCCTGCTGGCGGAGGTAAAGGGGGTGGAGTGCTTTGTCTATTTGGATGACGTCATCATCTTCAGTCAGACAATACCGGAGCACGCTGCTCGGCTGGACCGTGTTCTGGGGGATTTTCGCCCGCGCCAACCTGAAGGTCCGGCTGGCTAAGTGCAGATTCGCGCAGTCGGAAGTAAGCTATCTGGGACATCTAGTCACGGGTGATGGGGTAAAACCTGACCCGGCGAAGGTGGAACCGATCCACCAGTATCCCGTGCCGCAGCACGCAGGGCAGGTGCGCGCGTTCCTGGGCTTGGTGGGCTACTACCGGAGGTTTATTGAAAATTTTGCGGCCGTGGCGGCGCCACTGACGCGACTGACCAAGAAGGATGAGCCGTATACTTGGGGCCAGGTCAGGAGGCCGCGTTTGCCTCCCTCAAGCAATGGCTGTGTTCAAATTCCGTACTCGTCTATCCGGACTTTCGAGAGCCGTTCATCCTGGCTACCGACGCCTCTGGCGTCGCCGTGGGGGCGGTGTTGTCACAGAAGCGGAACGGCCAAGAGAGACCTATCGCCTATGCAAGCCGGCAGCTCAACCGCGCCGAGACGAGATACGCCACAATCGAGAGGGAGCTGCTCGCGGTGGTTTGGGCGACCGCCCAGTTCAGGTGCTATTTGTACGGGCGTCGGTTCACCTTAGTCACGGATCATGCGCCCCTACGATGGTTGCTAAACCTGAAGGACCCTTCATCCCGGCTTACCCCCTGGGCGCTGAGACTGATGGAGTTCGATTATGAGGTCGAACACAGGCCGGGGAAGCGGCACACCAACGCGGATGCACTGAGCAGGGTCGTTCAGGCGGTAAACGTGACTCCCTGGGACCAGCGGGAGCGGGAGCGCCTAGCGGAAGAGCAGCGGCGCGAGGGGTGGTGCCAAACCTTGCAGGCTGAGCGACCCACGCATGTGGTTGAGGACGCGGACGGGGTGCTATATTGGACCAAGGATGGGGGCCAGTCAGGGAGGAAATTGATGGTCCCTGGGGCGTGGAAGCAGCGGGTAATCCGGCAGTGCCACGACGAACCATGGGCGGGCCATCCGGGAGTCCGCCGGACACAGAAATTGGTGAAGCTAAGATACTATTGGCCCACCCTGGCTCGGGACATCAAGGCTTACGTGTCCGAATGCGAGGTCTGCGCTCGGCGGAAGAGTCCCGCCGGGCTCTGTGTTCCCATCGCTGAATCTTACGTGGCGTCCGCCCCATTCGAAATGGTGTCTATGGACATCGTAGGGCCGCTGCCGTCCACTGGAAGGGGGAATCGATACCTCCTTACCTGCATCGACCACTTTAGCCGCTACGCTGAGGCCATCCCTCTGCGGGAACAGACCGCCCTTGCGGTGGCCAGAGGGTTCGTGGAGCATGTAATAGTGCGGCATGGGGTGCCCCAGCGCCTACTCACTGACCAGGGACGCAACTTCGTTTCAGACCTCATGAAAGGGTTGTGCAAATACTTGGGAATCCGGAAGGTTCAGACAACACCTTACCATCCTCAAAGCAACGGCATGGTGGAAAGGCTCCACCGTACTCTCGTGGATGCGCTGTCCCATTATGTGCGCAAGGACGGACGGGACTGGGATTTGTGGGTGCCGTTCGTCTTGATGGCATATCGGGCGACCCCTCACTCTGCTACGGGCTATTCCCCTAACCGTGTAATTTATGGGCGAGAACTTCCGGCCCCCTTCGAATGCCGAGTAGAACCACAGGAAGAACAGGAACCGGGCCATACCCTGGAGGAGCTGGGCCGCCGCCTTGAGGAGGTCTACCGCGAAGTGGCTGAGCGGAGCAGGAGGGCCACTGAGGAACAAACTCGGCAGGCTAACCAGGGCCGACATAGCCGACTCCTAGAGGAAGGGGAGTATGTGTTCGTATACAACCCAGTGCCCGGACCCGGGGTGGCCAAGAAATTTTATAAGCCCTGGGAAGGACCTTACCCGGTTGTGCGCCGTCTCTCAGAGGTAACGTACCAGTTGCGTATCCAGGGAGAACGGCTGATGACCATCCACATCAACCGGCTCAAGCCTGCAAGGCGAGGGGTGCCAGTGGAACCCCTGGAGTTAACCGAGGCTATGGCCAACGAAGTCCCCACTGGGAGCGCTACAGAGCGGCCGCTTAGCCCGGAGGCCGATACAGAGGAAATGGCCATTCCCCCCGCGGAGCCCCAGCCCCGAACGAGGCGAAGCCGTTCACCCTCTGCCGGAATCTAGGGAAGCAAGGGACGTCCAGGGGGAGTCCAGCTCCCCCGTCGGGAGCTTGGGAGACATGACAGAGGAGTTTTCCCGATTGTGGCCAGAATCACCAGAGGCGGAGGCACGGGGGGATGCTGATTGGGAGCCCACTACACCAGTGGTCATTAGACCAAGGTCTCCCTACCGCCTGAGGCGACGGCGAGAAGCCCGAGAACCAACTAGTCTACACGTTGCAGTGGCTTAGAAGCGAGAAGTCTAGTGTAGTTATATATAGCGGCCTTAGTGGATTATTCCATGGCCTTAAGAAATTCGAGGTTGGTCATGCTCAGATATAATTGGAAGTAAAAACAAAAACAAAACAAAAATGTCTCAGTGTATCAGTAAATAATGTATGTAAAAACAAAAACAAAAAAAAATGTATGAAAGTATAAAATGTTCATGATTGCTGGTCGACTACACGGTATTCTGGTCAGATAGTTCTGAGCCTATCCCAAACAAATATAAGAAAACAAAAACAAAAACAAAAAAAAAACCACCACCTTTTCTGTGCTAGGCTAGAGCTGATTTCAGGTCTACCGTTAGTGGATATCATCTACCGTTGCTATTCGTGGCCGCGGTAAACGCCATGGCCAGTGGGGGTGGCCATCACTCTGCTGCGATACGCCTTCCCAGGGTGCGGCACGATCGTTTTAGTTTGAAGAGCTACTAATTTGATCTTCAGTTCAGTTTCTGTAACAGTTTCATCTAAAGGCGTGACAATGTTTCTGGCCTCCGGGTATTGACCCACATGATAATCCACCAATGCCAGATCTGAGCGCCAGATGCGGCTGAAGAAGCGTATACTGGTA
>JAAEAF010001858.1:0-58521 GCA_011037195.1 Triatoma infestans
TTCTGGAGTTTAAGGGGAGTTTTAATGCAGCGAAATACGTAACTGTTTGGGTGACAGTCTTGAATTGATAGAGGCCCCTCCCATCAAAAAAGAGACAGGACGTTACTTACAATTTTGGTCACCTAGAGCACTGTTGTAACGTTCTAGCCTTAACACAGGGTATCAGTTTCTCAATCTAATCACCTAGCTAAGTGGCAGGGCCCTAGTAGTTGTAACCTTATCACTACCTCAAGTTCCGTTCTCTCTCGTGGAGCTGGTGTGACGCCCAACCAGACTGCATTTTTCGTTCTCAGTGAACATCTTACATAAATCCGTTTGTATTGTGTGAATCATCTTGTGTGATTGCACAATTATCTTCGAATAACATTTTCTAGTGTATGCTAAGTTCGGTGGCGTATCATTAAATCGCTGGATCGCAGTTCTCTTTTTTACGCCGTTCAGTTGCTGTCCCACGTGGGTACTCTTCTTAGCAGTCTGTTAAACCTTTAATTTACAGTCTCATACTCAGTAAGAGCTTATTCAGCAGTGATAGTAGGAGTCACCACTCTAACTAGAGTCAAAATCTGGCGGATGCACGTGGCGTATATTAACATCATCTACATTCAGAGTAAGATAATTTTCCTATTCTTTCCTCTCCTTGATATCTCTACTCTGTTCATTATTAAGTGTTAATATAAGTCGGCGGAAGCCGTTTAAGCGATTATTGCAATCGCCCTGAAGGTAATCGTTCATATTATTTTTTCTTGCCAATACCTTCAGTCTCAGCTCAACATTTATTTGATCACTAATCATTTATCTAATTCCAAGCTAAGTGACTATTCACTGCAACCCCCACTTGTACAGTCTGGAGAGACGGGGTCTCTACACTGGATAGAACGAGTTCTAATTAAAGGAGGTGTACGGAACTATAATAACTTCAAGGCAAGTATACGAACCTTAGCTTTTCTGATTAGCCCTCCTAGTGCTCTTATATTTTCTCTCAACCTAGGTTGAGTCTATACAGCTCCGCCTGTCACCTGCACAGTTCCTACATAGTTATTCTTATGCCAACAGCTTTGCAGCTTCGCTGCTGGTCCTCCATCGGAGGTGAGATCATCCTTCATCAGCAACCTGTGGACAGCCCTGGAAGGGATTGCCTGCCCTTCAGGCAGTCAGAGGAGTTCCCAGGGCATACCCACTCGTCAGTGTGCGTTTTCGGGCTCGGACGTGAGGCGGAAGAACTGGGGAGGTGCTGTGTTCAACAATAAACTTATTGTTATTTTTGAATTGGTGCCTTTTCTGTCTTGTTGCCCCACCCTTCTATCCCTTACAGCAAGACCTGCCTATGGTCTCCGTACGGCGTTCCTGCAGTGGTCTAAACGTTCCCGGAAACCATCTAGTGGTGCCGGATGAGCTCTACCGAGCACGCAAATACGTAACACTGCAACTACCAGAGGCTGTTTTTTGCTTCTTCTTGGCCCTTTTGGTTACTTTATTTTTATGTAATCACACCTACTGCATTCATTAGAAGAATTTCTTCTTATTCTTGGCCCATTTGGTCTTCTGTGGTTCCGTTATTTCTTTAAGTAACCATACCACATACTGCCACTATAATAATCACTCATTAATTGATTTTTTGAATTTTAGTATTGCTGTTGGCTTAACCCCTTGTAGGATTTCTTGAAGTAAGCTATTTTACATAATTCTTGTTACTGGCCTGTACGTTTGAATCTTGTTTGTGTACTATATGTTATCGATATTTACGCATTAACATAAAACAACTATTGCTATTACTTGGTTGTTTCTATTATTGTCATTTAAGGTATTTTAACTTCTTATATACTTGTGTTTTGGCGACTCGCCCTTCTTACTCGTTTTCATTGGAGTTATCTACCATTAGTTGTGCTCATATATTGGCTCCATTTAGACTACATCTTCTATAGATCTGATATTTGGGTTTTCGTTATATTTGTCATATTACTTCAACATGGCTAATCCTGTTAAACTTTCAGGTGTTGCTTTTGAAAGACTTTGCCGCTCGGCCTTGCGCCGTCTTACTAAGCTTCAAGGCGATGTCAATGACGCCGTACGGAGCGGTACTGCTACTAACGCAACTTATCAGCGCCTGCGGACTTCACTTACAGAGGACTATGAACAGAAATTGAAGAACTTAGATCCCTATCTGCACTTGTCTGAACGGGTGCCCGACCTGAGTGAGGATCGATTAGAAGAAGGGTTAAACTCTATAGATGATTTGTATGGTAACATACGTTTACAATTAGATAATTTGATTGCCAATTCTGAGCCCTTAGCCTCTTCCACCATAATAGGTTCGGCCTCTGCTGGGCCGATATCAGCGTCTTCTTTAAGTGCCTCTACGGCTGGGTTTCCCACTCAGTCAGTTCCAAAATTTTCAGGCAACCAAGCTGACTGGTCCAACTTCTTTTCGCGATTTTCCTCAATCGTAGATTCCAGTGAAGCCTTATCTGTGTTACAAAAGTTTCAGTATCTTATAGATTCTCTAACCCCGGAAGCACAGCGACTTATTTCTCATCTGGAATTCAGAGCGGAGCAGTATCCTGTAGCGTTAACATTACTTAAGAATCGCTACGAAAATCCTAGGCGCATGGCTTACAATCATGCAACAGCCCTACTTAAGCTTCCTCAGCTGAACTCTAAGTCAATAGACAGTTATCAAGATTTCTTAGATCATCTGTCATTACATTATCAGGCCTTAGTAGCAATGCCAGAGGTGGATGAACATTCTGCTATAGTCATGACATTACTTACATCCAAGTTAGATTCAGCAACTGCTATGAAGTTTGAAGCCCACCATCGCGCTTCTAATTCTGCTACTGCTCTTCCAAAGCCTACAGAGCTTCTTAAATTTTTGCATGATCAGCTACAGATCAAACAAGCTGTAGAGCCAGCTGTGCACACTCCAGGTCCTTCGGTGGGACCCACTACTCGTGTTAAGAAGGTTGCCTATGCCACTACAACACGCACATCACAACAGAGTTGCCACCTTTGTCACTCTGCTGAGCACAAACTGCAAGCTTGTCCCACTTTCACTCAAAAAAGCCCTAAGCAGCGTTTCGAGTGGGTAAAATCCAACAAAGTATGCATCAATTGTTTAGGCAAGCATAAAAATCGCTGCTCTTCTTCTTTTACATGTCGAGTCTGCCATAAACAACATCACACCTTGTTGCATTTTAGGCTACCTAATAATAATACTGTAGCCAAAACCAAGACTTCCGTGCCTACTTCTCCGGCTCCCCCCTTAGCAAACTCAGCAACAACAGCTCAGTCTGATCACAGGGCATCTCCGGTTTCAGTCCCAATAGCGGCTGTTTCACCTGCTAACAATACTGTGTTGCTAGCAACTGCCTTGGTAACCTTAAGAACTCCAACTGGAGCCTATCGAGTAGTGAGGGCTTTGATTGATACCGGTGCCGGAGGCTCATTTATTTCAGAACATTGTGCGCAATTATTGAATTGCAAACGTTCTAAGGCACAAGTAACTGTTCAAGGGGTAGGTCCTACTTCGGCCAATGCAAAGGGAACATGTACCCTTTCAATTTCGAGTGTAAGTAACTATACAATTGCTGAGGCTCATCCGTTTATTATATTACCTAAACTTACACAGCCTACTCCTCAAACCTACATTTCCCCTGAGTTGCGTCAACGCACCAGGAATCTAATTCTGGCCGATCCCACCTTCGATACTCCATCGAGGATTGACTGTATACTGGGCGCCGAGTTATTTTCTCGGATTTTCACTTGTGAACCACCTGTTCCTACAGGTCCAAATTTGCCAGTAGCCATGCCATCAGTGTTTGGCTATATCATTATGGGCTCCGCCCCAACACTCCAATCATGCTCCGAATCTAGTTCAACTTCATCTGTCGAATATGACAACAAGGTACCTGCCTTTCATGCAGTTCCATCTCATGAGCTCCATGCCTTGATGGAGCAATTCTGGGTTACCGAAGAGCCACCTGCTGCACCTTCTCGTGTACCCCCTGAAGCTGAACAGTGCGAACAATATTTTCGCACATCTACTATAAGGCACCAATCGGGGCAATACCAAGTAAGACTGCCTTTCATTAAGGCAGATACTTCATCTCTACGGGGTTCTCACGGCCAAGCCTATACTCGTTTTCTCGCTTTAGAGAGACGTTTTACTCGAGATCCCGAATTTAAACAACTTTACGTGGATTTTATGCGCGATTATCTTAAGCAGGGACACATGGTTGAGACTTCCTCAACTCCCACATACTACATTCCACATCATGGGATTTTTAAGAAGCGCGGAGACACCTCAAAAATTAGAGTGGTCTTTGATGCCAGCGCTAGACCAGCTGGGGGCACTTCACTCAATGAATTATTATATCCGGGCCCCAAACTGCAACCGCTACTATCAGATATCATCACGCTCTTTCGTAGATTTCCTTATGTGTTTTCATGTGACATTATGCAAATGTTTCGACAGATTAAGGTCCATCCAGATGACTGGTGCTATCAAGCCGTTTTATGGCGCGATAATCCTGGTCAACCCTTGAAAACATATCTTCTTACTACAGTTACCTATGGAACCAGGTCGGCTCCGTATCTCGCGTTGAGAACTCTAGCCCAGTTGGCAGAGGATGAGTCTGCAGGGTTCCCTAAGGCATCTGAAGCTCTCACCACCAGCGTTTTTGTTGATGACATCTGCGTTGGCGCATATACTCTCTCAGAAGCTATTGCCTTGCGTGATGAGGTTATTGCCTTGTTGGCCACTGGCGGATTTACACTCCGCAAGTGGGTATCCAACCACCCATCTATTTTAGATGGACTTCCAACTGACCATTGCATAACCACTGTAGCGGAAGTATCATCTCCTATAGCTCTTCTTGGGACACACTGGGATCCTAATCAAGATACATTGAGTATATCGGCGGAATTTAAGTCTCGCCCTGCTTCGGTATTGACCAAACGTCGAATTTTATCTACTATTGCTCAAATCTTTGACCCATGTGGTTGGTTGTCTCCTTTTACGATGACAGCGAAGTGCTTTATCCAGCGCCTTTGGGTTTTACCCTTGGATTGGGACACCCCTCTCGAGTCTGACCTTGTTGAGGAATGGTCTGTTATCTTTTCCTCTTTTAGCTTAGTTTCTAGCTGCTTCATAAATCGGCCTTTGCCACATACGTCTGCAAGGGACCCTGTAGCCCTTCATGGGTTTTGTGACGCATCCAAACGGGGCTACGCAGCCGTATTGTATCTGTGCGCATCTGCTTCTACTGGCCCGCCCGTTCTGCTGGTATCTAAAACTAGAGTAGCTCCGCTTAAAACCCAGTCCATTCCGCGACTGGAGCTCTGCGGCGCTCATTTGTTGGCCTTACTGACCCACCATTATTATACGTTATTGTCACGTTCGCTTCACATATGTGACCTACATCTGTGGACTGACTCTCAAATTGTCTTACGGTGGATATCCATCGAGCCGCACAAGTTAAAGACCTTTGCAGCCAATCGGGTCGCCCAAATTTCAGAATGGGTACCCATGGCCACTTGGCATCACGTTACTTCAGGTCAGAATCCTGCCGACTTGGCCTCCAGAGGCACTACTATGTCTCTGTTATCCTCTAGTGCACTATGGTGGCACGGCCCTGAGTGGCTTCCTTTTCCTTCTAACTGGCCCTCTGATATCCCTAATCCTTCGTTTACTCCGGAAGAATTAGAAGTGTCTTTACCTGCTAAGCCGTTGTGCACAGCTGTGCCGGCGCCTATTAATTTATTTGCCGCTATATCCTCTTGGCCTACACTTCTTAAGGTGGTTAAGATTATCTTAACCTGGCGTTACAAAACCAGTCCTACGTTTATTTCCTACCAGGTTGTGGTTGACCGTATCTGTCTATATATCCAACGCCAATCTTTTGGTCCCGAATTAAGGGCCTTACAAAACGGAACTCAGGTGCCCGTCAGTCTTAGACGGTTGACACCCTTTTTAGACCCCAGTGGGCTAATTCGAGTTGGAGGCCGCTTGGCTCTTTCAACTGTAGTTCAGCAGCGGCATCCGATCCTGCTACCCAAAGCACATCCTTTGGTTGCTCTTCTTATCCGCTATTATCATATAGCACATCTTCATGCTGGACTCAATCAGGTTCTGTTTCACTTGTCGCAGCGTTTTTGGATTATATCTGCAAGACAAGCCATTCGAACTTGTATCTTTAAATGCGTTACATGTTTCAGAAGTAGACCTTCACACGTACCCCCCCTTATGGGGCAGTTACCAGCGGCTAGAGTCAACCCCGCGCCGCCTTTCTACCATACTGGTATGGATTTTGCAGGCCCATTTACTGTTCGAAGTTCGCATTTACGAAAGGCTCCGCTACTTAAGGTTTATCTTTGTTTATTTGTGTGTTTTGCCTCCAAAGCAGTTCACCTAGAGCTCGCAACGAGCTTAAGCACCCCAGAGTTTATCAATGTCCTTAACAAGTTAATAGCTAGACGAGGTTGCCCTGCCCAGTTGTATTCAGATTGTGGTACTAATTTTGTGGGCGCATCAGTTCTCTTGCGAAAGGCCTTACAAGCCTTCCTGCAACTGTTAAAAACCTCCCCACAGGTTGAGGAGTTCTGTAATCTACGAGGTATTACCTTCAATTTCAACCCTCCTGCAGCACCCCATCAGGGCGGATTGTGGGAACGGGTAGTTCGGTCCACGAAATTCCATCTGAATCGTGTTCTTAAACAACAAATTCCCACCTTTGTCGCTCTTCAGACCTTGGTGATTCGTATTGAAGGAATCTTAAATTCTCGCCCGATTACTCCTATGCCTAGCGATCCTTCAGATTATAGTGCACTAACGCCTGGACATTTTTTAATAGGTCGGCCACTAATGGCTTCTCCTGAATCCGACCTAAGCTTACTACAATTCTCTCCACCTTCTTATCGGTTGCTTCAAGCTACCATTCAGTCATTCTGGAATCGTTGGAGACGTGATTATCTCCCATTGCTACAACCGAAACAAAAGTGGACTGTCAATCAGCCAAATTTGAAGGTTGGCGACTTGGTGCTTTTAGATGAACCTAACACTCCTATCTCAACATGGCCGCTTGCAAGGGTCCTAGAGGTGTATGAGGGCTCGGATGGGGTGGTCAGACAAGTTAAGCTTCGAACTTCACGTAGCAGTTTTGTTAGGCCAGTAACAAAACTGTACAAACTACCTATAGATTGAGTGATTCAGCGGGCCTTTTTTCTCTTGGTGGTTTTGCTCCACCTCCCTTCCATTTATTATTATATATACTAACCTCTCAACGCCTCTCTGATGACGGAGACGTGCAGGGGAGCGTGTAATTCTCTTCTCTCCTTCGAATTTACTCTTTTTCTTCTCACCCTGCACTGAGTTTACGAGAGGCGGGGTCTGCATAAAAATATTCTCTCATTACTCTAGTTATTTATTGATTATTATATCTCCCTTCCCTTTCCCTTGTTGTTTTTGTTTGGTGTTGGAGATTTACAATGTTTTTATGGAGCCTTGCTCGCTCCTTTGATTTTGCGCGTTTGCGCCCTTAGTTAAAGAGCGGTTGCTCTTATTGGTAAGGTGTTGCCGTGGCTTATATCCACGCTTCTTCGAGCCCAATGGCTCTGTCTGGGGCTTTATCTTCTGGGCATTTCCTGCCCCCCCCCCCAGTGTTACGTATTTCTGGAGTTTAAGGGGAGTTTTAATGCAGCGAAATACGTAACTGTTTGAGTGACAGTCTTGAATTGATAGAGGCCCCTCCCATCAAAAAAGAGACAGGACGTTACTTACAATTTTGGTCACCTAGAGCACTGTTGTAACGTTCTAGCCTTAACACAGGGTATCAGTTTCTCAATCTAATCACCTAGCTAAGTGGCAGGGCCCTAGTAGTTGTAACCTTATCACTACCTCAAGTTCCGTTCTATCTCGTGGAGCTGGTGTGACGCCCAACCAGACTGCATTTTTCGTTCTCAGTGAACATCTTACATAAATCCGTTTGTATTGTGTGAATCATCTTGTGTGATTGCACAATTATCTTCGAATAACATTTTCTAGTGTATGCTAAGTTCGGTGGCGTATCATTAAATCGCTGGATCGCAGTTCTCTTTTTTACGCCGTTCAGTTGCTGTCCCACGTGGGTACTCTTCTTAGCAGTCTGTTAAACCTTTAATTTACAGTCTCATACTCAGTAAGAGCTTATTCAGCAGTGATAGTAGGAGTCACCACTCTAACTAGAGTCAAAATCTGGCGGATGCACGTGGCGTATATTAACATCATCTACATTCAGAGTAAGATAATTTTCCTATTCTTTCCTCTCCTTGATATCTCTACTCTGTTCATTATTAAGTGTTAATATAAGTCGGCGGAAGCCGTTTAAGCGATTATTGCAATCGCCCTGAAGGTAATAGTTCATATTATTTTTTCTTGCCAATACCTTCAGTCTCAGCTCAACATTTATTTGATCACTAATCATTTATCTAATTCCAAGCTAAGTGACTATTCACTGCAACCCCCACTTGTACAGTCTGGAGAGACGGGGTCTCTACACTGGATAGAACGAGTTCTAATTAAAGGAGGTGTACGGAACTATAATAACTTCAAGGCAAGTATACGAACCTTAGCTTTTCTTATTAGCCCTCCTAGTGCTCTTATATTTTCTCTCAACCTAGGTTGAGTCTATACAGCTCCGCCTGTCACCTGCACAGTTCCTACATAGTTATTCTTATGCCAACAGCTTTGCAGCTTCGCTGCTGGTCCTCCATCGGAGGTGAGATCATCCTTCATCAGCAACCTGTGGACAGCCCTGGAAGGGATTGCCTGCCCTTCAGGCAGTCAGAGGAGTTCCCAGGGCATACCCACTCGTCAGTGTGCGTTTTCGGGCTCGGACGTGAGGCGGAAGAACTGGGGAGGTGCTGTGTTCAACAATAAACTTATTATTATTTTTGAATTGGTGCCTTTTCTGTCTTGTTGCCCCACCCTTCAATTCCTTACAGCAAGACCTGCCTATGGTCTCCGTACGGAGTTCCTGCAGTGGTCTAAACATTCCCGGAAACCATCTAGTGGTGCCGGATGAGCTCTACCGAGCACGCAAATACGTAACACAACTCTTTGACAGTGTTTTACTAGTAAAACTATTAATTGTTTTCGGTTTAAATTTCATTAAACATATTAGGTTAGTTTCAAACAGTACAAAGTACTATATGGCTAAAGTAAACTACAAATAGTCTTTACAATTTCTTATAATTTCGCAACGATATTCAAACTTTACACTGTTTATATAAACAATTAAAATGTATTTTCATGTTGCAACATAATGAACTATTTATAATTTGTTCAAAAGAAACATATATCAGCTAAAGAAATACATCAATAAAGTATTATTTACCGGAATGATACCGAATGTAAACAAAAATGTAGGTTGGGCACTAATTGGGGGCGATGTTGTCTCTTAATTTCTTGGTGGGTCCAAATCTATTCCAAACTATAGACTTGGTCTGAACCAAAGAAAAGTCGCATTGTAGTCCATTCGTCTTGATAACTTGTTAAGTTAACTTGAATTATGACAACATCAAAGTCGCTGCCGAAATAAACAATAAATATGAACATGTTCATAAGAGAGGCAATTGAAACTGAGACAAGAAGAAAACTATTTCAATAGAGATAATGGTCTTCAAGTGTGCAGAACCTGTCGCTCAGAGAAGGAGGAGAAAGAAGCAAAAGTAAGAAAATAATAACGGTTTTCCAGATCAAAACAAGTTCGCAACTTTGGCAACAAGGCAGCAGCAAGGGGAGACTTACACCTTATCATCCTTTAGCCAATCACTTGTAAGGGAAGGAAAATTAAGCTATACCCATTATTTGTAGCCTTTCACGTGCAGCCACGAGAAGGGAGGACACGCCTCTAATGCTTTGTTTTTCAATAATTCAGTCAGATTCTTGTCAGTGTTGGTCTAGTTATCAAGTCAACAACTACCTCTGATAAAGCATGCTGCAATGTGTCTTATCTCAACCTAAAGACGTTAGATAAGATTAGATTAGGTTCTGTGGGGGGACTGGCTCTTCAGCCTGCACCACCGCGACCCCGAAGGGTCTATTGTGGCACCCCCTAAGTTGGAGACCCCTCTCTAGCCCTGCCCTTTATTTGAACTTCGGAATCTGGGGAGGCTTCTTGGTGGTCGGTTAAGAGCACCTCCCATCAGAGCACCTTCTCGAGTCCTATCTGCCTTAATAGATTTAATAAACTCGAGAGGGGCCCCTGGCTGAGGCTTGCAGGAGTCAGCTTCTCCTCTCCAAAGAGGCGATACCTCAGCCATACAAGCCCCTCGCACTGACATAGAACGTGTAGTGCTGTTTCCTCTTCTTCCTGACAAAACCTACACAGGCTATCTGTTGCCAGGCCCTTGCGATGCATGTGCATATTAAGTCTACAACGGCCAGTGAGAACGCCAACTGCTATCCTTATGGCCACATGGCCTAATTGGAGTAGTTGTGCAGTTAGCCTGGGTAAGTAGCTATGAATGAACGTATTCGCCTGCCTTGGCGTGGAGTTTTAGCCCATCATTCCGTTGGTCGATCGTGCATCCATGTCCTATTGGCTGCACTCCTGAAGCATTTTGCGACGCCGAGAACGGTTCAGGACCGATAAAGTTTCCGATAGAACCCTCCCGGGCCAAACATCTGCTGCCTCATTGCCTCTGTGACCCGAATGCCCAGGTACCCAAACAAGGAAAACCTTATTATGGCTACTGATTTCCCTGAGTGCACCTAGGCAATCCCACACCAGCCTTGAGCTGATCTTCCTCGAGTCAATTGCTCGCAGGGCAGCCTGGCTATCCAAATAAATGATGATTCTGGAGTTATGCACTCCCTGTCTTCTTATTTCGGCGGCGCAGGTGACAATTGCATCTAGCTCCACCTGAAAAACCGTGGCTAGTCTTCCCAGGCTCACCGAGATGTCATCTTGGATGTGCCCCTTACACGCCGGCTCCCACTCCTTCCTCCATCCTAGATCCGTCCGTGTACCACATAGATCCACCAGAAATTGGCGGCCTGTCTAATAAATGTCCCTCTGTCTAATATCAAGATTTTGAAGGGTTTTGGGAAGTCGTATTTAGAAGTCATTATATCGGAGGGCAGGCCTGAAATTGTGTCTGCTTCCAACTCCTAGCATATTTCCTGATATTTCCCATTATGCTTGGGATAAATGGGAGACTGTCCCTTTTGCAGTTGAGCCACGACTGCCCTGGCAACGCCTTGGATGTAGATGTGGAGTGGTGGAAGGTTTAACAGAACCTCTAAGGCTGCAGGGGGTGTAGTCATCATGGCGCCCGTCGTGCTCAGGCAGGTCAGCCTTTGAACACTTCCAAGCGCCGCAACCTCCCCATCTGCAAGGTCTTTGTCAACCACACCACTGTCCCGTGGGTTGCTATCGGTCTTACCACGCTGGTATAAATCCACAGGGTCATCTTCGGGCTTAATCCCCAACTTTTACCACACTGCCTCCTGCTCATGGCGATTTTGGCTGTATGGTGATAATGTTAATATGAGAATTCCATGTCAGCCTTTAGTCAAACAAGTTCCCAAAGTCAAACAAGACTCCCAAATATTTGACTTCCATGCCAAAGGGGATCGTAATCCTTCCGAGTACCGGCTATTTTAAGGCTTGTAACTTTCTTTTCCTTGTAAAAGGAACCATCTTACTTTTGTGGGGATTAATGGAGAGACCTTGCGCCCTACACCATTGATTTACAATATTGAGCGCCCTCTGCGTGAGCTCTGAAACGGTAACCGCGAATCGCCCCTTATCCCATTACGATTGCCAAATCATCCGCAAGCAGTGAAAGCTTTCCGAGGTTAGTGTGGCCAAGATGTCGTCGGCTAATTACGTCCACAACAATTGCGACAGAACGCCTCCCTGCTCGCAGCCTCTACTCATTCTGGCCTCGAGAGATGAGTTTCTATGGTGCTTATATTAGTCCTTCCTAATAGACTAGTCCTGATCCACTGACAAATCGTTGGAGGTGTACACCTTCTCATCAGTGCATCCACTCTGAGGACTCATTATTAAAGGCCCCCTCTATATCCAAAAAGGTTGCTACCGCAATTTCCTTGTCGTCAAGCAACTTCTGAAGTAGCCTGTTTAGGTCAGCCAACGCCAAGTAGGGATTTCCCCGCCTGATAGGCATATTGAGGACTATTAAGAGGACTCTCAGCAAAATCTCGTCCCTTATAAACCTGTTAATCAGCCTCTTTATCGTCTTCAGAAGAAAGGAAGACAGACTTATTGGTCTAAATGACTTTGGCGATTGTCTGGTATCCTCCCTAATTTTGGGAGAAACACGACCTTCACCTTTCGCTATTCTCTCGGAATAAATCGCCAGGCCAAGCAGCCTCTGAAAATTCTACTTAGGTGCGGTATCAGCACCTCCACCGCCACCACCTAACGACCGCCACGAGTACTTGCATGATAAAGAGTTCGGAAGCCTGAAGATCATATTTCCCTGCAACTTTAAAGACGTATCAGGGTAGACGTTTAAAACAACGCACTCAGCTTATGATTCGATATAACATTTCCAATCAATTTAATGCTTTTTTCAGGCAAAAAATAAATCTTTGTCAACTAAAATTTTATACTTAAATTCTTTGAATCAAAGTACAAGTTGATTGGAATATTTTTTTGCCAAATATGAGTAAAAAACCGCCCTATTTTGTGGGACAATCACTTGTGAATTGTTTAAAGATTGATTTAAGCATTTTTTGTGACCTGCTATTTTAAAATTTGAACAGTCATTTTTATGTGGACTATGATAAGACATGAAATTTTGCGCCTGTAACAATTTTTTTTTACGGTAGTAAAGAATTTATTTGCAGATAATTACAGTTGGTTTTATCCATTTTCTTCCCGAACATTTGCAGTGAGAGTAAAGCTTCCTACTCTTCCATCAAATCATATGTGCAGAAAAAAAAAATTCAAAACTGGCAACTAGAGGATAGTTCTCTATTTACGGAATATATTACCCTGAAATTTATATAAGTACAAGTTGATTTCTTGTTTAGTTTTGGCATCCCAATAAAGAAGGAGCAAATAAAAATGGGTCAGCGATTACAGTGAATGAAATTTACAGTGACTTGGTTTTTTCATTTAATTTTTACTTCAATTCAATTCAATTTATTTGTTACACGGGCATAACCCTATACAAAGGAGTTGCTGAACAAATCAAAATACAATTAAAAGAACTTAAGTACCATATGAATAGTAATAATTATAATTTATACTTAATAGAATTTTTATAAGTAAAATAACCAAATGAAACAAAAATTATATACTTCTGTAGATGATCGAACTAAATAAAAGCATTAACTGCTTCCTATCAGAGGTTGCATAGTTCATCAGAATACCATATTATTCATTTAAAATAAATGCCCTCAATTTCATTGCACTTTCCATAAAATAAAATAATTTTTTTACGTTTATAATACTAATATTATGAAATAATAAAGGAAAATTAAAATAATCTATATCCTTTAAGAAATCTAAATATTCAGATCGAAGTGGTAGATATATTGGACAATGCAACAAAATATGGGGTAGATCCTCAAATGATAAGTATTACTCAATGTGCACAAGTCTCTAGGGTTTATTGTATATGTAATTCTACCTGTAGTTATTTTCAATACATACTTTGTGGACAGACGTAATTGGGATAACAGACGTATAAATTTAATAGGAATATTAAACCTCAAGTAGTTTTGTGGTTCTTGATCTTCAAATACTATTGCAGAATATATTAAACTAAAATTAAGACTGTGAAGTTTTTTTAAGTCAGTCTCTTTAAGAAATTTTTTATAGTTTATTAAAGATAATATTAATTGTTTTTTCAAAATAATAATATCATCGGTACATAATAAATCTAAAAGATTTATAGAAGAGAAAGTATTACTTAACTGCTAAATCCAATTAAACTTAATATGTACAGCACTACGATTTAGATCCATTAATTTTAGAAAGCATAGTAAAGGGTATCGATTAGGAGACATAATTTTTAATTTACAAATCCAATTTGCAACAAACTTCAATACAATATAACTAATGTGTACAACTCCAGCTTCTAGACGCACAGCAAAATTCGGTGTGGACCGCGGCAGTCCAAGTAAACGTTTATAAATATTCAAACTACTTGCATCCAAAATATCAGAGTATCTGAGTCCCCCGATATGTGCGCTATACAGCAATACACTCATTGCAATGGCTTCATTAAGCTTGACTCTTGAATCCCAACTATTTAATTTGGAGGCAGCACAGATATTCAGCACTGTACCAATAGCCGAATTGACCTTAGAAACAGCACTTTCAGCTGCTCTTAAAAAAACACCGGAAGTAGAAAACAGGACACCCAAATAATTATATGTAGAGACTTGTTCTAACAACACATCATTAAAATATAAATTGCTAACCTTCTTCTTAAAAGATTTAAAAAATCTTATAATTTTTGTTTTATTGGTATTTACGGTTAGGTAATTCTTTTTGCAATAAGATTCCAGGCAATTTAATTTTGAACGAATATCCAAAAAAGTATCCCCAAAAATTATCAGGTCATTCGCATATAACAGCATTAGAATATCTGCGCTGGATCCCAGTATGCCGAATAATCCCCTGTCTGTAAAATAAATAAGTTGAATAACAAAGCACTCAATGACTCACCCTGCAGAACACCCTCTGTGACCTCTATCAACTCCGATAATCTAGATCCAACTCTAACTTGCAATACAGCATTAAAATTCTAATAATTTTGCCACTAATTCCGATTTGGAACAATTTAAACCAAAGTGGACTGTGGTTCACAGAATCGAAGGCCCTCTTAAAGTCCACAAACACACAGAAAAGTTCACCACCAGGCCGAGAAAGTTTAAATTGTATTAGAGAGGTTAAGACAAAAATATTATCCACACATCCCCATCCCCAACCAGCCCGAAAACCATTCTGGCATTCAGCTATTGCTCCTACTGTTTCAGACCAAGTTATTATCCTATTTGAAATAACTGAAGTAAATATTTTTAATAAGGTATTAGCTAGAGCAATTAATCTATAATTTGTTAAAGTAGACTTGTCTCCTTTCTTATGTAAGTTGAAACCAATAATGCTAGACCAAGAAGAAGGAATCTGCTCATCTAACAAAATTTTATTAAACATTGTTTCAATATATAATAGCCAATTTTGCGGCAAGTATTTATAAAATTCATTAGATATATTATCCACTCCAGCAGCTTTACCAGACTTGCAATTATTCAATACAAAATATAATTCGTTCGAATTTAAGGGAGATCAAAGAACAGATTCACCACTCAATAAACAGCTGATTGTCCAATATTCTACGTGGATATAAAATCATTATAGTAGGATTCCCATTGTTCACAAGTAACAATTGGTGAAAGATTACTTTTTTTTACGATATTTATTTACGGTTTGCCAAAATACTTGACTATTCTTACAATCACTTAAACTCTGTACCAAAAAGCGTTGTGCAATTTTTTCTTAGTTTTTATTAGCTGCAGATATTTTTTCTTTTCAATTAAATAACTATTATTACCTGAATGTTTATTACTAGACAACTTTAAATTTTTTAATAACAATTTAAGTTTAATTTTTTGCTCAACACATTCATTATCAAACCATTCTTTATTTAAGAAAATTTTATTCGAACTTCCGAAAGTAAAAGTTTTACAGAGCTCCAATTTTTCACATGCATCATAAATAGCAGAGATCAAATTATCATTTACATAATCCAAACTTGACTGCAAAAGTTAACTGAAACTCTAGAAGAGTAACACATAATATTACAATATTGAGAGAGTTTATTGCTGTCACAAATTAATTTATATACTTTCTCATAATATTTATGTTTAGATGGTAAAAAATCGGGTAATCTTAAAGTAATATTCAATGAGAAATGATCAGATTCAGTAACAATTCGACCTACACTTAAATCAGCAATTAAATTTAAATAATATATATCCATCCAAAATAAATCAATAGTACTTGATCCAAATGTATGGATACAAGTATATTTCCCCTTCGAATCGCTTAAAGAACTGCCATTAATGAGAACCATTGAATAAAGCTCCATAAAAGACACCAAACGTTTACCCCTTGAATTACATACCGAATCCTCATTACATCTTATAGGATAAAGTAAAGTATCTTGAAACAAATAAAAATCTAATTGATTAAGGTCTGCCAAACGGAAATTAAAATCCCCTCCAATAAACAGAGGTAAAGTGTTATAATTTTCCTGAATATTAGTGAGAGTTAAATGAAATAAATCTAGCAATATTTCCAAATCAAAAGAGACATTGAAATAAATGAAACCTAAAATAGACGAATAATTTTCATAAGAAATACAAACAAAAATCCAATATTTATATTTAATATTCAATATTAAAACAACTTTATATTGCTACCTTATGAACATTAATAGGCCTCCACTAGCTCGACCAAAACGTTTAACTTTAACAGCGTTTGAGTGTATTATTACATAATCGTTGAGAAATGGGCCTGAAATGTTATTAATATTTAGCAAATGTGTTTCTACTAAACCTATAACACCATACTTCACAAAATTATTTAAATCATAAAAATTATTGAAACGCCTGACATTCCATATAATTAAATTAAGGTACCTTTCGCTTAGTCCAAAGTCATTAAAACTCGTTTCATTCGCTGCAATATTACCTTTTTCTTGCATATTGACGATTTCATTTTTCTTCTTCAGTTTTTTCAGGCGAGCGTTGTTTTGAACGTGGGCGACGAAAAGGAGAGTGTTTCGAGGGGAACCCTCAGGTTTTCTTTTTTGCGTGTCATCCTTGCGCAGGGGCCATGCTAATCTTCTCATTTTATTTTTACTTTCTCTTACTCACAGGAAGAGGAAGTATTGTAATCGTGTCAAATTTTCGAAATCGAGTTTTCACCGGAAATATCCTTTTGAGGTCCTCTAAATCCAAAAAAGTGGTTTTTAGCAAATGGTCTGTGTGTGTATGTATGTGAACAGCATAGCTCAAAAACGAGAAACCGTAGAAAGTTGAAACTTGATATTCCTTTTAGGTATCACCATGAGATCTGACAGTACATTTATCTGTCAAAATTCCTCAACCGGAAGTACCACTTTACTAGTTAATTTTTAACCTTTTTGCAATTTTCTCACAAATGGCTCCAACGATTTTTTTCAAACTTGGTATATCAACTACAATACAAACTTGGTATATCAATAGAGCTACAACTTTTATTTGTACTTGCCTTTACCAGTTTACTTAATTTTTTCACTTTTCTGTGATTTTCTCAAAACTGGCTCCAACGATTTTCTTGAAACTTTCATATAAACTACACATACAAAGATCTACGAGTACAACTTTTATTTTAAACATTACTCTGAGAAAATTCATTTAAGGGCACTTTCAGGGGAGGGGTGGGGTTAGATTATACAATTCTATCATCCAAACAAACCTAATTAGAAATAAATAGATGACCAAAATTCCAAGTTTCAAGAAAATTAGTAAACCGGAAGTGCTCTTTTACTGAACAGTTATTTCAGTTTGCGACGAATTTCATTAAATTTGGTACACTAACTATAAAATGTGTCAATTACAATTTTCCTCAACGGAAAAATTTACGTCAAAATTACCTCAAAATTCCTCAACTAAATAAACTAGCATACAAAGATGTACATCTTTTATTTAAAACGTTTCTCTGGGAAAATTCATTCAAGGGCACTTTTAGGGAGGGGGAGGGGTTATGTTTTTCTATAAAGTGTTATCAAAGTTGCTTATACAATTCTATCATCCAAACAAAATTAGTTAGAAAAAAATGGATGGCCAAAATTCCGAGTTTCAAGAAACCGGAAGTGCCCTTTTATAGGACAGTTTTTTCAGTTTTGACGAATTTTATTAAATTTGGGACACTAGCTATAAATTTTGTCAATTATAATTTTGAGAACTGGGGTAAGAGAAAGTTGTGTGAGTGTTTCACACCAGATTTTTTTTGTAGGAATGAATATTTGGTGCGAAACTAATGATGGACCCAAATGGGGGACTAAGCTTCGTAATTCTTAGTTTGATTACAATTTATTACTTTTTTTCAGGTTATTACTAAATTTGAATGGATAATATATTACAATGCAGAATTTAAAATAATTTTTTTCAAATTTATTAATCAAAAAGAAAAAAAAAAAAAAACAGAAAAATGGCTTCAGAATATTCCGATTCATCATTTCAATCAGAACGTGAATATAAATCGATAATCACACACCGGACATTGGTCGGCGCACAGCCAAACAAATTATGTTGGTCACCACAGTTAGAAAAACATTTAAAATATTTTCTACCAGAACCAAAATATTGGGAAAAAGTTGACTGGGAAACGTTCGATTCAAAACCATTAAAATTAAAACCATTAAAAACTAAATCAAATTTATTACCACCGAAATTTTTCAATTATTTCTATTGTGAGCCAGACGAAAGCTGCCCAAATACTTCATCAATATTTTCAAAATTGGTAAATACTTCGAATGCTACATATAATTCAACAGTCTCACAAACGGTAACTTCAGACGTTACGTCCAAAGGAAATACGCAATTATTTCAAACAAATCGCCAAAAATTATTGAAAAAGTTAAATACCAAGGGAAAATATCCATGGAGTGGGAAAACTATAGAAAATTCTTTCTTACTGGAAAATTCTGATATAGATTTAGCATTTATTCAAGAACATCTAAAACGTCCGAAAAGAATTTTCTATGAAAATCGCCTTACACAACAGGAAAAATGTAAAGATTATAAGGAAATAAAAGCATTTACAAAAAACAATATAAAAAGTATTCTTTATGAAAAGAAAAGTGGGAGGAAATTAAAAAAGCATAATAGAAAAGCAAGTGAAAATCGAAGGAGACACGTTTTAAAAAAAAAGCGCGATACAGGAAACAGGGAAACTGAACTATTATCATTAATAAATTATGGCAGCATTAAAGAACATGATAGAAAATTTGATAAGAAGAAGGTTTCACGATGGTTGGATAATAATTATTATCCGAAGCCTAATGAAAGTCGAAGAAAACTATTGCACGATTTTAGAAAAACTAGAAACTTGATTAAATCGGATGCAGCCAATCATCCTTTTAACAGAGCGCTGGTAAATGGAAAAGTCAATATGCAAATGCTTGACGACATCATCAAATTGTATACTGGTAATGTTCCTTTGGACGCGGAGAAATTGGCGCTAATAAAACAATCATCGTTAACAGTACTCCATAGTACCGTGGAACCGGAAGAAATTGATGGTGGTGATATAGCCAGAGAAGAGCAAGAAGAACAAACTGTGTACGCGGATGAAGAACATGTTGGTGAAGAAGGAAACGTGGTCGATGATTACTATAGTGATGAGAAACTGGACGATCAAGAACGTAGCACGCCGGATTTACAAGCGTCCAAGAAACAAGTAAAAAAAGCAATTGAAACACTAAAAGAAGAGGAACTTGGAGAGCACGATGAATTCAGCGATCTATGGCTGAAGGTGGATATCGGACGGATAAATCAGGATTTAGTCAAATTCATACTGAGAGCGGAATCTAGTCGGCTATCGTTGCCATTTTTTATATATGAAATGTTTGAGGATGGCCTGGAAGAGGAGATTCTTCCAGTCGGCAAACTTAAGCCTGGCGCTAAGTTTTATGCAGAAGGTGAGTGTCTTAAATTTTATTTTTTTAATTTTATTCTCAATTACCAAGTAATAATTATTATTCTGAATAAGTGGGCAAACTTAAGCCAGGCGCTAATTTTATGCAGAAGGTGAGTGTCCTTAATTTTATATTAGATTACCAATTAATAATTATTATTCTGAACAAAAATCTGCAAGAGAAAAAATTAATAGGAAGGATAGCGACAGATTTGGAAAAAAGAGGTTCTCACGTCGAACTGTATGTGAGATTTTATTTTCCCCTCGAATGAGAGAAAGTATATCGATCGTTGTGTAGAATTTTCAAATTATACTTTTCACCGGAAATGCATGCGCTGACATCCCTTAAAAATAAAAACGTGTTTTTGTTTGCAATATATACGTTATAGTACAGTGCGTGTATGTGTATGCGCGCGCGTGCGACAGAGAGAGAACAACATATTTTACACACACACACACACACATATATATATGGAGATTGGTGGGTTTCCAGTGTTGGGAAACACCACTCTAGAATAAAACAGCATTATTTTAATTAACTTTTCAATTAATTACTACCTATTATAGAAAACTAATAAAATGAAATAAACAGAGATTTTTTCATGATAGCTCCTGCTTCATTTTGAGATCACCAGCAGTTTCAGGCGTTCGCCAAACTTCAGGATGTCTTGATAAATAATGTGATAGTGGAAGCTGCAAAGGGCAAAATCAGTCAAACACCCATACATATGTCTACCGAAGATTTTTATCAGAAAGCTGTGTGTTCGCATGGCAATAAAATTCAACCCCCTTTTAGAAATAGTATTTTGTTTATATATATGATACGCTCAAAGACCGAAAATGCTCACTGAGCGAAAAAACAGCTCACAACGCGTTGTAGTCACTGTAAAACATCGCGAAATTCATGTTATGGCTCTTATGAAACCGCTCACGACGCGTTGTGGCAATCACAGAAAGACCACATAGTGAAATTCGTGTCGCGGCTATCATGCTATACGACCACAACGCATTGTGGCAATGAAGAAAAGCCATGGCGCGTTCTGAGCACTAGTTGGTGTAACCATATCACGACGGACAGGTTGTAACTTCTCGGCTTGAGTACAACGATGCATTAAAACATCAGTAGAGTTGTTTATTCATTTCTTGACTGTTTCTGAGGGTGACGTATATCAGCACTAACCATGACCAATAAAAAAGAAGTGTTTTATGATCAATTACGCGAGTTTGTGGAAAGAAGCACTGATCGCAGTTTTATCATGAGTACAGAAAAATATGAAATGTTACTTAATGAACCAAAACAGTCTCAGCTTCTTAATAAAACAACCAGTCTCTATCTTCAAAGCAGTATCATCATCTTAAACGATATGATGTCTTAAAAATTGGTGAAAAGTTGGTTGAAGCTGGAGCAGATAGCACAAGTTCAAAAATCCGTTACTTCTGCAAAACAGATGGACATGGTTCTAATATGGTTCCATACGCGTCATGGCTTTTCTTCATTGCCAGAATGCGTTGTGGTCGTATAGCATAATAGCCACGACACGAATTTCGCTATGTGGTCTTTCTGTGATTGCCCCAACGCGTCGTGAGCGTTTTCATGAAAGCCATATCACGAATTTCGCGATGTGGATGTTTCGCGATGTCAAGATATATATATATATATATAGATGTATATTTATATGACTACTTTAAATCAGAATAGTGTGCGACAGTAACTTTAAAAATAGAAATCAACCTCTTTGGGCCACAATGTTAATTAATGAGACACTGACGATTGAGACAAAATCATATTTCAATCAAGCATTTTTGAATATTGTTGATAGTTTATATACTTAAGTGCGATTTTACAGAACAGGTTATTGTTTTTTTGGAACTTCCGCGAATGCGGATCCAACGATTTTCTTCAAACTTTAAAATGATTACTGAACAGATTGAACCTATCACTTTCATTTGGAACTTCTTTTATGGGAAAAACTGATTTTAGCTGGACCCTAAGGAAACCGCAAACCTAAGTCGTTAGCTTTATCTTTACATTGTACAACCAAGTTAGTCTAGAGAAAGGAAGGGATTAGCTCAGTGGTTAGCACACTTGACTCTCATGTGGAGGACCCGGGTTCGAGTCCAGCTGTGCTGCCCTTAGATTTTTCTTTCCTTGGAGGACCTACAGCTCACTGTTCGATGATGGACAGTGTTGTCTGTAACGAGAGAACACTGTCCGGAGGCCGGCAGTGTACGAACGGCTCCGGGCGCCAATGACCACAGATGTTGACGCGCCTAAAAAAAAAAAAGTAATTCGTGTTCTCCACCATCTGTGTAGTGAAGGACAACTTAATATTCCAACCAAACAAAAAATTTCTTCAGAGATATTTTCCGTGATAGGCTGCTTCTTTTGGTGGTCATTGACCGGTTTCGGGCGTTCGTCTACTATCAGGATTTGTCAAACAGTTTGGTAACATAGATTTGCACAGAGCAAATTTAGTTGATACTAAGTGTTATCTCTTGATACTTTCCAGCTCTGCGGAACCAACCAAAAAAAAAATTCTTAATTATAACTATGTAATTTGCAATAATGATTCACAATGATTACAATAGTGATTCACAACAGAATTTTTCACTCACCAATATCAAGGGTTAAAATATGTCTTCTGATATTTTATCCATCGTAACATGCACATTCCATTTGTTCCTGACCGGTTTCGGTTTTTCATCCTTCGTCAGAGCAAATTCACCATATTTATGTATAGAGTTCACTTCAACATAATGTTTCTATTATCTGTTGAAGTGAAATCTATACACGAGCTTGGTAAATTTCTCTGACGATGATTGAAAATCCGGAACCCGTCAGGAACAAATGGAATATGCATGCTACGGCGGATAAAATATCAGATGGTATCCAGCAATGCGGACCCATCCATATATTGTTACAAATATATTTTGTAGGCTGTGGGCACTAAAAAACAAGCAGTTCCGGAGAAATTTCAATTCTTGATCCCGGCCTCTTCGTTTACTTGTTTTCATTTCTTTTTGTATTTTCTATTTGGATGGATTTAACGCTGCTGACTTTTCCCTTTGTGCCGGTCGCCACCTCGTTCTCACGCTTCTCTCCTTCTGTACCTATCTCTTCTCTTTCCCACCTGTACTTCGTGGGACAGTACCACCTGGTACTTCTTCTGATTCTTAGTTTTACACCCTCTTTTATTTCACTCGCTTTTATCTGCTGCCTTTAAAAAACAGTTCAGTTGTTCAGTAACCGCTGGAAGTTCATTTTTATAGATACTCTTGTGAACTCATGAATACCTAGGCCCTCTAAGTTACGCCTAAGTATTTTCACCACTTCACTCCTAGTAAATTATCTATCATTATCTTCAATTGCGAATTTCTCGGACATCAAGAAATTTCAACTATTATTTCGCCAACCCTTTTTTATCCGGTTTCATCACAATGGAATTTTACCTTCGCCTCTCTGGCATAAAATACGGCTTCACCAAAGAAATTGCCTTCATCCGGAGGCATCTGTGAACCCTGCTCATCGTGAGTTCAACATGATCATCCGCACTTCATCGCCCATACCCGCTCAAAGGCCCCGCACCTCTCGTTCTCACACGCCAATCCTACACATTTTTAGCGCCCTTCCGCATCCTTACCCCAGCTTCTTCATCTACGCCCGATTCATCACACTTCATTCTTCTTCGCCCAAAGGGATTCGAAGTCTTATTCGCCTTTTATCAGTTATTTCTTTTTTTACATCTATAGATTCTTTTGGTTTATTGGTTTCTTGATTTTGTTTATATTTTATTTATACGCCTTTGTGACCTCTTCGGGGTAGGCCTACGCGCGTACAATACGATTTCAATACTTCCGGTAGAGGGAGTAGCCAGTTCTGGAATTGCTAATTGTTTAATTTATAATAAAAAAAAATCCTTTCTTTTTCTAGGCGAATACTATTCAGAAGAAGAATCCGAAATATGTGTATTTGACAAATTTGAATCGGAGCAATATGTAAGATTGTAAGTTATTCTTTTGTTTAATTGCAATTGATTTCTTATCAATAATTTTCTCTGACATATCTCAATGAAAAAAATGATAATCAAATAAAAATATAAAAACTAAAACAGCCATACTGAACTACAATTGAAGAAACTATTTACAAAATACAATGCGGATCCATGTGAGGAAATTGATAAAAAACGTTTTCGTCGTGATTTACTATTATTGGATGATCAATTTTTCATTCCATGGAAAGTGGTGAAAAGACGAATAGAGCAGATTGGACGGGTGAAGAGTGCAGAATTATTCGGACGATTACCAAAAACCGAATCTACCATATCGCAAGAATTATGTTTTATCACAGATTTAAAGAGACAAGTGGGCCCGGCTTTAGTACGTGCAATAACTCAGGTGCGTTGAGGAAATAAAAAATCCTGGTGCGAAACACTCACACGACTTTCACATACTCTAATTAATATAATTTATTCAAGAAATTTTCTTTAAAATTGAAACAATGTTTACAATGTTTAATTGAGCTGACCCAACATTTGCAAATTTAAATTTAAATTCACTGACAGACTCTCCCCCCCATAACTCTCTAAAATCAATTTTTTCAGAAAAATGTTTCAAATGAAAGTAATTCGTTTCAATGTATAGAGCAACCATTCCAAGTGCAAAGAAAATCGTTGTAACCGTTTTCAAGAAAATACAAAAAAACTAACCTATTCTGTAAAATCTCACTTGCGGTTAACCAATTTCCTTCAATCTGGAGTACTAACAATGCTTCTAAAGTGAAGGTGGTCCATACCACATACCATCCACACATAAAGCCACATATAATAATGAAGTTATACTTTAGAGGAAAGCATAACGCTACTGTCCCCCTCCCCCCCCAAAAAATCAATTTACCTGGGAAAATGTTCCAAATTAGATGACAGATATTCATGATGTAGTAGATAGTATATACCAAGTTTCAAGAAAATTCTTTGAACAATTTCCGACTACATTATAAAAAACTGAAAAAATAAAAAACATTCAGTAAAGCCGCACCTCCGGTTGATGGATTTTAGTTAGTTTTGGATGGCAGTAGATGGCACTAAACGGAATACCTAGTTTGAGTTCCTGCAATTTTTCATTTTTCTGAGATATTCTTTTCACATGCAGACCATTATTTAAAAGCCACTTTTTTGGACTCAGGGGACCTCAAAACATGTATTTCCGGTAAAAACTCAGCCTGGCACGTTCACAATACTTCCTCCTACACATTCAGATGCATAAAGACAATTCGCTATAAACTTTTTTCATATTTGAAGCCCCTAAACCATATATTTCCGTAATTTTGAAAATTATCTATTTCGGAAATCTGGCACGATCGCAATACTTCCTCTTACTGGGAATAAAAAAAAGCAAAATATAATAATCTTGTCTGAAATTTTCATTCAACTTTTTCTCTTATTGCAATGAAAACTCTCTATTGATGGCAAATTTTATTTAAACGCCAAGTTTTTTTAAGAAAAATTGTGGTTGCCCTTAATATAATGAAAGCTAAAGCTTGATTCAGAAGAGACATTTTACTCCAGAAGAAAGTGCCTGTATCAAACCTTGATGGGACTTCCTATAAAACCATTTTTCTCCCGAAATGTGCAGCCAAGAGTTCAAAGTTTTAAGAAAAATGTTTGAACCGTTTCTGAAAGAAAATTGGGAAAACTGAAAACTCCATTCTACAACATGCATTTCCAGTTGATGGATTTTTACCAAAACCTTAATGTCGGATGCGATAATGATAACTAAACGGAAACAAAATTTGAACTTCCTGATTAGTTTTGTGACAATTTTATTATTTTAAATATATTAGACTCGCGCATACAAACATAGTACGCTATTTTTAATTTTTTCAAACTCGAGGGACCTCAAAATATGTATTTCCGGTGATAATTCAGTTTTGAAAATTTGACATGAACGCACAATTGTTTCTCTTGCTAGGAATAACAGGTAGTAAAAATTATTATGATAACAAAAATTCTCGACCGATCTATTAATAACTACAGGAGATCTCGAGGAGCGGTCAATAAAAATTCACTTTTTTTAAAACTTTTCCAACGTTTCGACAAATTTATTGTCTTCTTCAAGGATAAAATTAAAAAAAAAAGTTAATCGGGGTTATATATAATTTTCATTAAACACACTAAACACTAAATATATACCAAACAAAACTTGATATGACAGAAAGAGTTGCTTATGTAATGAGCTACATCATCAGAAAATCATTATCATTTTCTGATGATGTAGCTCATTACATAAGCAACTCTTTCTGTCATATCAAGTTTTGTTTAGTATATATTTAGTAGTGTGTTTAATGAAAATTATATGTACCCCGATTAAAATTTTGTTTTAATTTTATCCCTGAAGAAGACAATAAATTTGTCGTAACGCTGGAAAGTTTTAAAAAAAGTGTAATTTTTATTGACCGCTCCTCGAGATCTGCAGTTTTTTTTTTTTTTTTTTTTTTTTTTGTTTTTTTTTTTTTTTTTTTTTTTTTGCGCATCAACTACTAAGGTCATTAGCGCCCCTCAAATTTTCCATTACAAACATTTCCTCTAGAGCTGGGTAGGCGTTCACCCCAATCATACTCAGCATCCAAATCGGCGTCTTTGTTTCCAAAGGCGGTCGGAGCGTGGTAAGTAGGGGTTGCTCCCGTTCTGTCTCCCCCTCTTGACCATCGTGCTCGCCGACGGGGGGGAGAGAGTAAAGGGAGATATGCGCCATCCATTAGGCCACCAGTAAAAGGATATATCAATGGGCAATGCTGTCAGTATGTTCATTTTAATTTTGGGTCGAGTATTTTCATCGATCAATTTTGTTCCCGTCTTCTTTGTGAGATCTAGCTTGTTTATCTTCAGAGGGGACTATTTGCAACATCTCCTACTCCTAATGCCAATCTATACACACTATACAAAAGTGGGAGTGAAGTACTTTTATATAATTTCCTTGCACCCCCCGTTAAAATACTAACCTAAGAACATTTGTACCAACTTTCTCGCTGATAAATACATTCGCACTAATAAATACATACACACTTCATTCACACTAGGGGAGGGTTCTATATATTCCGCTCCCCATTAAAATAGAACCTAACAAGACTAACTATACCATATTCCTAACTACTGACTACTACCTAAACTAACTAGCTAACAACCTAAATCTTATTATATAAATTAATATTCTTTAGGAAGGCAAATAGTCCTCTGATATATGGGGAACCATCTTTCAATATTGCTCGCAAATCGTGTGGCAGGCCTGCTCTTTGCCTTTGTTCACGCAGTGCCTGGCACCCTCCTAATATGTGGGCCACCGTCAACCTTTCCCCACATGTTGGACATTCCGGTCTCCTTTCATTCACTAAAAGATATCCATGCGTCAAACGCGTATGCCCAATCCTGAGCCTTGTAAGAATGACTGACTCGCGCCTAGGGAAACTCTCAACCGACCTCCTTAACACACACGATTTTACCTCCTTTAATTTTTCGTTTAAACTATTCCATTGGGTTTGCCATTTTCTAGCAATAACTGCTTTCATCAAAGTTTTGAGGTCAGTTGGTCGGACAGGGATGGCATATTCTACATTTGAAGACGCAGCAAGTTTGGCTGCTTCATCGGCTTTTTCATTTCCAGATACACCTATATGACCTGGCACCCACACAAATACCACTCTCTGCCCGCATGTTGACAAGTGGTGTAATGTATCATAGATATGATTAATTAAAGGATCATTCGAAAACTTATCCTGGAGCGCCTTTACTGCGCTCAAGGAGTCTGTCAGCACTAGCGCCTTGGGGTAATTTCTATCACTAATCATTTTTAAAGCCTGCCAGATAGCATATGTTTCAGCAGTGTATACTGTTGCGTAATGGGGGAGTGTCCAGGTAGCGGTAACTCCTTCAGTGTATATTGCACATCCAACTCCACTGTCTACTTTTGACCCATCTGTGAATATCGGTCGATAGTCCATATAAAAGTTTAAAATTTCTAGCAATTTCTGCCTATAGACAAATGGAGGGGTTTCTTCTTTCTTATGGGTCGATAGGTCCAAACGGATGCATGCTGAGTTCATTAACCAAGGGGGTTGGTGATTAAAATTCCAGGGTTCTATTGGGCCAATTTCCATTTCCTCCGCTTGTAGTATGGTCTTGGCTCTAATGCCAAAGGGCCGCGTCCGTGTTCTTTGCTGACGAAATTGTTCATTGTAGGGGTTCTCAAATGTTGTTGAAAACAATGACTGAGTTGGTTTTCCCCATATTCCAACGTAGTAAGTTAGGATTAACTGTTCTCTTCTGAGTTGAGGTGGCAGTAACCCCGATTCAACATATAGGCTCTGTAGGGGACTCGTGCGAAAGGCGCCTGTAATAATTCTGATACCCTCATTGTATACTTTATCTACTACTTTAAGTCTTGATTTGCGTGCCGAGCTATAAATTTGGGATCCATAATCTAATTTTGAACGGGTGAGGCAAATAAATATACGTCGCAATATGTCTCGCTCCATTCGCCATTTATAGCTTCCTAAAAATTTTAGGATGTCTAAAGTTCTTTTTGCTTTTATGTATGTAAATTCGAGATGCTCCTGCCAGTTCAGTTTGGAGTCAAATACGAGACCCAAGAAGCGGACACTTTCTTTGTATTGTATCGATATGTTATTCAAAAATAAGCTGGGTGGACTATGTTCGTGTCTTAATCGACAGAAATGAAGACTTACTGTTTTTTTGACGCGAGAACTTAAATCCGTTTTTAGTAGCCTCTGCAGCCACTCTGTTTATAGTTTGTTGAAGAATTGCCCAACCTCATCCAGATTTTCACCTGAGAGGTAGATGGCAAGGTCATCAACGTATAAGGATGCTTGTAAAGGTTCTTCCACGACTTCGGCTAGGCAATTTATTGCCACCAAGAAAAGAGTTACGCTTAGTATTGATCCCTGGGGTATTCCATTTTCCAGGTTGTAGGGGTTTGATAAGACTGACCCCAAGCGCACTCGGAACCTTCTTAATTCCAGGAATCCCTGGAGGAACTTTGGTAGATTCCCTCTTAATCCCCATTCATAGCATCTCCGCAGAATTGCGAACCTCCACGTGGTATCGTAGGCTTTTTCGATGTCAAAAAACACAGCCAGTACATGTTGTCTATGTAAAAAAGCGTTTTGAACATAAGCTTCCAAGCGGCTCATCTGATCCAGTGTAGAATGGTGTCTGCGGAATCCCGCCTGGGATTGGCTGTAAAGTCCTCTAAACAGGTGGTCAGTGATATAGGCCTATAACTGGAAGGGTCACTAGGATCTTTACCCTTTTGGGAATCGGGACAATAATTGATTCTCGCCACCCGTCAGGATACTGCCCTGTGTTCCATATGCAGTTATATAAATTGAGCAGGCAAGTTTTCCCTGATGCATCTAAATTCCTTATCATTGCATACGGTATACCGTCTACACCTGGTGAGGTGTCCTTGGTTTTCATTATTACCCTTTCCAATTCTTGCATAGTAAGGGGAGAATTGTATACTTCGTAAGTGGTTGTATTAAAATCTAGTGGCTGCCATCTCAGATTTTCGTTGGATAAATTCAGACGAATATGCCTGGGTACTTGATATTTGGGAAAAGTATCTGGCTAAGCATTCAGCTACGTCCTGTGGTTCAGTAATTATAACATCGTTTGTTGAAAGAACTGGTATAGATGGGTTATTTCGCCGGCCGGAGAGAGCTTTCACCTTATTCCATACTTCTTTCAATGTAGTAGCAGTTGTGATTCCAGATACATAGGTAGCAAGGGTTTCCTTTTTGGCTTTTTTTATAATATATCTCTCCTTGGCCCTCAGTATTTTGAAGTTCATTAAATTCTCTCCTGTCGGGTACCTCTTGAGTTTATTGAAGGCCCGCTTTTTCGCCGCGTTGGCAATTTTACATTCAGCGCTCCACCAAGGGACAGGAGGTCTTGAAATTTTCCCACCTACCCTTGGTATGGTGCCCTCTGCGGCTTGTATCAGCGCCTGGGCAAATATTGCCGAATCAACTGTGATATCTCCCGTCAGTGAGGGCGTTACCACTCTTGCAGAAAAGTTGGACCAGTTTGCCCTCCTAATATCATATCTCTTTGGGGTCATATATTCAGATCTGGAGATGGAGCTCTTCACTATTATAGGGTAGTGGTCACTGTAAAACAATTCATCAGCAATTGTCCATTTCAGCCGAATAGCTAAGGTGGGTGTCGCAACACTCAGGTCAATTGAGCTAAAGGTCCCCGAGTGTGCATTGAAATGTGTACTTGCGCCGCTGTTGAGGAGAGTTACGTTTGAATTATCGAAGATTTCCTCAAGAATTTTTCCTCTAGCATCGCTTTTGGCAGAGCCCCACCAAGTATTGTGGAGTTAAAGTCTCCCATCAATAGTAACGGAGCAGGTAGCTGTGAGAGTAAATTCTCTAACTCACTCTTCCGCCAGGATGCATCCGGCAAGTAAATACTTGTTAAGGTAATCTGCAGCGGTGTCTCTAAACGGACAGCCACAGCCTGTAAATTTGTTTGTAAAGAGATCCGCCTGCTACGCAAATTTTCTCTCACGCACACGGCCACACCGCCGTGCGCCCTTCCACCAGGAGCGGGTTGTATCTCCTTACTGTATAGATTGCATCCAGGAATCTTAACGGTATGACCAGGACGTAGTTTATTTTCTTGAAGGCACATGCCTAGTGGGCGGTACTTCGCAATCATACGTCGTATGCCTTCTACATTATTGATATAACCCCGCATATTCCATTGGATTATAGATTCAAGCATAAAAATGGTATTTTGTGAAGAGTAATCATCTTGGCAGGATTTCTTTCAGCAAAAATTGGAAAGCGATTTTTACAGTTTCTCCGTTGTTTGCTTCTATCTTATTAAAATGTTTACTAATAGAGCTGTAGTTATTACTAGCTCTGAACTGAAGAATATAAATTTTTAAAAACATAAGAGATTAATATATATATATATATATTAGAGGCAGTTAATCTGTTGCATTCTTTCCATATTTTCCTTTAGTTCGCTCTCTTTTTCGGTGAGTCGAGGGCTGATCTGAGATGTCGCCACCCTCCTACTCGGAGGCATCTAAATCCGTTCCCAACAATTTCCATTGTTGGTGAGGGGTCGGAGATTGTAATTAGTGTTGGGAGCTCTAGGGCCTCCGATCTGCTTCTTGATTTTGCTACCTTGTACCCTCACGGGTTGAGGTAGCTTCTTTTGAGTTTTCCTTCTTGGAGAGTGGCGAGGAGGAAGCATAACTTGCCAGCCTTCCTCCGAAGAAGGATTAGTTTTAGGTAGGTCTAAACCTACCGTGTTTTGAAGATCCCCATCACTTGTGGGATTCTTTATTGTCAACTTTGAAGTTGACGGTGCCCCGGTGGGGTCTATGATAAAGGGTGGTGGTAAATTATCCACCTGTCAACTGCCTTACATCTTTGCGACGTATGTCCAAATCGCTGGCACTTAAAGCAACGCATCGGCGATGGGATATACGGACGAACCTTTAGCTTGTAAAAAGCGGCTTCGATTACTGAGGGTGGTTTTGGCTTGTTAAATGTTAGTACTAAGGAAGCAGTATCTACAAGAGATTCTCCTTGCTTCCTCTTAATTCTTCTGACATCAATAACTCCCTCTGATGCCAATCCTTCCTTAATATCGTCGAGGGTGCTATTCAAGAAATCTCTACAGATAATCACTCCCTGCGAGGAGTTTAATCTCTTATGGGGAGCTGTTTCTAATTCAATCTCTCCTAGTTTATTGAGGGCCAGTATTGTAGTTGCTTGGCTTGGGGATGCGGCTTCAATGCAGATGAACCGTCACCTAGCTTCTTCACACTTTTAGCCTTTCCAATATTATTCTTGATTAGTGTGCTCAATTTGAAGGAGCAACAGTTTGAAAAGTTTCCTTCTTTCTTTTTCAAGATATAAAAACGTGCCCAATTATCTTCCTCTAAATTTAAAAACGGAATGGTTTCTCTTTTCTTTCCTGAGTTACCTCCCTTTGCTTTCTTCCTCGGCGGGGAAGAGGGTTCATAAGGTTGCAAAGTTATTGCAGCCTTGGCTGATTGTTCAGTCATGTCTTGATTATTATGTAGGTCCTTATTCTCGCCAGTGTCAGTAGCCATTAAGTTACAGTGCTCGTTGGGGGATTTGGGATGGGAGCTAGATGAAGTTGGGTAATTGATAGGAATAATAGGATGGGTTGGGGATGGGTGTTGGAGGATTTGGGAATTTGGGAGATTTGGATTAATTGGTGGGCTTTGCCCTAAAGAGAAATTTTGTTTATCCATAACAAAATTTTTATATTCGTCGATATACGTGACCCCGCCTCCTCGGACGCTCAAAGTGGACCCGGTTACTTTCCGGGTGGGCCATCGCACACGATATAGTCGGGTGCCACGAAAGGCGGCAGTCCGATGCTATTGCGTCGACCCGCGCCCCCGCGCCCCCCCTCCTAACCCTAGGAACCCACCTGAGGCGGAATTCCCTAGCCTTCCTGGGGTCAGGCTATCCCCCAGGTTGAGCTCTCGGGTGAAGCCGAGGCCAAAGACATGTGTTGGGATCGGACGCCCGCAGGTCATCGTCTCCCTCAATGTCCAGGATCCCCTTTTCCACCCTAGCCCCAAAGCCTCGTGCCGGCAAGCACGAGGGAGAGGTATTTATACTCTGAACTCTCAACGAGTGCGTGTCCTTGTTCATGCAGTGTGTGTGGTCGTCTGTAAAGTGTCAAGTGTTCAGGTGTGAGTGAGTGTGTGTGATGGGGAGCTCAAGTTTACCTGTGGGTGCGCTGTACCCAAGTAGTTGCACACATCAACTACCTCTGCAGGTCCTATGTGTAGTGTGCATTGTGAAGGGTGTCAGTATGGGTGTATATTGTAGTGTTGTTAGGCTGGGAAACCCGCAGGGACGCCTAGATCCCTGAAGAAGTGGCTAGTCCACTTCCCCCTACGGGGTCCTGCAGTTATTATATGGCTCAAAACGAGTGATTACGATTAAGAATCACGCGGAGACCTAACCTGAAGTTTAAATTAAAATCTGTACAATCTTTGCTGAACGGTTTTTCTGGGATTTTCGGAATTTTATGGGAAAAGGTTCCAATATTTTTATTAAACTTTGAATGCCAAACAGCAAACACATATACTTGTAACTTTTATTTGAAAACTTGTTATTCGGTTTTTTACTGATTATAAGAATCTTAATTTTTCGCTAACACTATACTTACTAGATTTTTTGGACTGCTACAAAACTGTACTAGTATTGTGATCATGTAAAATTTTCGAAATGATTGAGTTTTGTTGATGTCCAAATTTTTGGAATGTTTGAGATCAAGTGGCTCAGTAAATACATACACATAAAGGTCAATCACTTTTTTTTTTAGAGTTAGGTACTATTTATTGTAAAACATGAATTTAGCGAAATTCGGAGAGATCTGTGACGTTGCATTTACTGAGGCGCCGAAAAAATGAGGTTGCAGAAAAAAAGGTGATCTTATTGATTTAACTGTTAAGAACAAACCTCCACCACTTAACATATGATTAATAAGATAATTAAAGAACGCTAAGTGCACATTCCAAATATAAAGGAAATCTGTCAATGATAATTATGAAAAAAACTTAGGTCTTCGGAATGGGAATGCGTCAGTAGTTTGATACAAACCGACATTTCGACTATACTGCAATAGGTTTATTCAGGTTAGTTTTGACATTATTGGTAAAAGAACACTGGCAAGTAACAGGGTGAACAATGTAGAACAGTTAATGACGCAGCGGGACTTAACTTCCCTCTCCTTTTTGTAAATAGCTCTAGATATTTGGTGGGACTTAATTTTCTCTCCCCACGAAGAAGACAATGGGAGAAGAAACAACAGCCAATCACCTGAATGGGAGAGAAAATTAAGCCATGCCTATTTCGCACAGCTAATTTCAAAATGGAAAGTTAGTTAAGAAGTGTTTTGCAAAGTAATGGCCGCGGAAATCTAAAATATCATCGATTATTGTGTTAAATCGTGTGAGTATTTCACACCCAATCAGACCATTCTCCTTTCATGAAATTCTTAAAAATTAATACAAAAATAATTACAGGTACTACTCCTGAGACCGAATGAAAGGCCTGTAGAATGGTTAGTTCGATATCTAGATAATATAATGGAAACAGTAGTTTACGAAGAAGAAATGAACAAACTCGACAGAGAGTTGATGGAAATAAATGATTATCTGTTTGTTACAAGATTGTATAAGGTTAGTGGGTAAAACATGAAATATGTAGGCGAACAAAAAATTTGAAACCATGGTTTCAAAAATTTTAGTTGCACATTTTCATAACCGTTAGATGACCATCATCACCTGCTGGGTACATGGATACAAGTCTGGTCTTGGCCATCTTCCTGTCAGCACATTTTCTTCCTTCTTCTGTTTCTTCTAAACATTTTGCCCACCATTCGTACAATATTATAGGATATGCCCCATAGCGAACCCTTTGTAGATATGGTTAGGAATATCCTCATCAATTTCCATTCGTTCCCTAATTATTTCCCTTGCTCACCTCCCTCAGAAAGGCATGCAGGGAGCCCTGCAGACCCCTTTTGTTCACAGTGCCGCTATACCGGTAAAAAAACAAGAAGAAAAATATTCACATAAGAACCTAATCATTTCTTCAATTAAGTGTTGCCCAAAGTAAAAGGATCTATGTCACATTTACACATTGTACACTCTACAGTCGATTGCGTTCTATGAACATACACTAGGGAGAGCTGATGTAGATCTTTGCGGTCGCAGTGGATTTTGGCATTTTAGCTTATCCAACCAGGAAGAAAATATTGAGAATGCACAAAATCGACCGGAAGAATAAAAACACAATGTGATGTACTAGTTTTTCTAATTTATTTCTAGTAATTCTGGACAGTTCTGACATCAAGTCACCCGAGACCAGTGCAGCTCTTTTTTTCCCAACAGGACCCTTTTATTTTATTTATTTATTAATATTATTATTATTATTTTTCTTTTTTTGAAGATAAGTATAACACGTTGAATCTATTGGGCGGTCGATAATTTCAGTTTTCCTTGTTTTAGCCAAGACGATTCCATACGGTAGAATATCCAGAAAGCAGTGAAGAGGAATCATTATCTGAAGAAACGATTGAAACAGAATTACCACTAGACTGGGATCCATATGCATGGGTAAGACTTTGTAAAAAGAGGGACGATTCAATTTTGGACTTTTTATACGAAAATCAAATGAGCACTGAATCGTTTAAAGAAACGCCCAGCCATATTTCCATACGTAGCGACGATTTTCTATCAGTCACTTCAGAAATGACCGTCGGCAGTAGTGTGTATTCAATATCCGTGGAAACGCCATCAACTTTAGATATATCATCCACTTCGGAACTATTATCCAATCTAGAATATTATGAAATGTTAAAAGAACTGGCTAAATATCCACCAGGTTATGCAATGGACCCAGATGATCCGCCACCATTTGAATTTGATGGGGAAACTATCATCTTTCAAGGAAGTTTTAGACCAAGTGCACTAACTGAACCGTTCTATGAAGTTGTTGAGTCAGAACCGGAACTTTGGAAAGAAGAATCTTATATTGATGAATATTATTATGAAGAGTTTGCTGATTATTCTGGATACGATGTAGACTTTGTCAGCTCTGAAGATTATGACATGGATTATGATGCTGGGGATTATGTGCAAGATTTCGAACAAAACGAATACTATGATGAAGTACCAGCTGACGCGGGCATACCCACTGAAGAAGTTGAACCCGCCTATGATGAAGAGTTTGCTGACACTGATGATGCACCTGTCATTGAAGAAGTTTACGCTGGAGAAGAATGAAATGATGAGTTAACTATAATTAGGAAAATAAATTTTTTGTGTGTTTCTGATTAACTAATTTTTATTTGCTAATGATGATATCATTGGGTCCCCGGCTGGACGGGTAGCCCAATTATTTCCAACTATTTTCTAGGGGCTTCCTTAGATCCAAAAAGAAAACCAAAATCTAGTGAGAAACAGTTAAACCCTTTCCCTTATTTCGATTACCCCAGAGTTTGATTACTTACTTTTAGTGGAGGCCGTCCTTAAACCTATTCTGTAGAGTTGCATTTGCGGTTATCAGGTTTTCTTCAAATTTGGGATCATGCAATGTTTCTAATGTATTCTAATCTTTGGTAAGTGGAAAAACCACACCTTATATTCAAGTGACACTTTAAAGAAATATTTAACATTGCGTTATCCCAAGAATATCAGGACAACTGAGACACTCACACGACTTTCTCTTAGTCTTGGAGTTATAGATAACAGTTATAGATAACACGATAAATTTTCTTTAAACTTCAAATTTTGAGCAACATTTGTCCTAACATAAATATAGAGCGTGGTGGGGGAAGACAAGTGCCAACACAAGGAGATAGGGGAAGTGAAGAGGGCGCCAATAATATTCTACCAAACCATGCAATTGAAATTTTACGCCACAAATTCCGCAAAGCTACTATCTGAAATATTTTTTTTTTATGTTTTAAATACAATAGCAATTAAGTAATAATAACAATTTATGTATGTAGATTATATAAAAAGGTTAAAGCAAATCGTTGAAGCTGTTTTCGACGAAATCGCGAGAAACTAAAAAAAAAAAGTCTCACTTTTAGTTGGATTGGATTTTCCTCGAAACCTTTATGTCAGATTCGGTGGTAGTCCAAGATAGAATATCGTTTGAGCTTCCTACGATTTTTCGTTTTTGAAATATTTTGTTCACATAGACACTCTTTCGCTACAAATATACCTTCGTACTCACGGGATCTCGCGAGTACAAATATACCTTCGTATTCACGGTATCTCGCGAGCATCTATTTCCGGTGAAACCTCAATTTCTAAAATCTGGCGCAATAGCAATACTTCCTTTTATCAAGAATAACAGAAAGTAAAAAAACATTTTAGAAGTGTAATGTCTCAGATCCCCTGGAGATTCAGACTTTTTACGGAAAAAGATTTCAATAAAAATTAATAGTTATACACGTGCATTTAGCGTTCCAAGAATAGATTTTTGAGGCCATTTACGAGACTGTACGATCGTATCACTTCATTTTAAAGCCGTAAAACAACATTTATGGAGTAAAGAACATTCTGGAGCAATGATACTCATAGTCCCAAACAGAAAATCAAGTTTTATCCTGCTGCGATATTTATTTATTTTTGAGTTCAGGATTATGTATGTACTATGCATGTATACCTTATTGCTTATAGTTGATAAACATGATAGCAATGAGTTAGAGCACTCATTTAAAAAAAAAATATATAATCATCCCAAATAACTGCATTTCCAAAAGTAAATAAAAGAAAGAAAAAACACCCTTTTATATAAACAAAACATATAAATATACTGCACTATGAAAAAAACAAAACAAACAAACAATAAGAAACAATACAGGGAAGGGATTAACTCAGTGGTTAGCGCACTGACTCCCGCGCGGAGTCCCGGGTTTGAGTCCAGCTGTGCTGCCATTGGATTTTCTCTTCTTATGAGCCCTCTACAGCTGACTGTCCGGTGATGAACAGTGTTGTCTGTAACGAGAGAACATTGTCCGGAGGCCGGCAGTGCACTGAGAAGGCTCGAGGCGCCAATAACCATAGATGTTCACGCGCCTTAAATAAAAAAAAAAACTGTGTGAAACACTCACACAATTTTCTCTTACTCCACTTCTCAAAATTATATAGATTCTACAAATTTTATAGTTTGTGTACCAAATTTAATGTAATTCATCGAAAACTGAAAAAACTGTTCAGTAAAAACGCACTTCCGGTTTACTAATTTTCTTGATACTCGGAATTTTGACCATCTATTTATTTCTAATTAAGTTTGTTTGGATGATAGAATTGTATAATCTATCATCCAATTATACTTTATCAACTTTGATAGCACATTAGAGAAAAACATAATCCCACCTATCCTCCAAAAGTGCCCTTAAATGAATTTTCCCAGAGAAATATTTCAAATAAAAGTTGTAGATCTTTGTATGTGTTGTTTATATGGGAAGTTTAAAAAAAATCGTCGGAGCCATTTTTGAGAAAATCGCAAAAACTAAAAAAAACAATTAGTAAAATGGTATTTCCGGTTGAGGAATTTTGACAGATAACGTACTGCCAGATACCATGGTGATACCTAAGCGGAATATCACGTTTCAACTTTCTACGGTTTTTCACTTTTGAGCTATGCTGTTCACGTACACACACACACACACACACACACACACACACTCACACACACACACCATACAATTCTGTACATGTATGCATGTAATATATGTAGTTATGGAGCTTGCTGTAAATAAAGAAATATATATATATATATAAAACAGACCATTTGGTAAAAACCACTTTTTTTGACTCAGGGGACCTCAAAACGGATATTTCCGGTCGATATCGAAAATTTGACACGATTACAATACTTCCTCTTACTAGAAGTAAGAAAAAGTAAAAAGAAACAATAATATATACAAACTAAAACCGTAACATATTTTAATCAGTAATGAAATCTCCTAATTTTAACGATTTAACCACATATATGTAAATGTCATGATGTTTTTGAATATTGTTAACAGTGAGTAAACCTATCATATTATCTTCAGAACTATTGAAATTAAAATATCTTCCTAATAATTAGAGAAACTAGGACACTCCATTAAAAAATGCATAACTGTATCTGGTTTTCGTAATTTGCAACAAGTACAACATTTATCAACATTAATTATATGTTTTTGATCTTATTTATATAAATTCTTGTTGGGAATTTAGTACTGAAGAATTTAGCGCTGAAGAATATTAGATACAAAACTGAATACATATAAAGAATTTATAAAACTCTACAATGCACTACTTGTAAACCTAATTAACTAAAAAAAAGTTAATTTACGTTAATTATAAGATGGAAACTGTTTTTCATTACACAATTTTTCAAAATCAATTGTGTAATTGGACACTGATACTCTCAAACAGCCTTTTCAAATTTCTTACATTAAGCGTGAGCTAAATATATTTTGTATTAATGCATTGATGAAAATATGGTTTCCATCAGCGAGAGGTAAATCCAGTGAGTAGGCGAATATTATAGGAGTATTGTAGGAGCGATTGTACGTCGCTTATTACTTTTTTTTATTTTATTTTTTTATTTATTTATTAAGGTGCACAACATCTAAGGTCTTTCGCACCTGATAATCATCCTCAATGACACTGAACTAGCTGAACATAACATTAGATTATCTACAAATTGAATAGCCTTTCATAAATTACTACATTCTTTAAGAAACGGAGGTAGAGTACTAGAGTTCATTGATGGCCTAATCCTGACAAGAAAAAAAAAAACAAGTATTTACGTATATTCATACTAATACATTTATACCACATACATTCATCCTAATAAATACATTCATGCCTATAAATACGATCATACTATAAATACAGTCACACATATGTTCAAGCTTACACCCAGTTAAAAAATTGAGGTGGAGTACTCGATATTCCTCCACCTCAGTAATAACCTAACCTAAATTAAAATCCTATCTATTTACAATAAAACTTCACATTCATACGACAATTCATTCACACATGTGTCGGAGTGCCAAACCCGACACAGACCCACCCCTCCAAAGTACAGTGGCTCCCTAAGATAAGCGGGGAAGACGTCCCCGGAAGGCTAGAAGCTTGCCACCCCTGCCCCGGGATTGACACCCCCCCACTTCATTCACACAGACATGTACACACATTCTTACAGCCTTTGTTTAAACGTAATCCGTAAATACTACTCAAACTCTAATCCGAACGAACTCTATTAAATCTATCATTAACTATTTACATAAGAAATTACTTTTGAATCTAGTACAGTGTCATATTAAGTTGAATACATTTATATTTTTTAGAAACTGGAATGTTCTTCCTACACTTTCTTCGTTATCCTCCAGTATTTCTTTCATAGTATTACTAATATTCAGCCTATCTTTAGTGGATGCATATTTCGAACATTCCATGAAAATGTGTTGGACTGTTAATTGCACACCGCAAGTCTCACAGTTAGGAGGTCGTTCCCCTCTAAAAATATAACCGTGAGTTAGCATTGTGTGGCCAATTCTCAGTCTTGCCAATACGACTTCTTCGCGGCGGGAGTCTCTGCACGAAGTTATCCATTTCACTGGTATTGCCTTAACAGTTCTTAATTTATTTGTTACTGGGAGTGCTTCCCAGACCTGCTTCCACTGTGATAACACCTTATTACGCAACGCATTCTTCCAATCGTCCGGCAATACATATTCATATTGGGTGTCTATTAATGCTGCTTTTTTAGCGGCCTTGTCTGCTGCTTCATTGTATTTGATCCCAGTATGTCCGGGAGTCCAGAGAAAGGTAACTCTTTTATAATTTTGTGCACAAAGATGCAGATAGTTGTGTATTGCCTTGATCAATATATTATCATTATCTAACTTACAAATCGCATCTAAGGCACTTTTGGAGTCTGTGCAGATTATGAAGCTTCTCCCGATATAGTTCACTACATGTTCAAGAGCTTTGCGAATTGCGAATAATTCCGCCGTGAAGACACTGGAAATATTATTCAATGAACAGCTATAAACTCTTCCATCTATCAACCAAGCACATCCCACACTAGACATTGTTTTAGAACCATCAGTGAAAATTTGTTTGTAATTTCTATAATTAGTGTCTATCCTTCCCAGAAACTTATTTCTATACACATAATCAGGTGTATTTCTTTTTATATATTTACTGAGGGTAAAATCTACTGTAGGCTTGTTAAGTATCCAAGGTTCTACCTTCTGGGTTTCGGTGCTATCTGCAGAAGGCATGACAATATTGTTTTGGATACAAAGGTTAGCAAAACGTATACCTAACGGCTTGCTGTTAGCACAGGTACTGTACGAATCCGCGAACTCGGGTGAATAGACATTTTCATAAATCATATGATTTTTGAATGGTAGCAACTTTGCCGCATAATTACAAATTAAAACATTTCTTCTAGTTTGTAACGGGTGTTCCCCGCTTTCCGCATACAGACTTTCTACTGGGCTTGTTCTCAACGCTCCAAGAGCTACGCGGATTCCTTCATTATGTACTGGGTTTAAAATCTTCAGTACAGAATCTCTGGCCGAACCATAAATTATACTGCCATAATCGATTTTTGATCGGACATAAGCTTTATAAAAGTTCAATAGACTATGTCGGTCCGCTCCCCATGTAGTCCCTTTTACAAATTTAAGGGCATTCAGTTTCCTAATGCATCTTTGCTTTAAATCCTCTAAATGAGGGCGCCAACTTAATTTTGAGTCTAGAATTACTCCTAAGTATCTGACTTTATTTACGCAAGGTATGGTTCTACCTTCCAATCTTAGATCGATATTTGGTTGTACCCTTCGAAATCGATGAAAATGCAAGCAATTACTTTTTGTTGAAGAGAAACGGAGACCATTCTTATTCGACCATTCTTCGAGATTTTGGATGACGAGCTGCAAACTTTCTTCTACTACATTGAAACTGGGAGAACTGCTAAATATCACCAGATCATCTGCATAGAGCATTCCCTCTACAGATGACTCCAATGACTCAAGTACACTGTTAATAGCTATAAGAAATAGAATTGGGCTGAGAATACTTCCTTGAGGGACTCCATTTTCTTGGATGAAAGAAGAAGAAAGGGCTCCTCTTAGTCGCACTTTAAACAATCGCAATTTTAAAAAGTTTTGGATAAAAATTGGAAGGTTTCCTCTTAAGTTCCATTGATGCAGCTGTTTAAGAATGCTGTACCTCCACACCATATCGAATGCTTTTTCGATATCAAAGAAAACTGCTATAAGGTGTTGCTTTTTTAAAAAAACGTTTTGGATGGCACTTTCAAGTTTTACAAGAGGATCCAGTGTACTGTGATTACTCCTGAATCCTGCTTGATATTTACTCAAAAGGTGGCGGGACTCTAAATACCACGTTAATCTTTTGCAGACCATTCTCTCAAGAGTCTTGCATAGGCAACTTGTCAGACTAATTGGACGATACGACTCCGGGTTTGACTTATCTTTCCCTTCTTTTGGAATAGGTACCGTTATAGCCAAATTCCATGCTTTCGGAAATAGATTATGACACCAGATTTTATTATAAAACTTTAGTAGGTACATTTTATTTTGTTTTGTTAAATATTTTAGAAATTTGTAATGTATATTATCAGCGCCTGGAGATGTATCATTGGACTTAGATAAAGACGTCTCAAGTTCCCAAATTTTAAAAGGAATGTTATAAGTATGGCAGTTATCATTATCGGAAAAGTTGATGACATTGTTCTCCTCTTCTTGTTTAGTGGACTGAAATTCCTGCGAATATCTGCTCGTTTGGGAAACCTTAACAAAAGTTTCCGCAAGAAATTCCGCCTTTTCTAAATCGTCTGTTTTGACGCTGCCGTTAATATTCAACCCAGGTATCTGGGTATCAGGTCTTACGCCAATTATTGACTTAATTCTTTTCCATATTTCTCTCGAAGGCGTTGACTGTGTAATAGTTGAAGTAAATTGTCTCCAAGACTCTCTTCTACTCTCCTTTATTACCCTCCTCGCCTTAGATCTTGATATTTTATAATGGGCGAGATTCTCTTCAGAGGGCTGGTTATAGAAGTGCCTTAGAGCTTTTCTCCTTTCTCTAATAGCGATTTTGCACTCATTATTCCACCAGGGTGCGGGATTTTTCCGTATAAATCCACTCGTTTTTGGAATAGAAGCCTCTGCTGCAGCGTTGAGTACTCGCGTGATATAGTCAGCATGTTCATCAATGCTTCGAAACTCTTGGTCATTGAAATTGGCCAATAATGCATATTTATCCCACTGAGCTCGTTTTATCGACCATTTTGGGGCCACAAATAGATCCTCATGCTGGCGATCACAATTGATCATGATTGGAAAATGATCACTTCCACATAGATCCTCGTGAACAATCCAATCGAGAATTGGTATGAGCGATGGGGAAGATAGAGCTAGATCTATAGCTGTGAACGTACCATTGCTGCTACAGAAATGAGTAGCTCCTTGCTTATTTATTAAGGCAATGTTTTCTGTGGTGAGAATATCTTCAAGTATTCTTCCTCGCTGACTTACATGTGTAGATCCCCATAAAGTATGGTGGGCGTTAAAATCACCCACTATTATGTAAGGCGATGGTAACGCCCGTATATGCCTTGTCAGATCCCCTTTAGTAATGTTAGTCCCAGGAGGTAAATAGACATTACAAATAGTAATCTTCATTGGGATGTATATTGTTAGATATATGATTTGGATGTCCCCAGCAACGCTGATGACATTTTCACAATAGATATCGTTTTTCACAAAAATAGCCACGCCACCACAGGCTCGGTTACCCTGGAGGAAATCTTTGCGATATACCCGGTAACCCATTAATTTTGGCATATCTCTATCCCTAAAATTGGTTTCCTGTAGGCAAACTATTTTTGGGTTATATCTATGTACCAAAAGCTTCAAATCTTCCAAATTTCTATAAAAACCACGACAATTCCACTGCAGAATCATCTAAACTAGTATTATAATTTTAATTTCTCTTCATTTTTTTCCCTTCCCCTTTTTCCGAAGGTCAGACACAATTTTTTTTAGTTCCTCCAAGTCCATGTTTTCCAAATCCTTATTCTCAACACTAGCCAAGGAGGAATTTGAGGAGGCGTTACTTCTCAATCCTCTTCTGAGCTCGGTTTTATTTTCTATCTTTCGATTTACGCCTCCAGCTATTTTTCTGGGGGGTGAGGAGATAGTATTAACTTTAGTTGTTGGAGAGCTTGGGGTTTTAGGACGCTTTTTGCTTTCTCTCAAGGGTTCTACCGTGACTACCTCCATCTCTTGTTGAGATAGTTCAGGTTTATCTTCCTTCACTTGGTTTTCTAATTTTTTAATTACTTTTTCATAATTACTTTCTAGTCTTTCTACACTTTTTGCCAGAACTTCTACGACTCCTGTAAGACGGGTTATCAAATCTTCTAACTTTTTTGTTTCAGCGGGTTTTTGAGAAACACACTCGGCATATGAAACTGGTCTGGCAATTTCGGCATTCACCTTCCTTAACGCGTCCTTTGTAGCTGATTCACTCCTTCACCTTAATTTCTTGAATTCTTTTTTCTTTTTTAAAAACCATACACTCTGCTGATAATGATGAGTGGGGGCCCTTGCAATTTATGCATTCAGGTGGAATGGGACACTCATTCTGGTGAATGGGCTCTGAACATAGCTTGCAGCGGTCACCAATAATGCAATTATTTGCAATGTGACCTAGTGACCAGCATTTAAAACAGCGTAGTGGATTCGGAATATAATGCCTCACAGGCAGCGATAAGAAACCAGCATTAATTTTCTCTGGAGGTTGAGGTCCTTCAAAAGTAAGAATAAGTGCCGGAGTTGGTTTACTTTCACCGAACTGTTTCTTATATAGTCGTTTCACTTCAACCACCCCTTGCGATCTAGATTCATTCAGGATCTCTTCCTCTGAACAGTGCAGAAGGTCGTAACTTGAGATCACGCCTTTGGAGAAGTTTAAACTTTTGTGTGGTTCAACTTTAATATTTAAGCCTTCGTACTTATCTAAGGCTAAAAGTGCTTTTGCTTGTTCATTTGTTGCGCTGGTTTCTATTAATAGGGAACCATTTCTTAATTTTTTAGTTTTAGTTCCCGGACACACCTTTTTCAAAAAACTGAATACTTTATAAGGCCAAAATGGCTCAAAGTTCTTGTCTTCGTCTAGACAGGACATTACCAAAAACTGCTGTCCAGTCCTAACTCCCGAAAAATGTATTTTTGGATCCAAAACTTTGTTTTTCATATTTTTTTTCAATGAAGAATTCTCTTCATTTCTATTTACTAAGCCTGCTGAATTTGGGTTTTTTGTAGGTTCCAACATCAGTTCCCACGAGTCGGGACGATCTATACTACCCCTTCGGCAGAGCGCCCTTACCGTCGGGGGGCCTGCTTACACACTGAGTTCGACCTGGTGCTCAGTGGGGCCGATATATGGGCCGATACCCCCGCCCACAAACCTCCCGGTTCGGTAGCCAACACCGGAATTTGGGGGTGTCTGTAAATGTATGTGTGGAGTTTGTTTGTGTGTGTGTGTGTGTGTGTGTGTGTGTGTGTTCCATATATATATATGTATGAGTGTATATTGAGCTCAGGTTCCGTGGGATTGCTAAACCCATACGGCTGTAAGCCGCCCTTGCGTAGTCCTTTAGTCGCCTCTTACGACATCCTGGACAGGAGCAGGCCTATTCTTATCCCCGGTCCTGCAGGGGCGTATTACGTTTTTCTCGTTATTTTAAGAATTTGCTGTCACCAAAAAACATAACAGTAAAGGGTATTGTTCAAAACATTATATTACTTAAGGGGCCCATCTTTTCTTTTTAGTAAATTAACAAGTTATTTCTATGTAGTGCTGAATTTCTATTGTTTGATACCCTTAGAGGATTATAAATTCTTTTCAACCCTTTTTTTGTCAAGAAAATACAACAAAGGAAATTCGTGTTCGCTTCAATATTTTCTTTTGGAAGCAATGTCGTTGGCTAGAGGAAATTACTACTCTGCAGTTTTGTAAAAACTTGGCAACAGAAAACAGTGCAGTTGGCCATCTTGCTTTTAATTGGTTAAGTTGACTTTACCAATTGGTTTTCGTTACGTTATTTTTAATGGCCAAGTGTTAATTTATATATAAAAGGTAACTTTAGATATTTCGTTGCTGGACAGGCTATAATTTCTATTAAAGTTTTAATGTTAATTATCTTTATTTGAGCTAATTTTCAAGTCTTTGATATTCAGGTACCTTTCACATTCCTCTACCAACTTCCTTTGATAATTATTATTATCCAGCATACCTCTTACTGTTATTTCTTACCTTGAATGATCAGTTGATATTCCAGCATCTGCAAGTTAAGCACCTTTATTATGCTGTATCCATTCATTGCTCTCATTAAGTTTTCATCATTATTATCCTTACCTTGTTCAAAAGGAGTTTGTAACACTTCTGGACTGGTTACATATAGGGAATGCTTTGCATAATATCTTCAAATCTGCTGCAACAATTTACAACAGTCTATAACAGTTGCAGCAGCTAATTCTATTCAAGTAAATTGCAATTGGTAAATCAGTAGTATTTCATACTGCATTTACGGAGTCAATTATTGATTGATCCTGACTCTCGTATTTTTAGTTCTCAGTTCTAATGTTAACAATTGAAAAATAAAGTAATCGTTTGCAGATCTCATCTAATATCTACTTTACTTTAGAGATCCGCTTTAGTTTATTCTAGCAGAACCCACCAAAGGACATACACTTTAGCCTAGCTCTTTTATAGTGCTGACCCTATTTTCAATGCATATAATAGTCTCTTGGTACAGGTTCGAGCTTTCAATTAGCTTTTAACAAGTATTCAAGTTTATTTTTGTTATTCTAGCGATTCTATAGTCTACTTCGCTCATCTCAGCCAATTCCTAACTGTTGAAGTGGTCCTCCGAGTCTATATTCCTCGTCCCAGCCAGGCAATCGTGGACAAAGGAATAGATTTCAGTAAAGAAATGTCCTGGAAAGCTATTTGCCAAATTCCTGCTCTCTACACCGCCGGTCAGGATGGCGATGGGAACCATTAATTTGACAGAAGGAATATAGGGATAGATTCTTCTTTGGAAATTGTCTGTTTATTTATTACTTTATTTAGAACATCAGTTTTAAGACCAACAACAGACAGTTCGTATGAACATCAGATTAGAATATTAAACTAACGCTAGATCAGCTTGTTAAAGGTAATACCTATTCAATAAAAAGTAACAAGTAAGTGACAGATGAAGGGTGCACTGAAACAGTTCCATGGACCTATGTGCGCCCTCAGGCACGGGGGTGGCCACCCCAGATTTCACGTGATGAGGCAGAGAGCACTGACTGCCATACAATGTAGTCATATTCAGGTAAACAAGTGCAAATCACACCATATTTATTCATATGTAATGCTAAGGCCAAACTATACATTTAGTAAACAGTTCAAGTTTAAACAAAATTTGTCAGGTAGATGGTGATATGTGCAGTAAGAGATACTCCTGTTCTTTTAAGATTTTTTCCCATTCTTATGCACACACACACACAGACACACACACAAATACTATAGTAAATTAAAACAGATCTGAAAATAACTAAATAAAGGACAATTATCAATCTCCAAATGGCAGACGGCCATAGCCTTAGTCAGTAATATGCTTGTTTTTGTAACTTTCTATTTATTTTTTTCAATGTTAAATAAAGCAATAATAATAAAAAACTTGGTTAGTTCTTTACTTCCTCCAACCAAAAACAACCCCTACATTACATGGTCTTTCTTTACATTTCACAGGTCCATCCTGTGGGATCGGCAAAGGAAACTGCTGTTAGTGTTCAAACAAAGATTTAGTGGGGAGGAGTGAAGTTATAAAAGAGAAAAGATAACGCTAGTAAAATATAATGCAAAAAATATTTTTGTTTTTATTTTTTGTCCGAAACGTTGATTTTCTTCTTTTTTTGTTGTTTGAATGTACTAAAGCATATTTTGATAAGGAGGAAAAAGTGAAGGAAAAGTTCACGAACTTAAAAACAGTAAAGAAAAAAAAAGAGGAAGAAAATCTGACGAACTGGAAGAATTGGATAGATGTAGCGAGAGCAGAATAAGAACAAGGGTTGTAAAAAAGAAAAGTATAAAGGTTCCTCTAGCAGTAGTAGAAGACTCAGTTATCTGCTATGGGTTTAAGTCCTCCTTGTGTGCGAATGTGTGTGTGCGTGTGTGTGCGGCAGTGAAAAGAAGTAACAGAAAGAGATGGATATAGCGTAGAAAGTGCGAAAACGATAGAGACAAAGCCTTAGATGGAAACAGTGGTGAAAACAGTTGGCTTGTTGGATGAACATGGTGGAGGGGTGCGTTAAGTTTTTGATTTAAAGCCGTTTAAGTACAGAGCATCCTCACCTCCTCCCACCAGCGGTAGTAGTAAGCAAGTGTAGAAAGTACGAGCTGGTCGTCTTCACTGAATATTTCTCATAAAAACTTCCCGCTAGGAACCTCTTGTCACCTCCGACTATTGCTCCCTTTTCAGTAAGCAGCTTAAATACAAAGGAAAGAGACTAAAGTGGAAGAAATGGTGGTGGTGGGGAGATAGCACAGTGAAGAGAAGGGGAAGTAAGTCATCTAATAATATGTGGAGCAATGGTCCTAGGGGAACTGTAAGCTCCTTATTGTTACTACATTGCATAAGCATCCTGTTTTCCTACTTATAATACATTATTTTCCACGTGTATCCTGTTTTCTGTGGACGTTATTTTGGAAGGGGTTGGGTGCAGGGAGAAAAAACATACGAAAATTTATTGTTTTTATATAATTGACTATGACGTTCAACTCTCTCTTAGTGGTGTAAGGGGAAGTACCAAAGGAAATAATGATAATTCACGGAAAATTACATGTTTTCAGGACTTCCTTTGGAGTAAGAAGAAAAAATCTGCTGTGAAACACCCACGACTTTCTCTTATAGCAATTTACATAGTTGACTTTCTCTTCAAGCAGTAATTATCACTAGATGCCTTCAGATTACATCGAATCTAGACTTTATTGTTGCGGAAAGCAATAACCACTAAAATGAATTGTTTCGGAAAAATTTCAAACAAATATCCTTTTCCCTGTGTATTGATCTGTGTTTATTTGATATAAAAATATTACTGAAACTTGGTGTTTTTATGGAGCAAATCGCAGGAAACTGAAAAAAAAAACTGTTCAATAAAAAAGATACACTTCCGGTCAACCGATTTTCTTTAAAATTCGGAATTTTGGCAACATATTTATCCTCATTAATATTATAGAGATCAGTAGCGCCCAACGTTTAACTTACCTCCACCCAATTTGGAATTTCAAAATATTAGATATATTTTGCACTTTAGATATTTCAATTTTAAACATATTTAGTGCACTAACAATAAAAATTTGATATCCATTTAGATCATCGTATCTGACACGAAAGTTTCGGTCTAAATCCAAAAGCGGGGGGGGGGCGACTTTACATACTGAATGTTTACATTTTTCCCCGAAAATGCCTCACAACGATTTTCTTCAAACAACACTTAGCATACTGATTACTCATTTCAAAAAGGTTTCTGTTACCAGATGTAAGAGAAAGTAAAATTAGACTGAAAGGTCTGAAGAAGATGTAAACTAGCAAGAATGACTTGGTGTGGGACCTTGCCTCCTCAATGAGCCTTTTCCAGTATTTGTCTACATTTTGCGAGAGCCGCCCAATTGCGGGAGCCCAATAAGATTCTCGCACGTTGACCGACCACACCATATAGTCGTCGCAATTTCGGTCTTCCAACTTTCCTACAGATGCTTTGTTTTTAGATGCCCATTTCACCATTTAATAACCCTCCATGGCATGGCACTCTTCTCCAACCTGACCAAATGAACCGTCCAGCTTATTATATTTAACCTTACATTTAGCAAGACGTCTGCCTCCCCAAATAATCCATAAAGTTCGCAGGTTTCTTCTCCTCCTGACTATATCTCATTCTTTTATACAGTCTTTGATAATGAAGCTGTTCTTCAAGATCTTATCAGGCTGTAATAACACCTGTTGCCGCCATAATTTTTTTATTGATCTCATTTGAAATATTGTGCGTGAGTTGTCTAAGGGACGGACAAGGTACGTGAACTCTTTCACCTTCTGAAAGATCTACAGACCGATATGTAAGTTCTCTTTCTGGGGGGGGGGGGATCCGTCAGCCCAACATATACATACTTAGGTTTCTCTTCATTTATCTGAAAGCCTATCAGGGATGCTGCAATCTGAAGCGAGAGGAGGCAGAGACAGAGCCATAATATCTATTTCGTTCGTATAAACATGTAATTAGATCTAGTTATATTGCACCAGAAATTAGAACTCCAGAATCCCAGATAATTTTTCCGTGGAGCTAAATTAAAAATGAGGCAGGCAAGAGCATCAAGTATTTATGTAGAACGGACAACATCCATAAAAAAATGGCAGCCCGAAGAATACGACGTGGAGACTGACTGGTTGTAACCTTTAGTAAAAATTTTAATTTTGAAGCAAACTATATAATTAAAATCGTAAAACAGTCTGTGAGTAGCAACCGTAGAGTGCGGATTGAAGTTCAATGCGGCTGTGATATACAGACTGTTACTTACATTTTATTCAGTTTCTTTTCTCAAATTTTCTTTTTTCTTTTACTTTTTACAAGTTTTGAACTTGTGTTGGTTCTTATTTTCTTTTTCTTTTCAGGGATATTTTTATTTTTATTAAAGGTTGGATTAAACCAATTATTTTATTTCTCTTATTTATTTTATTATTATTAAACAGTGATTTTCTTTTTAGTTTTCTTCAAAAGTTTAAGTTTATTATTTGTTTTTTTTTATAAAAAAGAAGTACCTTTTTATTTCGTATTTTTAATTACTTTTTAGGTAATAGTAACGTATTTTGTTATCTATTATTATTATTTTACTTTCTTTTATTTCTTTCCTAATTGGAAATTTTTATTTATTCATTTTTCTTTAATTTAATATGACAGACAACAGTAGGAGGCAGGTAGGGGTTCCGCCAGACATTGATATGGAAAATGAAGGGGCTAAGGGAATTGATAAAGGGCTTGAACTGAACTTAAATGTTAGGAAAAATAATGAATTGGATGTGTTAAGTACTCCTATGGAATATCGATATGAGGATTTGGGGCCATATTATGATATTATAGAAAGTCTAAACAAAGAGAAAAAGGGAATTTCCAGAATTCATCCAATGTCTATTGGGAAATTGTTATATGTAAATCATCCTGAAATTGCGAATAATATTGATTCAATTAAAAAATTGGGAATAAACAGAATAAGAATCGAATTGAATAATGGGGTTTCTGCAAACAAACTTATTAAATCTGTTGTTATGAAAGAAAAAGAATTTAAGGCATGTATCCCTAGATACTTATTACAAAGGAGAGCTGTAATAAGAGGGAAAGACACTGAATTAAGCGACGATGAAATTAAAGAGGTTATTAGGGGTCCTTTGGGGCATAAATATGAAATATTGGATTTAAGACGATTAAAGCGAAGGGTAACAGACAGAGAAACAAATGAATTAAATTTATACCTACTCAGTCTGTATTAATCACAGTAAGGTGCCAGCACATACCTCAATATGTATATATACATTACGTAAGATGTGAAGTTCACAATTATATTCAAAGGGTAATACAATGTAAAAAATGTTTGAGGTATGGACATTTTCAAGACCAATGCAAAGGAAATATTAGGTGTGAAAAATGTGGGGAAAATCATGAAGCTAGCGCATGTAATAATACAGATACCAAATGTATAAATTGTGGAAGTACTAGTCATTCAGCTTCGAAACACGATCTGTGCCCTCGTTTTAAAAAAGAAAAAACAATTAAACAAATAATGGCCGAAAATAATTTACCGTATATGGAAGCTAGGAATTTTTTTGAAAACAACAATTCGTTTTCAGCATTAGCTGGTAAAGATATTCCTACACTCGACGATTTGAAAGAATTCCCTCTTTTAAATAAAACATCTTACCCCAATAGACGATATGCTTCTACAATAACGGTGAAAAGGGCCACAAAGAGATTTAGAAGAGATTCTCCGAATTATGATCAAAAAGAAATAAATAAACAACTATTCAGTCAGGGAATGGAGAAAAATGTAACTGGTGGCTTGATCCCAAAGAATCCTTATAAATCCACAGAAACTCAGAAGGTTCTAAAACCATTGAGTGCTGAAAACGATCTGGAAATTATGTTTGAAGCGATGAACTCCATTTTAAAGAGTATAAATTCAAACGAACTAAAAGTTATGCCGGAAGATAAATTAAAATCCATAATTAAAGATAGACTAAAAAGTTTAAATGAAGCGATGTAAGAGAAATGTAAGACTTTTATTTTTTAAAATATTTTAACTTAAACACTGTACTTAACTAGTACCACACTAGTTCATGTTACTTGTGTGCATGTTTGTACATATATATATGTGTGTGTGTGTGTGTGTATGTGTAAGTATGCATGTATGTTTGTAATTATGTTGTCTGTACATACGTCTGTTTTTAACTTAGGTATGAATGTGTGCGCGTGCGTGTGTGTGTATGTGTGTGTGTGTGTATATATGTATATATGATTTTTATGTATATAAGTAGAGTGAAAATGAATGTGTATAGTACAATGTGTAAATAAATGTTATTTTAGGTTGTAAATAGTATTTTATTGTACAGTGTATATATTATTTATTTATTTATTTATTTATTTTTCAAAAAAAAAAAAAATGGGAAATGATAAATTAACTATACTACAATGGAATGCCAGATCTGCAATTGCAAATAAAGGAAGTCTGGAAATCTGTCTACACAAAGAAAAAGTTAATATAGCTTTATTGAGTGAAACTTGGTTTAAACCTAACTCTGTAGTCAAGTTTACTGGCTATAATATAGTGAGAAACGACAGGATTGACGGAAAAGCGGGTACAGCAATATTAATTAATAATAAAATAGGTTTTACCGAAATTAAAAATTTATATGAAATAAACGAATTGATGGCCGTGGGAATCTCTTTACCAGCTTTTCAAAATAAAAAAGCATTATCACTTATTTCTATTTATAATAGTCCAAAGAACAGTGTCAGTTATGCAGAATGGGATAAGTTTATCAAAAGCATTCCCCTTCCTTTTATCCTAGGAGGCGACTTTAATATACACAAGCAAGTTTTTTGATCTACCTTACAGAGGCCAAAGGCCGCTCTTTATTAGAAGTAATACATGATAATAATTTGATCTATTTAAACACTGGGCTTCCAACTTTAGTTAAAAGTATAAATCAAATTAATGAATCGGCCATAGACATAACTATTTGCTCTCCACAGCTGGCCCCTTTATTTAATTGGTCCCTCCTAGATGATTCCATGGGTTCCAATCATATACCGATTATTATCGAATCAAGCAATAAAATAATAAGTACAATAAGTAGACAGAACTTGCGTAAATGGAATATTAAAAAAGCAGACTGGGATTCTTTCGGACAAAGTATGAATGAAAATATAAATACTATCAATAGCTATACAGACTTCATCTCTGCCCTGAACTCAGCTAATGAAAATTCAGTTCCAAAATACAAAAATGTTAATGGGAGTAAATGTTATAAATAGTGGAATAACGAATGTGAAGAGGCAATAGATAAAAGAAAACTAAACTTTAAACAGTATGTGCAGAATTCTAATTATGCAAATTTTTAAAAAATAAACAACAAACCGCTCAAACTAAATTAATAATTAAAAATTGTAAAAGAGCTCATTGGAGAGAATTTTGCGGGAAATTAAAAAAAAGCACACCAATTGGTGATGTATGGAGAAATTTTAAATTGTTATCAAAACCGGAAAATAGTAATATACCGCTAGTTCAGGGCGACTGGTACGTCGATTTTATAAATAAATTGGCACCCCCTTTCGTTCAAAATAAAATAGAATATGAAGATTATAATACAATTAATAACGAGCCTTCTCATATACTAAAGCAACCTTTTACTATAAATAAATTAAATAAGGCTATTAAGCAACACTCAAATACTGCTCCGGGAATGGATAATATACACTACCCTATGATAGAAAATCTTCCGGCCCCCGCAAAATTAGTATTATTGAAACTGTACAATGATATGTGGACGAGAGGGGAATTTCCTAGCGAATGGAAAAATTATTTAATTACTCCTATATTGAAACCCAATAAAAATAGACACCAGTGTGAATCTTATCGCCCCATAGCACTTTCCATGTATAATGAAAACACTCGAAAGAATGTTTAAGAATAGATTAGAGTGGTGGCTAGAACATAATAAAATGTTACCAGAGAGCCAGTTTGGGTTTAGAAACGGAAAATCTGTACATGACTGCCACATACAATTAGCTACGGATATCTTCTTAGGATTTACAACAAATAAAGTAACTTTAGCTTTGTTTTTAGATTTTACTTCTGCGTACGATAACGTTCAACTTCCAATTTTGGCTGAAAAAATGAAAATTCAAAACTTTCCTATCAAATTTATAAAAAATATTGTAACGTTTTTCTTTCTAAACTAGCTACTGCAACTAGTTTTAAGTGGGTTCGTATAGATAAAATACTCTAAACTTCAATAAAGAAAACACCAATTTATAGCTATACACAATAAATTATTAAATACAACGCTTAATAATAATTATTTCACACTTTAAACCACAAAAGTTCACTTTGTTCACTTTTGTACACTTTTCACAAACTTGTAACTTCGTTTGAAACTGAAAAACTCTCCCAACTCTCTGTGGTCCCTCTATTTATACCAGTAGAGAACATTCCAGACTTCTCTCGACTATTCCGGTCAAAACTAGAGCGCCGCCAGCGCTTCCTACGGCCACTAAGAGAACCTTAGATACCTGTCTTCTCTCCTAGATGGCACCACTTGCTGCATAACACTGCTCCCCTCTCAGATCTGTTCGTCCCGAACAGAAACACTCGAATGATGAAGTCCTCCTTGGGCTCCTCTTCTGAATTTGGCTTCTTTTACTGGAAATCCTCCAAGCTTGCTGGCTACTAAACCTGGTTTTAATCCGACATCTTCTATGGCTACTCTTCCAAATAAGTCTAATGTCATTCTCCATCGCCCAAGTAACACATCAGCGCTAACCCAACCGCTGTAAACTGACAGGATTATCAGCATATTTGGTTGCGGAGAGGGAGGTGCCTGGTTTGGTATAGTTGCATCTAACTCCATTTCCATTGGGCCGCTACTGCCACTTTCTCGTCCAGTCTCCATTGCTCCGCCTTCCTCTTCTCGTTCTGGTTCAGAACGATGTACATTTTCAAATCTTAATGAAAGTCCCAAACGTGTAGGTAAAGTACTAAGCTGAGTGGTTGTAGAACTGAGTCCTTGGTGTTCGCTGATGTTCTCTGGCTGTTCAGGTAACCAAACAACTGATCTCTAGTCGCATTCGGTTGCAACAGTTGAGGCTGATCAGCTAAAGGTAATGCTCGTGCCATTGGCATTTCTAACGGATCTGATGGACTGTAGCCGAGCCATACTCTTTAATCTGATCTCCAGAGAAATGGATGCCGCCTACCCTTTCCTGCTGTTCCTAGTGGTTCTTCTTCTTTTACAGGCTCTGCCTCCATAGCGACTGGTGTTGGTGCGTATCGACTTCGGCATTATCGTTCTCCTTTTCATCTGGCTGCGTCCATGTTTGAGGTAGTAGAGCTCCCTCAAGTGCAGGGTTCTGATCAGTAGCAGCCCTCAATAGGTAGATCAGAGCATCAATCACGTATGCCGTATGTCTGAGAGAAGATACATCCAGTACTGGTAATAAATCAGCACGTTCAGAATTGTAACATCTCATCAATGACAAACAGTACATCAACAACTCCCTTCGGGCCTTCATTGCCACCGTCACGATCCCTAGATGGTCTGGATGAGTCAGAATTAGTGGTAAAACCAACAATCCTAGTTGAAGGAGCCGAAGAAATACCTCCAGGGTGACGCGAAGACTGTGTAGTAGATCTTGATGTACTTCCAGAAGTAGTACCACCATTCGAAAGACCACAAATTCCGCTTTTACTTCCGCTAACCCCGTTACCACTATTCGAGCTTGGGGAACCTGAACCATGGTAGAGAGGATGATGAAGATGTGCCGAATCTGACGCTGTCGTAAGAGAAGCTCCAAAGTGCAACCGAGATTCGGTTGAATCCGCCACTGTCAAAAGCCAATCCCACGGTGGTTTTAACGGTCTTTCTACATAGGTCTGTATAATTGACACGTGTTTTGCTGTGATGCACTAACATTACGTAAACTGCCTAAAGGATCTGCTATTTGTCGAAGTACAATAGCAAAACTTCTAGCCGAACAAGCAGCTGTTGTAGGCTTGGTGACCCCTCCGGGTTACTATTGCATGCCGAAGATGTGTTAGTTGAACGCCTCAATGAGGACGGATCAATGAATACCAATGAATTGCCAGAGGCTACTCGGAAACCACCTGATAATTTTGAACCGGTGTCTGCACTTCTAATAGCCCATTGCATTGACTGAAGAGCAAGATTACTCCTTTGGCCCTGGCCACTTTGTCCCGAACGTCTTTCTAACTGTTCATCTCCAAGCAACATTTCTTCGTGACCCAATCCTTCGCTTTCTCCATCATTCTTTTCATGCTGACTTGCCACTTCCATTGAATCACCACTTTCATCTTCTCCGAGCATAGAAGTATGCAGGGTATTAGATGAACCATGCTGTACAGTTTCTTGGTTAGTCTGATCGCTGTCGCTTTCAGTTTCCACCAATAATTTTTCACTTTCACTTTCCGCACCTTCACGTTCGACTTCTCTCCCGGGTCCTTCTCTTTCGACTTCTCTTTCACCCTCAGTCTCATTGCCTTTCCCATCATTCACTGGTGCTTCTAAACTTTCTACTATTTCTTCTTGAATCTCATCTTTCTCCCTTTTTATTTCTCCTCTCATTTCATCCTGGTTTCTCACTATTTTGTTTTTTATTTCATCTTGGCCCCTCTTTATTTTGTTCATTTCATCACGGCTCTTCTTCAATTCGTTTCTTATTTCGTTCCAGCCACTGTTCATTTCGTCTACAATTTCTTTCATTTCGTCCTGGCCCCTTTCTATTTTGTCTTTCATTTCCTTCAACAGTGTCATCATTTCCTCCATTTTGCGCGTTTGACTTCTGGTACTTATGGGCATACAATAAAACTGATACTAAACTGTTACCTGTTTAGAGATTTTATCCCACTTCTGACACCAAATGTAATGTTTTTCTTTCTAAACTAGCTACTGCAACTAGTTTTAAGTGGGTTCGTATAGATAAAATACTCTAAACTTCAATAAAGAAAACACCAATTTATTGCTATACACAATAAATTATTAAATACAACGCTTAATAATAATTATTTCACAGTTTAAACCACAAAAGTTCACTTTGTTCACTTTTGTACACTTTTCACAAACTAATAACTTCGTTTGTAACTGGGAACTCTCTCAACTCTCTGTGGTCCCTCTGTTTATACCAGTAGAGAACATTCCAGACTTCTCTCGACTATTCCGGTCAAAACTAGAGCGCCGCCAGCGTTTCCTACGGCCACTAAGAGAACCTTAGGTACCTGTCTTCTCTCCTAGATGGCACCACTTGCCGCGTTACAATATATTAGATCTGGCAACCCTACTTAAAATATTAGTGTGAATTCTCTGAAATGTTCATCACATCTATGATGTCCTTCATCCTTCAATTAATTTGATGCAAGGTGTCTTTTTTATAAGAATAAAAATATGTTCAGCAAACTGATACATTTTATAAAACAAGCTAAAAGATGATTGACTGGTGCCAAAAAAAAAAAAAAAACATTTTTCAAACTTTAAAAAGTCAATATTTTTTTGATATTTCGGCCAACTTTAGTGTCCTTTCTAAGGAACTACATGAAAAAAAAAAATTAGAAAATTATAAATAAGTAGATTGAGTCTCGGTATTTTAGCTATTTTTTTAAAATTTTTTTTTTGAGTTATATGAAAGGTGCACAACATCTTAGGTCCTTCGCACCTTTTATCTTATTTCTGATGGACACTATACTAGTTACCTAACGAGAAAACTCAACGACAACTGACGTAACATATAATAAATCGAACCTATATTGTTTCTATAACTACTTGGGGTGGAGTACTTGATATTCCTCGCACCCCTCACGGATTATAGCCTAAAGTAAAAACTAATATGTACATTTACTCTAATTTACACTTTTTATTACGCATCCATACAGACAAACATACCAATAAATACTTACATACTTGAATGCGCTCATACTAATAAATACTCCCAAGCAAATAAATACATACACACATTAAAAATGGACATCCATACTACACATTAAACTGAATTTCGGGTGATCAATATTCCTTGTACCCTAAATCGAAACTAAACCTAAAACTAACATATTTAGTATTTACACTTGATTCTTTCCTACCATTCGTACCTTGCCGGGATGCCAATCCTGACATAGACCCCTCCACGCACTCATTCATACAACCATTCTTATAGCCTAAGTCTAAATCTAACACAAATTTACTCTACTTATACACCTAATCAAAATAGAAACCTATATACAACAATTTATACTAGTCCAACAGATATTTTTATCATAGTGTCCATTAAATTAAATGCATTAAGTTAATTTCTTGTAGAAACTGCAGCGCTTTTTGTACATTGTTTTCCTTGTCACTTAGAATTTCCTTAATGCTATTTTCTAAGTTCATTTTCCCTTTTACTTCACTGTACATCGTGCACTTAGTGAATATATGAAGGACTGTTAGTGGAGCATCACAGTTTTCGCACATTGGCGGTGATTCTTTTCTGAAGATATGTCCGTGGGTCAGCAACGTATGGCCGATCCTCAGCCTGGCCAGTACGACTTCTTTACGACGAGATGTTCTACATGATGTAACCCATATTTTAGCTATTATGTCATCTCTTTTACACTGATTACTTTTTCATACTTCTATTAAGAGGAAGTGTGGTAATCCTGTCATATTTTCGATATCAAGTTTTCTCTGGAAATTTCCATTTTTGCGGTCCCCTGAGTCAAAAAAAAAGTGGTTTTTAGCAATTGGTCTGTATTATGTCTATCTGTGTGTGTGTGTGTATGTGTCCGTGTGTGTGACAGCATATCTCAAAAACGAAAA